>CM034148.1:870263255-870675755 GCA_019776745.2 Taxus chinensis | reverse complement strand
ATCATGTTGTAGTACCCTAATTTGAACCAAAGGCACTTGATAACAATCATTTGGCATTTATCTCAACCATTTCCCATTTATAAAATTAATTGACTTAATCCTACGCCCATCACACATCTCACTCAATCTAGTACTCTATATCTACTAGGTTACACTTGTCACTCAACGTTTGCTCATTAAGAACCTTCATGTTATATACAAAACACATCTTAAGAATGCTAGAAACATTTCTCCACTTTCATATCAAGTCTTGAACTATGTTGGGGAAAACCACCCGACATTCGCGGACGTTTTTGTTCTAAACACTTCCAACGGTCAAATTTTCAAATGCACAAGCTACTTAGGATCAATTAAGTGGGAAAACCATTCACACAAGTCAGATATAAAATAAAAAATTACCCTACTCATTAACAAGACCTCATATCTCACATCTTTAGATTATCTAAGGGGTTACACAAACAAAAAACATAAGAGAAGGAATACCATTTCTTTATTACTCCCTAAAGTACACTAGCAAGATACCAAGTCTAAACACATCTCAAGATGCTTTTCTAGATCACTATCACACACTAAAAATTACATCAAAGATCATTTACAAGCTACTAGAGGTTCCTTTGTTAGGGTTCTCTTTATCAAACATACTCCTTTTGGGCATTTCCACACCTTCATTGGGAAGGAGAGCTACATTAGTCTAAGGCCTCTTCAAGGTATTGTCTTGTAGTAAGCTCTCAATTTAGTAAGGGGTAGAGGAAACTCAACCAAAATTGGATTAACCCCTCTTAGGAATTTCAAGTGGAGAGAGCTGTTAGGAAATATATCTTAGTGCTCCATTTGTATGTATGAGTGAATAATAATTACATGTGTAATTATTTTTATGGTAAATTAGTGAAAGTACATTTACTATGTAAATGTAAATAGTAAATGTAAAACTTGGTTAGTATGTGGTAAGTTAGTAAGTTAGAATAATAAAACAATTAGTATTGTTTTATTATTATATTGGTGAGAGGTTGAAACCATACGGGTGTATGGTTGTATATGCAGACAAAGGTTGTTGTGAGGATTGTTATTATACATCTCCTATATAATGGAGTGTAATGAAATAGTGAATCAATAAAAAATGAGTGTGAGAATAATATAGGGTTGCTGATTTTAATTATTGTCTGTGTAGCTATTTCATGTATTATGTGTATTAGATCAGAGTGATTTTCACATTTGGTACCAGAGCAGGTTAAATTTGTCTCGAAGAATATCTTGTAACTTTTGTTTCGCGATATGGGTTTCTCCACAATTTTACACGTGGAACGATCTACTATATAGGCAGCTACAGAAGAAATTTCAGCTAAACCCAGTTTGTCGTTTGGGATAAACGTGTAATTTACTATACAACACATTGATCATTGTTGTTTTTTGAAGAAATTAGAGAATCAAAGGTAATTCAAATCTACATTCAATTTTATTTGGATATTTAGATTCGGTAAAATGGATACACCATTAGATAAATTTAATGAGCTGAACTTCCATACATGGAGAGTAAAAATCCAGATGCAGTTAATGAATAAAAACTTATGGAGGATAGTAGATGGAAAAAAAAAGCACCTACAGATGTAAGCAAAATTGTAGAATGGGAAACTAGAGATGACAAAGCCAAAACAATAATTAGACTTGGTCTTTCAGATTCTGAATTACATCATGTAGATTTCGAAAAATCTTCTACAGAAATACGAGATTTATTAAACAAAACTTTTGGGGCTAAAGCAAATAATGCAAAATTCTCTTTAAAGTTGCAATTATTCAAATTAGAAATGAATGGAGAAGTCACAATGTCAAGTCATATAAATGAATTGAAATCTCTTTTTAGACAACTAGCAGAAGTTAAAGCTCATGTTGATGATGAAGATTCAAAATCCATATTATTAAACGGTTTGCCATCAAAGTACAATAATGTTGTCTTTACTCTCGGGCAAATGTCTTCTCAGTCATTAGAGGGCATGATTTCAACTCTCCTAGCTGAAGAGAAAAGAACTAAAGAAGATATCGAAGAGGAAAATGCTTTGTATGTTAAAAAGAAATAGAAAAATTTCTTGAAAAAAAAGGATGAAATTGAATGTTTCTATTGCAAGAAAAAGGGTCATACTAAGACTTTTTGTAGAGATCGAGCTAAAGACTTGCTCAATGGAAATCTTAAAAATGAAGCAAATATAGTCACTGAAGAAGGATCAGACAATGAAGATGAACAAATAACAGATGAAATTGACTATAATTCTGAAGACTTTCTATACTAAGTGAAGTTCTTGCAGGAAGGAGACACAGGAGGTTGGAGATCATTCAATTACCTCTCGCCAGTCACCAACGACAGGGCCGTATTAGCTATGGTGATTTTTTTTATACAGTGTGTTCATGTTATTTCTTTGTGTGTCTAGTAGAGTGTTTGGTTGCAGTGTTCCTATTGTGGTTTGTAGAGTAAAGAAAATTTCACATTGAGGGGGGAACATGATCTCAATGTTCTATTTCTAGTTTTCTACATTTATGGTATTTTCTATATGTGAGCAGCTATATTTCCTATGTTTTTCCATGCAGTGAAATGTGATGAGAGCTAATAATTGTACTTGACACATCATGATGTGGTTGTAGGTAAACCACTTGAAAACCTTCATTTTTGGTTTGTGGTACACCACTTGTAAAACCACCATTTTTCGGTTGTTGGTAAACCCTATGCAAAACCATCACCCTTTTTGGTTTATGGTAAACCAGTTGCAAATCCATCATTTTTGGTTTATGGTCAACCCTATGAAAAACCATCTATTAGGTTTATGATCATCCTGTAAAATCATCAAATCATGAAAGTAAGTGCAAGTACAAAGGTAAATTTTTCCCATATTCGCACTAAGGGGGGGAATGTTAGGAAATATATCTTAGTGCTCCATTTGTATGTATGAGTGGATAATAATTACATGTGTAATTATTATTATGGTAAATTAGTGAAAGTACATTTACTATGTAAATGTAAATAGTAAATGTAAAATGTGGTTATTATGTGGTAAGTTAGTAAGTTAGAATAACAAAACAATATTCTAACAAAACAATTAATATCGTTTTATTATTATATTGGTGAGAGGTTGAAACCATACGGGTGTATGGTTGTATATGCAGACAAAGGTTGTTGTGAGGATTGTTATTATACATCTATATAATGGAGTGTAATGAAATAGTGAATCAATAAAAAAATGAGTGTGAGAATAATATAGTGTTGTTGATTTTAATTATTGTCTGTGTAGCTATTTCATGTATTTTGTGTATTAGATCAGAGTGATTTTCAAAAGAGCTAGGGTGCAAAGAAGAATTAGCTCATATTTAGTTACAAAAGCATAGTTACCAACATCCAAGCATAAATATAGAACCAAGAGATGTAATTTTTTTAGGTTCCAAAATTGAGATCTAGATCAAAAGACCGGAGGGAAAAATCAGTCACAAAGGGTAGTAATGCCCAAATATTTTTGCAATCAATTTCATCACTCCAAATTTTATAAGCACATTTATGACACTCTACACAACTCATTCTCCAGATTCAAAACACTCTTACATTGTTACAACCTATTTTGGGTGAACTTGTTCCTAAACCATAACCCTAAATTATAATCCATCTTATCTAGAGCTTGTATATTTCCATTATATACCAACACATGCTCTAGGATGTGTATTTACTATTTTTAATGTTTATTTTACTCTAGATCATATTTTACATATTTATTAATTATCTTAACTAGATTAACCATAATTTTTGATATTACATTTTGGTGAAATCGTTTATTTCTAAATCTAATCAGTATCATCATAGATCTTTGAGTTTTTCTAAAAACTCTAATTTGGGTTTGGATGCTTGATATCATCGCAATGGACAATATTAACATATCCTCCTCCATAGAATTTTTTAGTGATAGAACTCATGATACAAAAATAATAAGAGAAGTAGAACAATGTATAAGGGACAATCATGCTCAAGTGCCTCATTTGTTATATGCTTCCTAAGAATAAAAGGAAATGTTCAATAAATCTATGATAGGGGAAACTCAAGCTGAACCCTCAAGTGATACAAACCCACCTAATTCTATAGGATATCCTCCCATTTAGGTGCTACTACTCAAGTGATTAATAAAACCTTACTCACATCTAAAGTTCCAGCTATGGGGGCATCAAACATGACCCCCCAAGCTACTATACTGATACAATACATGGCCTTTTTAACCAAACCTAGTATCTTGCATATGCGTTAAGTCCATATTCCTAACATGACTATATCTAAAAAATTCAAGACATGAATGAACACATAACTCTTTTATTGAAAAATCGATCACAAATCATAATGAACTCCATTGGGTTACTCAATAACTCATTATCTCCCGAGGTTCTTAACTATCCATTACCACCTGGGTTTGCTTCACCAAAGTTCTCATTTGATGATGGTAAGATCGATCCACAATAACACCTTCATGCCTTCATTGCCTCTTGTATGAAATATATGCATAATGATATCTTTCTTGCAAATTTATTTCAACATAACCTTAAATACTATGTACATGATTGGTTCTACATTATTCCTTTGGGTTCCATAAAGAAATTTCAAGTTTTAGTAAAAAAATTCTTCTCCATTTCTTGTTCAATATTGAACAACACGAATATTTTACATAAGTCAATGAAGTACACCAAAATTCTCACAAAATGGTTGCAATTTATATATTATGATATAAGATCTTTCTTTGTTGAGGGCCTAAACACATCAATGCGAACAAATTTATTGAATTATTCATTATTAGTTTAACCCCAAAGCTCAAATAAAAATCTTTGTTTCCTAACTGTAAATCCTTTGAGGACCTATGTGAAATAGTCAAAGTCTATGAGACTAATATCATGGATGTCAATATGTTGAACCATGAGATCATACCTTCACCCAGTAATAATAAAGTTAAAGTAATACCCTCATACAAAGGAAACCCAACTGATGATAAGAAATTCAAAATCATAAATGTGGCACAATCGGTACCTATGAGAATCCCACAAAAAATAAAACTATTTTCCACAGCCTCTTCACATTATTTTATGAAATATCCTTGAGTGTAACCTAATTCATACACCTATACCTACTATTACTAACATGAAAAAACCACAAACTCTAAGGTTAGATGAGAAGGGATCTTGTGATTATCACCAATTTTGTTGAAATATTATGTCTAAATATTTTAGATTACATAAAAAGATCCAAGAGCTCATTGAGGATAAGACTATTTATTTACAAGACCTAGATCCACAAATAGCTCTCCTGGCAGAATTTCTTTTCTCTGAGTAGTCTCTTCTAGCTGATCATCTTATTCGGAGACTAGTCGATGAGAGGTGGTTGGTAATGGATCTTCTGTTATCACTACTGAGTCAAAGGATGACTCCTCACAAACCACATCCCAAATCTCGTATATTTTCTTTGTTTCAGGATCCATGAGACAGTATGTCTTTGAGGTAGTGTTATAGCCAAGTAGGATGCATGGGAGTGACTTTGTCTCAACCTTCTTTCTCTTCTGAGTTGGGACATGCATGTATGATGTACAACTAACCACATCCCAAATCAACAAATAGCTCTCTAATTCATGTATGATGTATGCATGTATGATGTACAACCAACCACATCATGAATGAGTTTGGACATTCTCTAGTTCTCCAAGATCAACAAATAGCTCTCCTGGCAGCATTTCTTTTCTCTGAGTAGTCTCTTCTAGCTGATCATCTTATTCGGAGACTAGTCGATGAGAGGTGGTTGGTAATGGATCTTTTGTTATCACTACTAAGTCAAAGGATGAATCCTCACAAACCACATCCCGAATCTCGTATATTTTCTTTGTTTCAGGATCCATGAGATAGTATGTCTTTGAGGTAGTGTTATAGCCAAGTAGGATGCATGGGAGTGACTTTGGCTCAACCTTCTTTCTCTTCTGAGTTGGGACATGCATGTATGATGTACAACCAAATACTCGTAAATGAGAAATTCATGGCTTTTTACCACTCCATACCTCTTCTGGTGTTTTATTTTGTAGAATCTTTGTTAGTGCCTTATTGAGAAGATATACAGCTGTCTGTACTGCTTCAACCCAATAGCATTCCTCTAGCTTTGTTGTTGTTAGCATGCAATGAGCCATCTCCATCACTGTGCAATTACGACACTCAACAATGCTGTTTTGCTGGGGTGTGTTGGGAGCAGTCAGGTTCTGCTTAACGCCATGTTGGTTCAGGAAGGCCAAGAACTTCTTTGATGTGAATTCCCCCCCTCGATTTGAGTGAAGTAGAAGAAGTGGTTATCCGGTCTCTTTCACAACACGATGATAAAAGTTCTGAAAATGTTGAAGAGCCTCACTTTTCTTCTTTAGGAAATATACCCACATCTTGTGAGAGTGGTCATCCACGAATAGTTGGAAGTACTTGTATCTTGAAAATGAAGTAAGCAGCGGGCCATTCAGATCGGTGTGAACTACCTCCAGACGCTTCTTGGCATGGAAGGTGCTCACTTGAAACAGATATCTGTGTTGTTTTCCTGCAAGACAGCCAGGGAAAATAGGCAAGGAACTGGACAATTTGGGTAGTCCATGGACCATTGCTTTTGAACTCATTTGGTGCAGTGAACTAATTGACAAGTGTCCATATCTAAAATGCCATAGGGCAGTTGATTCTATTGTAGAAGCAGATAAAGCTACTGCAGAAGATGAAACAATATCTAAAACAAATAACTTATCTTTTACAAATGCTTTAGCAAGAACCGTACCTTGTCGGGAGATTAAGCATGATTTAATGCCATTTTGAACAAGAAATTATACCTTAAGGTGATGATTCAATAGCTGAGTAACTGACAAGAGGTTACTAGTCAAGCCAGGAACATATAATACCTTTGTAAGTGTACATTTTTGTGGTCCCAGAGGAATGGTGATATTTCCAATTCCTTCTGCAACATATTCTTTGTCATCGGCTATCTAAACCCGATCTCCAGTTGGTTCTTCATGTAGTGAATCAAACAACTTCTTGTCACTTGACATATGCTTGCTTACACCGGAGCCTATCAACTAGACTTTCTACGTGGGCTGAGAAGTTTGAGAGACTAGTACAAGGTTCTTACCACCATGGGCTCCTTCTGGTGTCTCCTCCTCAGATTCATCATCTTCTTGGGCTACGAGATGTCCCTTTTGCTTTCTCCAGTGGGGACATCATTTGGATTTTTGAAAATCTTTTCGCCCCGATGTGCCTGTTTGACTTGAAGATCCTTGTTTCAAGCTATTGTACCAGCAATGATTAGTGTCATGAGTGTTGGTTCTACAAATGTGACACCACCTCTTTGAATTTTGATCTTTCTGCTGTTGTTTTGGTTACGCTTGATTTTGCTTCTCTGGGGGACCCTTCTCGATTCTTCTAGCCACGGTATGGCTTTGAGAACAGGGCTTTATCCTGAGACTCCTCTTGGGATGAAGTTGATGGCCTTCTTCATGTTGCAGAAAATTCACAAGTTCTTTGAATGCCACTATTTGTTTAGATACATTTAGTGTTGTAATGAACACTCGAGAATTGAGAAGGGAGTGCTCTCAAGGTGATCGACCATGAGAATTTTTTCATCCATTTTTTCACGGAGTGCTAATAAATCTCGATCGCATCTTAGCCACGCTACGTAAGAACTCCTCAACTTTCTCATCTAAACCCATAGAGAGGGTGTGTAGCTTTGACTAAAGATGGAGGATCTTAGTCTAATTTTTGGCTTCATAAATTGTTGCCAAGCTTGTCCTAAGCCTCCTTTCATTTCTTTTCATTCCGAGACATGCGTTTGCACATTGTCACGGACACTGAGCATTATCAACATCAAGGCTTTGGTACTATCCATTTGATACTTTATTAATTCATCAGGGGTTGTGGGAGTGGTCACATATCCTAGTCACAATGCCCCATAATCCTTAAAACTGAAGGATTGTCCTCATTTTTGTTTTCCAGGATGCAAAATTGGGCCCTTTGAGCAACTGAGCATCAGAAGAGAAGCAACTTCAAAGAAGACATTGTAATAATAATTATTTATTTATTTCAAGAGATATTACAATTTTTGACTCACTGATGATGATAGTTACTAAGCTCATAGATGCTCATCGATACTCAGTGTGCTGTAAGAGATGAAGAAGCTTGGTGGGGCATTCGTCTTCATCTTCACTAGTTGGCCTTGTACCTGGCTTCTAATTCCTGTCCCGAACATCACTTTACTTGGTAGCTTACATCGAAAAGAAAATAGTCCAAGAAGTCCTTTGTCGAACCAGTTTGTTGAAGACAAGGTTGTTGGTGTTACGAAGCTCATTGAGTAGTGCAAAGTAAAACCTGGAGCTCTCAGGAGATTCTTCATGGTGTTCTCTGGCTGGCGAGTCAACGTTATGGCTTTCGAGCAGTGGCGACTGTGTTATTTATGCTCTTAATCGAGTTGTCTATACTCGACATTCAGTGCATAGTGTTGTAGAAACTGCTTCATGTCCTTTGTCGTCTTAGTGAAGACCATACTTCAAGTAGATGCGGCTTCGCTAGGGGGTATAGTGATTTTTAGTAATTTATCAGCCACTTTCAGGCATTGTGTTCACGTACCCGTTAGCAAGGAGGTACGAAGCCACATGCAAAAATCTCATGTTCCACGTCCTTGGAATAAAAAGCTACTCCATGCAGTTGTAACAAATTTCCTTCTGCCAATTACCAGCAGCTTGAGGCCTCCACACTTCTCCTTTCCATTTAGGTTGCAGGCAACAAATTTCATGTAGAATGGGACAGACTAAATACCATGTAATTTATTCCTTAATACATGGTTCCACGTAGGAAAAGAATGTTTGAAAATTCTCTACCCGTAAATGAAGACATTAAAAATAATACACCCATGTGATTGCTTCTACGCAGGTGAATGAGATGCTTCCAAATTTTTTCCTTCACATTGGTCTTTTCTACGCGTAGGTTGAAGGCAATATCCACGCAATACCACACATCCTCATGCAGGTATAAATACTGTAGGACATATATTCACTCTACGTCCATGCAGCTTTTGTCCTTTCACTTCAGCAGAGAAGGCTTGTTTTCCATGCATGGATAAAAAGTACATAACATGACAGCACTATTTGACTCTCCACGTTTTGCAAGTATGGTCACGGTTTTAGCTGTGACCTCTTTTGCTCTGCGATAGATTTCTTTGTTTCTTCTAGAAAATTGCTAGCCTTCCAACAAGGACAGCTAAATATACTGCAAAAACACTATGCAAGAATTACATAACTCCACGTAGGTGAACAATTCTACCACGCAAACTCCACGCACTTAGAGGATTCTCTTTCCACACAGGATGTAGACTCCACACAGCAGTTATCAAAAAACTTCTTCTTTCCATGCTTCTTCAAATGACCAGGTGTGCTAATATTGTCTCCAGACTATGCAGGTTTTGATGCAATTACATCTCAGGTCCCACGCTGTTAATTCTTCCATAGCACAAAGGCCAGAGAATTTGATGTTGTGACACCAAAATGTGGGAAGCGAGATAGATCAGAGAAGAATGTGGAGTGAAATAACTCTTCAACATATTTTATTTTACTATGGAGAAGTACATGTACAATTTATAGTAATAGAGACATAGTAAACAACATTCCCCTAAACTGAAGGAGGAATGATATGGACAAAGTAGGAGAGAATAATGGAATACAACAATGAAGAGAGAATAAAAGGATAGTCTACCTAATAAAATATAGGTACGTATGCTACGTATGCTAACATACATGGTAACCTGCCCCCAATGGCGTGATTCAAAATCTTAAAAAAATAAACCCTTTCACCCCCCTCATGTCTGAGCTAGTGGATATTGAATTTAGATTTTAGCGAGATTTTAATTACCTCAATATGAACTCACGTGCTAGAGATATTGCCTAGAGTAGAGATGAGACCCCCCGTGTATAAATGCATGTTGGGATCAATTGAAAGGTCAGGTACTTCTAGGTAAAAAAACCTAAAAGAGGGAGCATAGGATGTTTTTGATCCCCAAGTATCACAAAACAAGGATGATAGAGCAGTTTGAGAGCAGTTTTGAAGTACCAGAGCTCTAGGTTGCACAAAATGATCATAGATCATGATGATATAGCAAGATAAGACATCAAAAAAGGATCTTCATATTCAGGTGGCAAAATATTTGCTTGGTCTATGCTAGCGGGGTTGCAGACTACCTAGTAGGGTTGGTGCCCTACTAAACTAGGGGTTATTAGCTCCTTAGGGGGTTGAATCCTCACTAAAGAAATATCTTGACAAGTGATAAAACCTTCAAACACGACATTACACAGTCTAAAAACAATGTTGAGTAATGTATGCAAAGGTTCAATTGATTTTCCCTATCACAAAAATAATACAGTCTAACACTGAAAATGACATCATATGTGGAAAAACATGATGTGTCTCACATGCATGAACAAATTCTAGAAAAAAAATAATGCAATTTACAACATTAATAAGATGGGACATTGCTGTAAAATTGATGTGGTTAGATAAAAAATGACGTTATGTTTTTTAAGGTAATGCATTGACAAAAAAAGAGAACTCAAGTAGAAGATTTTTAAATGACCGTTATTTTACCCCCTCTCAGATCATGGTGAGTTATCCAATAAGTTGTTTTTATTATTGGTCAAGTAGTTTTTTGACACAGGGATTAAGAGCCTTAGACAAACCAAGTGTTCCATAAGCCTCATGTCATGACAAAGTAGAAACATTGGAAAATACTAAAATGATCGCGGTCTAACTTTAAAGCCCAGTAGCACGGAAACAACCTGCTTAGCAACATAACGCCCTATCCATTACAGCAAATCAGCATAATGATGGAGGATTCACAGCGAACAGACAGCTGTTGTCCAAGCCGCAGACCGTGTGGCACTGATATTTTGATGGCCTACCAAGTGCGCCCAACCGATATTTTTAGAGAAACATTTTATAAAATTCTATATTTAGCGCATGACTTCGTTACATGCGTGACGCTATAGGAAAAAATGCGCTACGACGTTGGTTTATGGATGAGAAAAAGGATGTGCGTATTTTCCTTATCCTCCAACGATCCAACTGGGGCAGCGGATTCATACATACATATTGACTTTTTTAATCTTTCTTGACCTAAGTAAGCATTTTTAATTAATATGTTTCATGTTTACTGAATATTATGTGCTAATTTGATTGTTTATGAAGTAATTAGTATATCTCATCTCTATTGTTATGTCTAACATTATCAATTAATCCTACATGCATATCCTAAAGTGAAATAGAGTGATCACAACAAATGTGGGGACTAAGTCGAAAAATCACCCATAACCAATGTATAGGTGCTCCATGTCCACCCATAACAATTATTGAAGCATTCCCTGATCGCTCATAGTAGTTAGCAACTCAACCACAACAATTACGATGGGTATAATTTCATGCACTAATGACTACATGAAAAGTTTGGTTGATTCTCTTCCGTGATTAGTAGGAGTAAAATACCTATGTTTGAATAGAATGAATCAATATTTTCATTGATTCACCCTAATTTTCTCTCCTATAATTGAATCAAACTTCTTGAAACAACTATTATAGTGAATGTGTTGTTTTCACTACTGTTATAGTTTTCTCTGTAGACATATCTTCATATGTAACTTCCTAGCATCTTAGCTATCTAAATAAGGACCCCCCTCTTGTTTAAGAGAGGCAGTAGGATGTAGAAGGGGAAGCTAGCCATAGAGAAGACATGTGTACAATTGTGGAGATTGAATAGAGATTATTTTGAGTTTGTTGTTCTAGTTCTTGTTTATGTGCAATTAGTTTTCTTTCAGTCATTATAAATTTGTTATGGAGTAAGATCTAGTTGTAGCAAAGGAAGGGAATGAAACACAATTCAAACTAGAAAAAGGGCCCACTTGATAAGAGTTGAGGCATAATTCCCAACCGTACTATAATAGTTTTCTTTTTTGTATTGTTGTGAGTGTGTACTCCATTCCCAATAATTGATTGTTGTGTGATTTTCAATTTTGTAATATTGATTTCAGCGTGAATTTATTTGATTATAACATTAGGAATCTTGCATTCTTTATTTTCATTAGACGGAAGCTTCCAAACTTAAGTTTAGATTTCTTTTCTGTAATTTCTTTTACTGCAAGAGTTTGTTATTTGAATTATGCAAGTGTGAATTTTTTTTAAAGATTTTTTTAATTTCACTATACGCAACCGTGGAATGTCGGTCTCTTAATAGAGCCTAATAATGCACATATGGTGCCAACACCTTGCTAAAATACATGCCCTAGGTTGATAATTAGTGAAAGTAACAATTCTAATAAACCAAGTGGCTACCCCTCATAGTTTATTTGTTAGATTGTACACAAGCACTAGCTCCCCATTGGAGTCTATATGTATAGTTATAAGTGAGACTGGTTACGTCAGTTTGATTGGCAGTTTGATTTTGCTTTTCAATGTCCATTTTGGGACGAACATTGTATCTCTACATATTTGTAGCTTAAAGTAAAGCTAAGAGTCATGTAGTGTCAATATGAATTGTATTTTCACATTGAAAGCGAATAAAGATAAAGTTTAGTGGTGTTCCATTATTATATGAATTTGTGTGCGAATGTCCATTATGAGTGTTGTGTTCTTGACTACATAATCTAAGGTTGTTCACTTGAACTTACAAATGTGACCACATTATACCTCGTGTGTTGTTTTCCAAATTCTTTAAAATCCCAAGTGTTGTTGGAAATGTGTTGTATATTTTCTATGAGATACACTCTTGTAGATAGTACAACCCGACATGGATTTCAGACACATATAGGTAATTTTAACTTATGTTAATTATGGATGGTTAAATCACTCATGTTTATGGGGAATAATTATGGTTTGTATTCCTAGCCCATGGTTTTAGTACCCATTATTTTGTAATACAGCTGCAACAACTACCTATTGATGTGCTTGCATATTGTTGGACATGTGGTAGGATAGAGCAGAATTGAGAAGTACATTATTGTATGGTAAAACAATTGAGTTTCCTAGGATATATCTTGTGTACTGTGTTATTTTGTGTATGTCATTTCTCTATTTTGTTTATCTTAAATATTTTGTGAAGCAGTGGTTCTCTCGTATTTGCTTATCAAATCAAATTCTCTTCAAGCGCTTTATAATAATGGAGGGATAACACAAGCCCCCATTATCTCCCTCTATTTTTATTGTCTTATAATGTGTAGCGGTCATGTTAGGTTTTCAAGTAAATAGAGTAGTTTCCCAACGTTCCACTATAAATTCTAAAAAGTCGAGTGTAGTTTTCAGAATCCTGAAACAAACAAATAAGGTTGTGCGATTTGATTCGCTCCAATAAATAGTTGCTAGAAATGTATAGTACTACGATTATGGTCTTTCTAAAATATTAATTCATAGAAATAAATCTAAATTATCAAATTAAATTCATCTAATCATGATTAAAATTGTAATGTGATTAGTTATACTGCACACTTATAACGTAAAACCACTTTCCTTATGTTAATAATGCAAATTGACATTCACTCACATGTTGGTCCTCGTCAAAGTGTGACTACCCTCCTTTATTGAGTGCACCCACTTTACTTCATGTTTAACAGCAATGTAATTGTCTACATAAACTTTTCCCATCAAGTGAAAACGCTTTGTGAGGAGGGGATCTCCTCTCATGATTTACAAGGTGCAAGAGCACACACTTAGTAAGCTTGTCTCTTAAAGAGATGCACACACATCTCCATGTGAGGAAAAAGTATAAAACCCTCTTTCCCACCTTTGCTTTAGCAGCAATTCACCCAGGTTGCACGTGATGAGCCAACCCACAAGCCCCCCTTTAAAGAAAATATCTATTCAATAATCGCCCTTTCATCACCTAATGTGCATGCAATCATGTGTTTAATTTTTCCCTAGTTTTAACAACCAATATATCAAACTTGCTTAAATTTTCAATAGTTTTAACAAACAATATTATATCACCACTCCCATGCTTTTACTTTAGTGACAATTCACATAGTAAGCCCACTTGACTTCGACCAGAACTCCCTATACCAAATAGTCCCTATAATAAAAGCCCACTACTTATATAATAAATAAATTGTTTTTTTTTTCCTTTTAATAGTCCCGTTTATTTATTTATTATTGGACACAAAAACTCAAAATAATATTTTAAATTCAATTTATTTTGGTTAAAATAATTAAGTCCCTAAATATATTTGGTGTGAAAGACACACAATAGAAGTACCTCGTTTCGATCAACGTAGACCGACAGCTGGCTGTTCTGACAACGGGTTCACTTACAGGTGGCAAGCTTGTCCGTAACGCTACGAAGGGACATACTTTTGTATGTCAGTGAACTGCTAAAACCAGGCATCGAGTAAGTACCCGCCAGTAAATAGTAAAATTTATGAAAAATGTTTAACTCACTTCGAATACTTAAATGGGTTTTACCGGCATGTTGACAGTCGTATTGGTTTTATAAAGGAATTTAATTTTGGTCGCCATTAGTGGTAAAAAATTGATCTTTGAAACATGTTTTCTGTGTTTTGAAAGGTGCGATTAAGTAAGGATGCATTAAATGTGTCTGGATGCTTTAGATGTTAAACCCATCATTTTGGAGATAAATAAGGCCTGGGATTTTTCTGTCATAATTAAAAGGGATTGGATTGGTGTTCATTAGGACTGGTAGGGGCTAAGTGAATGATTGTTTGTTGTGGAAATGGCAGGGGAGGCACATGGAGGAGGGGCCTGATGCTCTTTTCTCGTTAGTCTTATGCTGGCATTTTTATTTTATTTTTTCGGTTTTTGCAGCTGCCAGTTAAGATTATGTATCGAAGCGGAGAAAGAATTCAAAGGGTCATTATTTAGGATTTTGAGTGGGATACAAGTTATCGATAAGGTTAGGCCTGGACCCTGGTGGGAGCAACAAGTTGAAGGGAGACAAAGCTGGCAGCAGTAGCTTGATGCAGCATACACAATGTCTTTTGAATCCCATGTTCCTGTTCCTCCTCCTCCTCCTCCTCCTCCTCCTATGAAGAAGCATTGGTGGATCCACTAATAAAAAGGTGGGTTTTTTTTGTTTCCCTCTCTGTTTTCTTCCCCCTTGGTTTTTATGAAGATGAAGCCTGTTGGACAAGTGGGCTGCCGAGTTCATTGGCTTTCATTGATGATCGTCAACTTTTATGGTTTTTTTTTTCCCCTCCTCTTTTGCAATCCGGTTGGGGCCATGGATAGATTTTTGTGGGTGTCTGATTGATGCGTTTTGTAGTTCAGTCTAGACAACATAAAATTGCATTTTCTCGTTACTGTATTCGGTTTGCCAATTTTGGCGAAAAGGGGTTATGCTGTTCCTTAGAGGATTAGAACAGTAAAACAGTTCTCGTGTATCTAATGTGGGTAGTTTGGGTCTGCATTCATTTGAAATATAGAGATGCTTTTTATGACAATGTACAGAAGGATTTGGTTTCCTATGTGCCCATTTGAAGTCTGAATGGGGATTATTTGGACGCTGGAAGTCTGAGCTCATCAATGATGCTTGGTTATGGCTTTTGCTTACCGCGGAGAATCTTGTAGCCAGTTATATCCATGTGGTTTAAGTTCGATAGCATTACCCGAATGTTCTTTGATTTTTTTGAATGCTTTGTGAGACTTTTTGGGTGTGTGGGTTACTTTGAATGTGGAATGCTATATTGAAGCATTTCAGAAATCATCTTTCTTCCTTTCACAACCTGCAGATGTAGAAGTCTTAATAATTAAAACCATCCAAAGTGCCGAAGTGCTAAATGAAGAAGTTTGCATCCGGCGGCTTGGTCAAATATCTGGGATTTAAAGGACCCCTTTTTTCAAAAACTTGTTCAACGCGGGAATAAGTTTTTAAATACAAGTGGTTTCTTTGAACACCAAACTCCCATATGCAAACTGCTTTATTTGGCATTTTGGACGGTTTTCATTTTCGCCCTTATACAAGATGCAGACTATAGATGAAATTATAGTATTGGACGAATTTAGAAGTTTCTCATTTTGATGTTTGATTGATGCAGCTTGCGGAGAAACATTTGAGTAATGCTCAGGCACTACTAGGAAGCCAGGAACCTAGTGAGATCTATTCGGCACTTAATTTCCTTGATGCTGCTCTTGATTTATTCCCCAGATGTGAGAAAGCCTTGGAACTTAAAGCAAGAGCCCTTTTGTACCTGAGAAGATTTAGAGACGTGGCAGACATGCTAGAGGATTGTATCCCGAGTGTGAGATTCAGGGAGGACATATTTTCATCTGAAAGCTCTCCAATATCAAGAGAGAAAGTGAAGCTTCTTCCGGGCCATGTACAAGATGACAGATTCAGGGCAAGTGCCTTTCTCAAATGCTTCTCAGTTTCCAAACTGAGGAAGAAGTTGCTAGCAGGACTGTCCAAGAGACGTGAGAGGGAAGAGTGGAGATACTTGGTTCTTGGACAGGCTTGTTGTCATTTGGGGCTGATGGAGGATGCATTGCTATTGCTTCAGAGTGGAAAAAGGGTTTCCTATGCAGCGCTTAGAAGAGAGAGCATTTGCAGGAGCGAGGATAGCTTTTGCTCCGAGAATTCGTCTTCAGACTCAGAAGTTGTTAGCCATTTGCTTGGGAACATCAAGGCTTCTTCTGAGGAGGAAAGTGACCGCTATGGCTGCTTTAGATGCCGGTCTTTACTCAGAGGTCAGCAAGACATTTCTCAAAAATCCTTGATGGAAGAAGGGGCACGCCTCAGGGATTCATAGCAGAATGTTACATGTCGAGGGCGACAGTTTATCAAGCTGACGGACGAGTAACAGACTCTATTGCTGATTGCAACAGGACACTTGCATTAGATCCTATGTGCATGGAAGCTTTAACTACCAGGGCATCCTTATTTGAATCTGTAAGATGCTTCCCTGAGAGTTTGCAGGATCTGGAGCACCTTAAATTGCTTCATGAATCCATCCTTCGCCACCAGAAGCTGCCAGGGCCTATATGGAAACACCCAAATGCCAATTTCAGGGACATTCACGGAAACCTTCAATATTTGAATTCTAAGATTCATACTATTAAACAAAGACTGTCAAGTCCTTACACAATTGATTATTATACCCTTATTGGTTTGAGAAGAGGCTGCAAAAGGACAGATGTTGAACGGACTCATCTGTTACTTTGCCTGAGGCACAGGCCAGATAAAGCGTCCCATTTTGTTGAACGGTGTGAGTTTGTGGACGAAAGGGATATTGATGCTGTTAAAGATCAGGCTCGTGTGTCTGCCTTAATATTGTATAGATTGTTGCAAAAGGCCTACCACATACATAATGACTTGTATCATGGAAGGAGAAGCAGAGAAGCAAAAACAGCTGAAGGCCATCGAGGCAAGAAAGGAAGAACATAATGTACAGGTCAATCCAGTGCCCGAGCAAAGTGTTCAAGTTACAAACGTGTCCTTAATCGATACAAGAGTCAACTTGAAGCAATCAGATTCATCTAAAGAGAGTGAAGCTAAAGAAATTGGGATTGGTTCTTCAGATGACAACAGAAAAGATGTTGACATTCAGCTCCAACAGGTTTTCTTGGAAACAAATTCCACTGCTGATGAGACATCAATGTCCAGTACCTCCAAGGTGTCTTGTAATATACAAGGTGAAGCTCCTAAGGTCAGTGATACCCCCACGTTTAGCATATACTCTTCCGTCCTCAAGGAGGATGCCAACCTTCAAGACTTGGCAGATACTTCTGTTTTTCCAAGCAGTCTCTTGCAGGGATTTAGCAGCTGTTGGGACAATATTATCACAAAGCTTTCATTCAGATACCTGGATGAGTGGTCTATCAGGGGCACACTTTAAGGTCCCTCCCAGTTACTTATGAAGCACTTAGCTGTTAATGAGCTATTTCTATCCCAGTCAGAAGCTTTTTGCGGGGCTTGAAAGGCACTTAACCAGGCGATGCCTTTGACTGAGGGCCATAATCAAAGAAAGCTTTACCCTATTCAAGGTTTACCGCATTTTGCTGTGGTGATGAACATCTGGCATTTTCCAGTCCTCTTGAAGGACCGTTGTAAGAATTTGGTATTGTAAGGGTTCCTTCTTGGGGAGACACAGAGCCTTTGTTTGTATTTCAAAGCAGCATGTGGCATAGCAATCAAAGGATTTATTCTGATCATAATCCAAGGGATTAGTCTACCACTACAATCCATTGCTGTGAACGACACCGGACAAATTGAACTCTGTAGCAAGTTCTTTGAAAGCTTTGGGGGCACAATCTCTCTTTAGATTAAGTCTTCATTGTTACTAGAGGTCAATTTTATCAAGTGACTCCATGGATACATTGTACCATTCCATAACTATGTCATTGATATTGCAATTTTGGGAGTTCTGTTGTTCGATCTATTGCTTTCTATATACAATCTTTTACCTGTTAAATAAGGAGACAAATTTTATGTTTCAGTTTGAATAGAACACCTGATGGTGTGCACAATACGGGATTGTTTCTATTGCATCAGTCTGTTGCCCATTTTATAAAATATTTGGTTATCCATTACTGCAATTTACCAAGTAACTCCCTGCAATAAGCCAATTTGTTTTTAACATTTTCTCTACCCTTAAAAGGCATTTGGTAAATTACGTGAAGTTTACATCTTTTTGAGGATTTGTTCCAGTGATAATTATCGAATTTTTTTAGAATCTTGCCTACCTTCGTAATATCTTTTTTTAGAATCTTGCAACCTTTGTAATCATTCTGTAGTTTAAGCAGATATAACCCTCTGACATGAGCTATAGGGCAGATTGATACCAACCATGACCTGAAATGTGGCATATAACCCTCTGTCGTGGTGGTTGCAAACAGGCTCTTTTTATACTGCTGGTTCTTGATGGTTGTTCCAATCAAAAGACGTGGGGCATTTTTCAAACGGTGGCAGGTATCATGAGTCTGAGATCTCTTACCTTGACAGTCACATGTATCCCAGAATTCGAATTGCCCATTTCTTTGAAGCCAAATAAATATATATGAAAGGAAGGAAAGGTCCTTCTTAAGGTTGTGCATGGCACCCTGTGCGCCTCATTGTGCTTAGAGTCCTAAGTAGCTTACAGAATATGAAACCACCTTGTACTACCTATAAGCTTACTACATGTAGGCCGGGAGGCACCTGTGGTACCATCATATGAAGTGTACATATCCTACTGAGATAGGTTTTGGATTGGATGGTTTTCAATTTTTAACTCGATACTGCTTTGGTTCTTGAACTTCATTGTATGACCATAATTGAGGAGAATGTGCCCGCTAGATATATTAAACACTTTAGAAAAAATAGTTGCAAATTGATCACTGCTATTTAGTGCTAGCAGAAGAATATCTGAAATATCTCATGATACACGAAGTGGGCACTGTAAGGCACTGTAAGTAGTCCGTCGTATATGTAAGACGCATTTCCATCCATTTCTTTGGATACATTTATATGTAAATTACTATATCGTGTGGCAGAATATGCATTTTGGCACTCATCTAGATGTATTTTTCTGACAACTCTATGAGCAGTGTTTGGGATTCATGAAAGTAGTCTCTTTAAAGAGAGTCATAAAGGATATATGGTTGCACTGATGTTAAGCTGGCTCTAAATTGAAGTCATTGAAGATATAGCTGAAAAAGCTTGGATTTGAATGCAGTATCACATTGTCCCCAATCCAACACCTGCATATGTTTTCGAGTATGATTGCCAAAGAAATTCATATACTAATTTAGTTTGGGATGAACCGAGCTATACGTGTAGTGTCAATCATAGTACTCCAGTTCCAAGAGCCAGGGTGCAGTTGAGTGACTTAGGAGACTCCACACATATAGAAAAAAAGCCTTGAAGCTACTAACTACACCTCTGACACCCTTACATCAGTACCCACAAGAGAAAAAACAGATTTTGCAGCATAGAGGATTCAATTTTAATGGGTGATTAAGCTCAAGTTTGCCAAGTTCTGTGGATGTTTTCGGTCGAGTTCCAAGTTCAAGGCCAAACAAAAATGGTCATCTCGAGAACAAATCAAGTTGACTATCGAACCTCCCAAAACAAATGGCGTCCCTCTAGTTTTGATTGAACTACTGGATAAGACACAAAACCAGGACTATTCATTTCCAGGTCTCAGGCCTTATGGTCTTCTTTGCAACTTAAGTTAGAGGCCCTTAAACTTTTCTACTCCAGGTTTATGTCATAGGCTGCTGGTGTAGTGGAGTTAAACATCCAGTGAAATATGTATATAGAGACTATCAAAGCAGAGAAGCATATGTTTAAATGTTATAATGTTGAAACACAGTGAAATATGTATATAGACTATTAAAGCAAGGAAGCATATGTTTAAAATTTAAATGTTATACTGTTAAAACATGCAGCGAAATATGTACATTCACTATTAAAGCAGGGGAGCATATGTTTAAATGTATAAACATATTCTGTTCCCCAAGGAGCAGCCATGATCTATCCTGCAACAGGAGTATATCACATGGATTGCAGTCTCCCCAAATAACCTATCAGTATTATGTGTCACTATCATATCTGCTTTTGCTGGGACAAAGGAGAATGGAGCACTAGATTCAAAGTAATTGATTATCATGGAGTTGTCCTGATGCCAGTTCAGCTAGAATTATTAGTCCAGCAGGCCAACCAGCTGGATCAGTAAGTGTCCACTTAAATGGAAACAGTAAACATCATTGCTCAGGCTGTACCCATGTGAGTAAAGTTTCCCCAAAACAAGAAGCTGTAGGCTGAATTGACACAAATGTGACTAAGTAGGTATACCCTTTTTTCCTCTAAATCCTATTCTAAATGCCGGAGTGACCGTCAAGATTTAATGCTTCACCTATGTAAGTACCTATTAATATGAAATAACCTGATAGGGTTGACTCTTTAGCTATTAACAAGGATGGGGACTTCTAATCAAAATTAATTATACGATCCGACCCTTTCCCTGTTCCTAAATACAGGAGAGTTTCTTACCAAAATCAATAATAGGAGATTCTAGTCTCTTAGAAAAGATAAATATTTCAAGTCTCTTAAGACCAAAGAATCAGGTTGAAATAAAAGAGAGCTATCGGAGCATGATTATTTTGGAGTTAGATGCTCCTGAACTTCAAGAATCATACCCTTCGCACATGGAGTTTAAAATGCAGCTGTGGAAGAGGTGCCCCAGGCTCAAAACAGGGGTCTGCGTACATGTAATTGCAATGCCCAATTGAGTCTGCAGATTTTTTTTAATTATTATATTTAACAAATAAATATTAAAAATGACATGGCAGTTTGTGAAAGGTTGATGTGTTTTATCAGATATTAAATATGGTATTTTTGTGCAGGTTTGTGGGTGCCCCTAGGGTTTGACCGCTGCAGCAGTAAGCACTGCTGCCATAGCCCACATTTTCTGTCCGCCCTCAAGCGCACATTTCACCCGCATTTTCATTCATGTGTGGGGGACTTCAATGAAATAGGAATTCTAAGCGCAACTCCCTTTTAGGATTTCCTCCTCAAAAAGTAGAGTACCATGAAAATTGTAAGAATAAAAAATTAAATATAAATACATTTAATTTTATTTTATGGAACTTATACCATAGTTACCAAATCATTTTATCAAACTTGTATCACTGTAAATAATCAAATTATGTTTAATCAAATTATATTTGAGAAAAGTTTCAAACTTTTAAAATTTGTTGACCTCTCAAAAAAATTCAGATTTCCAGATTTGGTAACTATTTCACTCTACATAAAGATCTAGATCTCTAACTGAACAAACTATCATCCCTACCAATATAACCTTTTTGAAAAAAAAAATATTATATTTATTAAGAATCTCACCCATTGCAAAAATTAATTGGTGGAAAAAATTTATACTGAAAAAGCCCATATCAGATAGGGAAAGGATCTAATCAATAGGTAGGATCCAATGGTTGTAATAAGATATATATTTATAGAAGTACTACTTAACATATCATATAAATTGCATGACCCATATAATACTTTTATCAATTATGGTGAAAAGTGTATAAATTTTCAGAACATTTATTAATTCCAAAACATGAAATGGTCAAATTACCAATGTCAGCCAAACCAACAAAATATGAACCAACCAAGTTGAAAGCCCTTTTGAGGTCCCATTGGGTACCATACTTATTTGTTTATAGGGAATTTTAAAAACATTTCATTTCAATAACTGCATTGAGGGAGGCAAGTCAACAAAGCACATGCAAAACAATAATAATGTGTGGACGTTGGAGTAAGAGTCATTTGACTGCTGTCTTTTGCAAACTCCGAGACACACACATCATATCATAATGTTCTCGTATTTGACCATCTTTTTATTATTGTTAAGTATTTTTTTTTAATTAGTATGGCCATGGCCCCATGACCCATCACCCATGGTTATTACGCCTCTCTTTCTTGTCATTGATGTTATGTGGTTGGCATTACTTAACTATGCACTGCCAATGGGAATTCAATTTCCTGCTTCCGTACAAACCCCAATTGACTGCTTACCATAGGTACAGTAAATGGTGAAAGGTACATGAAACCAGCAATTTCAATTATTATTATTTTAATATTGTAATGAAATATTGATTACATTTTTTCTCATTATTATTTTAATATTATAATGAAATATTCATAACATTTTTTCTCATTATTATTTTGATATTATAATGAAATATTTATAAAATGAAAAGAGCACAAAAGAGGCCTTTCACACAAAGGTTTTCTATTATATTGACATATCAAAATCAATCGTCTTCAAATAAGTACGTTAATCTACTTTCTATCTATTTAACTATAGATGTATGTTTTTTTATGGAAATCTCACACACTCTAAACATATTAATAATATCTCACAAGTGTTTCATCCATTTTCATTGATATCTTTTGGAAAGTGTATTTTGGTGGTTGGGCGATAATCTACTTAATATTATTATCATTTTAATACTTTGGTTTGGTGTTTTGGTGTGGACTTACATTTACAAGTTAATTGACCCCAAATAAATGCTATAATGAGAACCTACTCATTTAGTGTATAGTTGTTTCCTTCTCAGTTTTGTAAGGCACTACACTATTCTTATTTTTATTAAGGCACCACATTTTTACACTTTCATTTTTATATTCACTAAATATACCGCTTCCTATAATAACATGACCAAAATTAGTTGCGCTAGCTAGAAAATTATCCATATTCATTTTAAGCATATATGTTTAAAATACATTGGCATTATTATATTTGCAAAAACCTCCTACAATAAATTTTTTATATATCATGATGGAGGACCTCTTATCCCGAAGAGGTAGAAGATTTACTCCTACACACGATTAGCTTCCCATCCCTCTTTTGCATCTTTTGGGGTTTCGGGTCGCCCCATCTTTTTGCGGAATATGGTGATACATTGACACTCTTTTGTTATTGGTTTGTTGATTCCATTCATCTAAGTTATATTCTCCTTAAGTTTAAGTTTGGTGTTTTGTCACTATTGTTGGTTCATTATGTGGTTACATTGACTCTTTACAAGGTTCAATGAGTTGTTATTATTGATGTAGAAACTTTTGGGGATTGGGCCTCTTGTTATGCCCCATAGTTGGTTCAAAATGCCAGTCAAAAGCATATCCCGATTCATAGCTCTGGCTATCTCTCTCTCTCTCTCTCACACACACACACACACGCGCGTGTGCACAAACAGACACAAACACACACACACACACACATGTGCGCGTGTGTGCGCATGCACACACACACACACACAAAGAGTTACTGCTGTAGATAAAACAATAAGTAAGGGATGAGGAAAACAACGAGCATTGTAATATTTGTTTGCTCATGGCCTTTTGGTATAAATAAGTGTAAATATGTTCTCCATTAATGAAGGATTTTGATTTGTGTTGCCTCCATTTATGCATCTCTTCGTTTAGCTATCCTGGTTTATCATTTTCACAATTGTATTTGAATATGTTTAATTATTTTTCTATTAGCATGCCCTATGCCAACGGCCACTGCTAACAATGGCGCAGTGAGCATGGATGAGGGCACGTGAAGGGAGTGTGGAAGTTTTAGTGTAGATCTAACATGAGTGTGGAACATGAGCTGTTTGTGTATTTTTCATCTGAAAGGAGCATGAGCCAAAGCCAAAATATTTTTAAGAATACAAAGTGAGAGTTTAAGTACCAAATCCTATGCTTCTCATCAACGATGTAATAAATTTTATCCCAAAAAATGATGTCAAGGAGACTGTGTAATAGATCGTAAATTAGACCAAAGCATATGGGCGTTAAGGGAAGGTAAAGCACCTCGTGGAAGATGAATAGACCAGGAGAAAAGTTGGAGTGGATAGTTGGAAGGCCGAGAAAACTTCAAAAGAGACAAAATTATATGACTATTTTAGAGCAACCAAGCAAGAGGAAGATAGAATGTCGTGCAAGTCATTCTTTCAAGTCATATGTAGAAGAAGACACCAATATAATTTTGAAGACTACACTAAGTTAACTTAAACACCAAAAGCATATTTAGATGGTCTCCAAAAACAACATGAAGAACGTTTGGGTGTCATGGAATGCACAATAAAAGGAAGAGTTTGTGGAGTTGGTCATTTCTCACTGCGAGCTCAAATATTATTCTTTGCCGAAAAAATTGATCAAACATGACCCCGTGCAGGAAGAAATTCAAGAAATGGTTCCGTCAAACGAGCCCATGCTTTAAATCCAATAAACAGGTTACAGGCGGGACTAAAATGGAGAAGCAGGGTCAGTTAAGGAGAAAACAACTGTCAAAGAAACCAGAGGCTCAAAGGAAAAGAAACAGAAAAAATCGA
This sequence comes from Taxus chinensis, assembly GCA_019776745.2. Classification (NCBI taxonomy): domain Eukaryota; kingdom Viridiplantae; phylum Streptophyta; class Pinopsida; order Cupressales; family Taxaceae; genus Taxus; species Taxus chinensis. The sequence goes on along the minus strand of CM034148.1, from coordinate 870,650,900 downwards.
AGTCTTCGGGCTCTGCAAATGATTCAGAATGAGCCCCAAAATTGGCTAAGTATAGAGAGACAGTGGAAGTTGCCAAGTGTCCAAACGATGCACCTCCAAAGATTGAATCCAAAAGGGAGACTCAAACAAGCGCTTCCATGCCTCCAAAAAGGATAAATTCAGCCAAATGTGTCCCAGAGCCCAAATTGGTTAAGATAAGGGGGCATAGAGATCAAACAGATAAAAGTCAAAAGGCAGACAAGAGTGGGCCCAAAATCGACTAAGTATAGAGAACCAACGGATGATGCCACGTGTTGCATCAGCGCAATTTCAAAGGCGCGGCCCAAAAGGTAATCCTCAAATGAGCGTTGGCCTTCCACGTGTCCCAGGTCCAAAAAAGGGGAGTTAGAATCGGCTTGTTGAAAAGTCAAAATAGGGAAAAGGCCAGTAGAAGGAGCCAAGTGTCAGCACGATGCTACTTCAAAAGTAAAATTCAGGATGGGTTTCCAAACAAGCACCAAGCCTCCACGTGTCCAGGGTCAGACTTTTGGCCCCACTAAGCAAGGAGACTTAGGAAAAATACAAAGGAGCCCAAGGAGCTCACAAAAGCCACCACATGTCAGTCCAGACACAATTTCAAGAGCATAAGGAAGGAGATGAATCTCCAAGATGCGCGAGGCTGCCACGTGGACCCGGTACGGACAGACTCTTTAAACATTGACGCGCCCACAACCCTAATCTTCAGATGGCCATATCTTTTGACTGGAAACTTAGATTTGGGCGGGAGAAGACTTTTTAGAAATGTATTCGACACCCTCTACACCATGGAAACATAAAATATCATTCTTAATAGGATTTAGTAGGTGAAAAATGGGAAAATGTCTTCAGGATGTTAATACAGAATCTGATTTCTTCAACTACCAGATTAGATTTTATTTGATCCGTCATTCTTCTTCCTTAGCATGCCAAATAGACATAGGAACCAGAATCGACAGATTGTAGGTAGATTTGAGAGGGGCATTGATTGATGGTGGTTGAGCTTTCAAAGTAAGGATTCAATGCATATCTCAAGGTGGTTGAAGCAGGATTCAAATTCTTCCCTCCTCTCTCTCATTCTTCCTATATATTGTAATGAAGGGGCATATTCAAGGGTTGGTCATTGTTTCTCCTCTGCCCCCCTCTCTCTTTCTTCCTTAGGGTAGAATGCAGAGTCTAAGCCTCCTCCCATGGCTCTGTAATGGCGTTTTCTTGACCTCTTTCCCATTGATGATGTACCGTGTAACATTTTGGAGCAATAAAATCTATTTCGTGATGCATCTGTCCATCCTTGGCTTATTTTGTTGTCTCTTCTTACCTCTCATCGTTGCAGGGTATACTGTGCATACTCTGATGTTTGTTGTAGGTTCTGGGAGCTATGCTTAATGGGTTTTGAAGTGGTGTTCCATGTGAAATCTATCTCTGGTTTGTGGTGCATTCTATCCACCCTCTCCTCTGCTCACCTCTCTCCACTTCAGGTAGTCAGATCTGTGATTCAACCACTTCCTTTTCTGGTGTATCACCGCTTAGTGTAGGCTCTTTCACCCTCTCTCTCTCTGTCCCCTTGGAATGGTTAGATTAGGATAGAATAGGTTCTTCCTGCACTAGAGTAGCTTGTGGCAGGTAGATTAGGAAGCAAGAACCGAATTTCTCCAGAGGTCCATCTCAAGTTTTGTAAGTCCCACAGCTTGAGAGATGGTCCCATGTTGTGCAATCACACCAAATGCCCCACTTCACACCCAGGCCATTCGGGGGTGCTGTGATTCTGCACTAACAGTTTTGGCACGCCTGGTGGGACAGGTCTGAAGTACCTTACCACTTCATCTTAGTCAAGGTTGGTGTGTTCATTTAAGGTTTAACCTTTTAAGGCACATGCAAGCACATCTGGTGACTCCATCTGGTCAACAACCCCATCTCTGAAGTTGCAGACCTTTCCATCATTTCCACCCATCTTCATTCACTTTTCTTCCATATCTCCATTTTCTTCCATTTTGAAGTTGTGCAATCATGAATTCATTCCCTTCATGGAATTCACACCTACAGTCAGTGCAGTTCACCTCCAATGCATTTCCAACTCCTCCAGATCAGCATTATGATCAGATCTAGGACCATTATGCTTACCCATATGAGCAGGGTCAAGTTAGTTTGGCCATGGAGCTTATCAAGAACAAGGGGACAATACAATGGTGACAACTATGTGGAGAATGTAGTTTGTTGGAGAAGATTCAAATAATGGAGGCTAGCATGGTGCAATCCAGGGGTACAACACAGATGAAGGCATTCAGATTGGTCAAAGTTGGGAGGCTTTTCAAGACACAAGGGGAAGCATTGTCCATGGAGAGGGCCTTTTCCAATCCAAGATGAAGGCATTAGGATTGGTTTCAGGACCCTTGTCCAGGGGGAGGCCCTTTTCCAAGACATTACAACCCTCAAGAGAAGATTGACTTCATGGTTGAAATGCTGCCTCAACTTACACAGTGGATTGAGGATATTGAGGCTTATGAGTTGGACACAAGACAACCTTGTCAATGGGTAAGTCCACCACCTCCTAGCTCTTCATTTTCTCTTTCTCAAACTTTATCATTTCAGCATGATCAAGAGTCAAGCCCCTCATCTGCTGCCCCAAGTGTTAATTTCTTTTCTCCATCTCCTGATCTCCCATCCCACCTCAGTTCCTCTGCCCTTTTCCCTTCCAAACAGTCATCCCCTCTAAACAAACAAGAAGTTTTTCCTCCCTCCCCACCACAAACAATTGCAAAGCTGGTTGAACCCCAACCTGCCACTCCTCTTGCTTTCCCAATTCCATATGGGAAGAGACTCCAAATCCAGTCAAGGAGAACAACAAGAGGAGGAACCCAACAGAGAAGAAATGATAGAAGATCTGAAGAGTTGGGTTGCCAAATTTGGGTTTACAAAGATCCCCTTGATGGTCAAGCCAATAGAGGAGGTCAAGGTTGAAGAGCCAGTGGTGGCTGAGGCTGAGTTTGTAGCAGAGAAGGAACAAAAACAAGAAGAAGAAGATCAACAGTCTTTTTCTCTGAATACAGTGTCCCTAATGGCACTTGTTTGAAGAGAATGTTGATCTAATCCAAGCTGCACAACCAGTTAAAGAGGAGGAGGAACAATCAGCTCCAAGTCCATTGAAGAGGAGCAACTGGGAGAGATCAAATCAAATTGAAGCCACTCAATGAAGAAAGCATCATTGAAGATTCTTTGCTTTCATTTCAAGGGCTGATTTGATTGATGAACCCATGATGGAGGAGGACCATATAGTTTCAGAGGCTCCAAGTGTGGAGCAGGCTACAGAAGAACCTTCAGTTCTTCCTCCCACTTCATCCCCTTTAATATCTAATGTTGAAGAGGAGTTTGAACTTTCAAACTTCATGTTTGAGGATGAAGGGAACCATGGTGAGCAAGTTGCAGATCAGGAGGACACCATGGAGGAGGTTGAGCACATGCAACAGGACAACAAGGAGACAAATTATCTATCTGACTTGGAGGATTGCTTTGATAGAGAGGATCCGAGGAAATTACATCATTTACTCCTCTATCACCCACCTTCCAAGCATATGAGCCTGCTTCCATAAAGGAGGGCATTCAAGAACAACAACCTATGTCTCACAACATCCCTCTGGAACCAAGGTTGGAAGATATGAGTCTTCCATGTTCTTCACAGGAGAAGGAAGAGAAAAGGCAAGAGGATGTCATCATCCCTCTCACACCATCCATCCAAGAAGGTCCACAAAAAGAATCCATTTTTGGAGTTAAATTTTAGAGCAAAGGGCACATTCTAAAGGATCAGACCATGCCCAATCAGGTACTTGGCTTCATTGGAGCCAAGAGAGAAGCCAAAACCAGTCATGCCTACTTCAGGGCATGAGGATGAGTTCAAAGCACCAAGGGTCACCATCAACACCTCCAGGAGTCCAATACCAATCAGCTTGAGGAGGTATTTTTGGTTGATGTAGATACCTTGATGATTTGGGTGGAGGACCGGCTTATAGTTAGTTTTTCACTCATACAAACAGCCATATTCAGTGTCAAATCATTTGCATGGCTGCCCCTTTTGAGAAAGGGAAGCTACTTCTCCCTACCTAGTAGCAGGATTTGTTTAGTCCCTCTTTCTCTCTGGTTAGTGTAGGAGTAGGAGTAGACTTTTTTTCAGTAGAAGAAGTGCTTGTGCACACTCTGCATGTCTCATTTGAGGCATGTATGATTTTTATCTTTGTACATAAGTTTTGTTTGTATTGCTCCAGAGGTACCATAGGCCAGGCCCTTTAGTATTCATGGCAGAAGACCCATAGTTTTCTGTAACAGTTGCTAATTTCAAAATAAAACAAATGCAGAGAAACTAAAAACATTTTCGAGACAATCTATTTCTGGGAAGGCTTCAGGGTCACCAAGTGCAAACAGTCGGGAGCTCACATTTCAGATTTTTCAAAAGGATCAGTATCAGGCTATCATTCTTGACTCCATGCCCAATGGATGCTTTAAGGCTACTGGTCTCTTCATCTAGTAGGTAGATGTCCCTGTGAGTCACCAAATTGTTATCCAATTTTTCCCCCTGAAAAATTGATCAAACACGACCCCGTGCAGGAAGAAATTCAAGAAATGGTTCTGTCAAACGAGCCCATGCTTCAAATCCAATAAAGAGGTTACAGGAAGGGCTCTAAAATGGAGAAGCAGGGTCGGGAAGAAGAAAATAGTGTCAAAGAAACCAAAGGCTCAAAGGAAAAGAAATGGAGAAGGCTCAAAGTCTTCAGGCTCTGCAAATGATTCAGAATGAGCCCCAAAATTGGCTAAGTATGGAGGAGTCAGTGGAAGCTGCCAAGTGTCCAAATGGCACACCTCCAAAGATTAAATCCAAAAGGGCAGACTCAAACAAGCGCCAAGCCTCCACATGTCCCAGACCCCAAAATTAGTCTGGGGTTGAAAAGTCTTGAACAAGTGGAAGGTGCCAAGTGTCCAAATCGGCTACAATTCAAAATGGGAGCAGGCACTCAAACTTGCGCCCTCCACATGGCCAATGGTCAAAAAAAAGCTTGGCCTGAAGATTCAAATAATGCAGAAGGTAAGGACAGAGAACCAATGGATGGCCTGCCACGTGTTGCATCAGCGTAAATTCAAAGGCGTGGAGGGACCAAAAGGCAATCCTCAGACGAGTGCGGGCCTTCCACGTGTCCCAGGTCCAAAAGGGGACAAAATCAGTCTGTTGAAAGTCAAAATAGGGCAAAGGCCAAAGGAAGGAGCCAAGTGTCAACATGATGCTATTTCAAAATTAAAATTTGGGGTGGGTTTCCAAACAAGCGCCAAGCCTCCACATGTCCAGGGTCAGACTTTTGGCCCCGCCAAGCAAGGAGACTTAGGAAAAATACAAAGGAGCCCAAGGAGCTCACGGAAGCTACCACATGTCAATCCGGTGTAATTTCAAGAGCATAAGGAAGGATCCGAATCTCCAAGATGCGCGAGGCTGCCACATGGACCCGGTACAGACAGACTCTTTAAACATTGTGCACCCGCGACCCTAATCTTCAGATGGCCATATCTTTTGACTGGAAACTCAGATTTGGGTGGGAGAAGACTTTTTGGAAACATGTCTCGACACCCTCTACACCATGGAAACATAAAATATCATTCTTAACAGGATTTAGTGGGTGAAAAATGGGAAAAAATATTCCAGGCCATTAATACAGAATCTGATTTCTTCAACTACCAGATTAGATTTTATTTGATCCACCGTTCTTCTTCCTTAGCACGCCAAGTAGACATAGGGAACTAGAATCGACAAGATTGTAGGTGGATTTGAGAGGGGAATTGATTGATGGTGGTTGAGATTTCAAAGTAGGATTCAATGCATATCTCAAGGTGGTTGAAGCCAGATTCAAATTCTTTCCCTCTCTCTCTCTCGTTCTTCCTATATATTGTAATGAAGGGGCATATTCAAATGGTTGGTCATTGTTTCTCCTCTACCCCCCTCTCTCTTTCTTCCTTAGGGTAGAATGTGGAGTCTAAGCCTCCTCCCATGGCTTTGTAATGGCATTTTCTTGCCTCTTTCCCACTGATGATGTACCGATGTAACATTTTGGAGCAATAAAATCTATTTCATGATGCATTTGTCCATCCTTGGCTTATTTTGTTGTCTCTTCTTACCTCTCATCGTTACAGGGTATACTGTGCATACTCTGATGTTTGTTTCAGGTTCTGGGAGATGTGCTTAATGGGTTTTGAAGTGGTGTTTTGTGTGAAATCTATCTCTAGTCCATGGTGCATTCTGTCCACCCTCTCCTCTGCTCACCTCTCTCCACTTCAGGCAGTCAGATATGTGATTCAACCACTTCCTTTTCTGGTGTATCACCACTTAGTGTAGGCTCTTTCACCCTCTCTCTCTCTCTTGTCCCCTTGGAATGGTTAGATTAGGATAGAATAGGTTCTGCCTGCACTGGAGTAGCTTGTGGCAGGTAGATTAGGAAGCAAGAACCAACTTTCTCTGGAGGTCCATCTCAAGTTTTGCAAGTCCCATAGCTTGAGAGATGGTCCCATGTTGTGTAATCACACCAAATGCCCCACTTCACACCCAAGCCATTCGGGGGTGCTATGATTTTGCACTAGCAGTTTTGGCACGCATGGTGGGACAAGTTTGAAGCACCTTACCACTTCATCTTAGTGGAACATACTGCACGAAAAAACCGCACAATAGATATTAGTGGAAGTGTATACAAGGCAATGAAAATTCAAAATGAAGATAAAGTGATGATAAAGGAGAATTGGGTAGAGAAGGAAGTCTAAACAATATTGCGTAATGTATTATGCAAATAAAAGGAATGCATGGAGGGCACACCATGATAAAGAGGAATAAAGAAGGAGAAGAATACTTTTACAACACTTGCGTAAAGAATTACGAGGCATATTGGGCAATAGGAAATGATTGTACAACATATCACATAATAAATAAAGACATGATGGACAACATAGTGGTTTAAATGGGTATAGAGAAGGATTTAGTTTTTTTCCTTGAATGATTGGACAACTAGACATGAGGGAAGCATTGCATGTTTATATGTTTGTACATTAGTAGATTAGAAGTGGCTGAGAGGGTGCACAAGGATCCGTTGACCTTATTAGCATATTATAAGTGACGAAGAGAGTGCACAAGGAGCCGTTGACCTTGATTGTGAAACACTAATAATTTTAAGAGGCATATGGGAAATTGGAGATGGAAACTCCCTGACGAATATCCTGGAAGCACTTTCATGACATGGGTGAATTTTCCGTGAAGAATTTTTTGTTGCAAAGGAAAACGTCCCTAGGTGTGTGATAAGAAAATCACGTGACACACGTCAAGGAAAAACTGTTGTCACACGTCAAAAAGGATAATGTCATGCGTCTACAGTTTCCTGCTACACATCTAAATCTCCAACGTTTATAGGTTTTGGCCACACATGCAATTCCTTAGTGCACATTTATTCTTCTTATCATGTGTCTAACCCTTCTTGTCGCACATCTACAAATTCTTGAACAACTCCTTGTCTTGCGTCTATATTGTAGTCACAAAATCATGCACTTTAGACAATTATTTATCCCGATCTCATACTACTATTTAGAAGGTTCTTGAGTGAAGAAAGTACTAATTAACCTCATCTTTTGGCCATCTTGTTTTATTTTATTTCTCCATTACCGACCTCTTGCAACCATATGACCAGTCAGATTCTGTCATCTCACATTATTTTAGCCTCAACTGGAGCACCTAGATTAGTATTGAGGCACTCGTGGGCACCCTGGTTCCACAATGGGTGCCCTGATCCTTCTAGAGATTTCCCGTCACTTCTTGGGCTCTTTCTAGCCATTTGAGATTTTCATCTTTCTTGTGGTCAGCCTTTTCAGGGTTAATTACGAAATTAGACTAAGAGGACCATATAAATATAAAATTATGAGACCATAATAAGGGAGCTAACATCACTTACTACTATCACTCCATCTAGAGTTGCATCCATCTATTGCATTGGAGATCACTTCCATCCATCTATTGCATTGGAGATTACTTGCATCCACATAGCTACATCATCAAGGCACAAGGATAAGACATATGCATCACTCTTCATAGGGGGAGGGATTCTATTCTATTCCATGCACACATTCTATTACATTTTCTACACATAGTTACTGCTCACTACTTCACAAAGTGTGACTAGCACAAGAGCAACCTAGGGCATGTTCACACACACTTGCACATAGAACTACATAGGGTCTGAGATGTAGTGCAAATCTCATTTAGTAAGTCCACCATTATGGCAGTCGAGGTCAGTCCAACCCCTTCATATGCATTTTTATTTTTTTAGGGTTTGATGCTTGTTTTGGGGTCTTGCAAGTCTTTCTTATGTCTTGAGATATTGACAACATCCGACACGGTAAAATGAAATTGATGTGACAGATAATAGGTATTTTAGATCACCTTTCGGCCATGTGAAGATCAGATTCAAAGCTTTTGCGTAGACCAGGGTGCCTAGACTGTAGACCAGAGCACCTGCAAATGCCCCAGTCCTCCTCTAGGTGACCCAGTCCAGCTAGATCCTCCAAATCCACCCTTTTCGGGATTCCTGGATAGTCATTTCTTCTTCTAATTTTTCTAGTCTCCTTTGTGACACAGTCCCGTGAGCATCTGTTATCAGCTGTGTTCTTTGCTCTTCCTGCTTGCACATTAGGGTTAGCATTTATTTTTACATAGTTACTTAGATAATTTACATACTTTCCTTATTGCATTCATTTACTTTATTAAAACTGTTCATAGCTGAGATTAACTATCCCTTACTACACTAGTTAGTTAATTTTAGTTAATCATATACTTTATAGGTTAAACGAATCTTACTCGACTATAATTTGAGTACTGACGAACTACACCCTTTTTTACATGAGTTTTCAACAGTAGGAAAAGCTGACCCATAAAAAATTTTAGATTGGAAAATTTAGGCAAAAGGTACATTGTCGTACTCTGAAAAATTAACCTTTGCAAAATTTTCAAATATGGAATATTCGTCAAATTAAGAATATTCGCCAATTAAATTTTCCCATTTTTGGAACTGAGAATATGAAAAAGTTGATCGAGAAGTGAACAATGATAATGATAGCAAATTAGGAAGTATATTGAGCCGAGGGAGCCTCAGACAAGAGCCAAAGAAAAACCACTTGGACATATGAGTGGAAGTAGTTAGGATCACATACATACATGAGTCGTGTCTTGAGACAAGACACCTTTTCAAGTCTGAGAGAGTGTTAGCGGGGATAAAATGAAATATATATTTAATTTTTCTCATATGGGAAATGTGAAGAGACATGAAGGAGACAAAAAAACATGTAATATGAAGAGTTAACATTACATATAAATAAGGAAGGGACAAGGAAAAGTAACGAGATAATTTGTGTTGTAATATTTGTTTACTCTTGGCCTTTTGGTCTAAGTAAATGTAAATATACTCTCCATTAATAAAGGATTCTAGTTTGTGTTGACTCCATTTATACATCTCTTGGTTTAGATGTCTTGGTTTGTCATTTCCATAATTGTATTTAAATATGTTTAATTAGTTTTCTCTTACCATGCCCTATTCTAGGGGCCACTGCTAACTACACACACATGCACACCAATGACCCAATCCACACTTTTTTATTTTTATTGTATAATTGAGAAAGTATATTATAAATTAATAGATTATAAATACTTTTTCAAACACCTTATTAAAATGTTTTGATGTGCTTACATTTTTGAAGAAAAAATGATATACCACTTAACATCTAATGGGTTTCCCAAACCAACAAAGGTGATAGGAAAATGTTCAATACTCAGTATATTGGAAAGAAAAATAAAAAAATTAATGACATTATCATATTTGAAGAAGCCTCCCAAAAGTCTATATTGCTTAATTGTTGAGTTATTCTATTGGAATTATTCCTCACATGACTACATAAACCATTACTATAGATGTTTCCCTTCCATTGCATCACATACATGTTAAGAAAAGTCAATAATATTTCAATGTAATAAATATCATCTTCAAATTCATTAAGACAATGTAAACAACGATCATGTTATGAAAGTACTTACCTTAAATGTTTCAGAGATTCAAATGAATAACATCCATAGAAAAACTCCAATTGATAAAGTGAAAACAAAAGTTTTCATGTTTTTCATCCCAATTCAAAACCGTACAGTTTGGTTAGGAGTTTCTATCCAGTCCTAGTTGACTTGTACAATTTTAAACCGACACATCCTCCATCTTTTATTTTAGTTCCACATCTTTATTGGGTCCTTTACTCGCTCTGGGTCGACCTTTTTCAATATTTTATTTTTGAAACTGATATAAGAAAGTATATAATCTCTCATTTACACACATAGGAATCATATGACACTACATTGATACACTCACTTCCCACACTTACAAAAGGCACCCAAGACTCCCTAAAACCCACAAATGTTTATGCACACTCATTAGGGAAACAATCAATATAGATCTGAAACATCATACCAGGTTAAGAAGGCAAGTTATCTAATTCGTAAGCACTTAAAGTACCTTCTTCAAGTATTTTAGGAAGAGCCAAACTCAAGTCAAGTATCATAAAAGAGGTTCTGATTGCCAAACCATAGTTGCATTCATTCATCACATGATAGGCGGAGAATGATGTGTGGTTTGAGACCTTTTCAGATTAGTGTTAATGTTAGTTTGCATGGGGGTGTCATAAATCAACTAATGTTTGTTTTGTAGGGTCTCAAACCCATGGATAGGGTATTTGATATTATTCAAAATGTTTAGAAGGCTTCGTAACATAACCGAAAGTTAGGGTTGAACATCGACAAACATTTCTAGGAATGAGATAATTAGACAAAGTTACAGAGCTAGATTCTGAATAGGTTCAAAATTATATAATAGGTTCAATATCATATGAATGGTACTAGTAGAGTTGTATTGTCCTGCCCTAGGTCAATTTCTAGTCACAGTTCCAGAAGTGAAGCATCATTAGGTCCAAATTGCCTAGTTTCAACTATCTTCACATCCAAAACTTCCTAGAATCATCTATAATCAGATAAGTGCACTCATTTTCTTTTTTTTCAAATGTTTAGCATTTATTGTAAACATGAATATGTTGTTATGATATTATATGATTACTATTGGATGTTCATTAAATCAAAATAACCTCTTATATCTACCCTTTACATCCTCAATGTAATTAAATCACTAACCTAGATTATTATTATAACAAAGGGTGTAAACATTTTGGTGAACCCGACTCTCTAATTGAACATCATGCTCAAAATCTTAGTTGCCTCGGGGTTTCCCTTTCATCATAAATATTTGTTGTTTTTTCTCTTCGCTCTTGGTATTGCATTTGGATTTCTATTTATAATCATGAGTAATCCCCCAAATATTCTACATTTTTTTCCTTTATCCTAGAGGTTCTTGATCTCCCGCTACCATGTGATAATATTCTCATTATGTTGGCAAACACCATGACATACTAGTCTATACCACTGGGTCTTATTCTACCTATGATATCTTTTCCCATGTTGTTTTCATTATTATCACTAATCATGTTCAAGATGAAGGGATCCAATTCTCACTTTGAAAATCATGACCATGATGTTCTCGAGGACGAATAACAACATCTTACTTACAAAATAATCCCACTAATATTGATATTCTTATATATACTACTAGAGAGAAACTCAAGAATGCTTCATCATATCACATAGAGACATCTGCTATTCCTGCATCCACAATGCCTACATCCTTGGGGGTACCTAATCTTTCAAATATCTCTATGCCTCTGCCTATAAGCATTATTGTTACTACACATCCTATAGGAAATCATAATGGTTCACACAATTCTTCACCAAGCACAGAGCCTCTTGAAACCCTTGTTTATACATTAAAAGATCAAATCTTATAATTACATCAAGTGCATCTGCTTCTTATTGTGCTATGGCTTATACTCACTTGCTTCACACCCCACTTGTACCTAAAGTGGATTCTTACCGTATGCCTCTTGGTTTAATTGTTCCTAAACTTCCTATATATGATGGCAAAGGTGACTCGACTGAGCATCTTCACTCATTTCACGTGGCTTACATTTATTACACATCTTACGATACCTTGCTCACTAAGCTCTTCCCTAGGAGTCTTACAAAATTTACATTGCAATGGTTTTAAAATCTCCCCACACACTCTATGTGCTCTTTCATTTCTTTGGAAAATCAATTTTTGGCACAATTCTCTATCAACATTGGGGGAAAAGGTTTCATGTGCATAAATGTCCAAGATGAGACAAGGGTCTAATGAACTTATCACCGATCATGTATTATGACACTAAACCATGCTTACTACGATGAAAAATATCTTAGTTGATAGTGAATTACAATATCTCTTCACTCAAAGCTTACTTTCTCCTTTGCAAGAATAAATCCTATTTGAAAAGTTTTGATGTTTTGACCATATATGTCATACACTCAAAGAACGAGAAGCTAAGTTATTACATATGAACAAACTCAAGTACATTGCTAACACTCCTAATACATCTAATGCCAAGTTTCTAAGAAAATCCACATTCAAAGGAAGGCTATTGGTGCTATGGGCTACTTTTAAGGACAATGTCAATGCTATTGCTCAACCTACTAAGCTATAATTACAACCCGCACGACAATAGATTACACACTTACCTTGTGCCCTACACATTGTATTGAAACATTTACTGGAGTGTAATATCATGTTTCTCCCTCCACCATTTGAGGTTGATGTGAGAAAGGCTTAAAGTAAAATTTTTGATGCTAAGGATTAATCTGACTATCATTGATATATTGCTCACTTGGAACTGATCAATGCTTCAAGATTAGTCGCATTATACAAGATATCATTGACTCTAATACTATTAAATGGGATACACACAAAAAATCTTCTAAGCCAACCAATGATAATCCCAAATTGAAAATATTCAATGATCCACTTCCTAAACATAACAATGTCAAATCTACTTCTGAGGTGCACAATACTCATCATGTGGTACCATTATCGCTCACTTATGATTACCTTTTGGATGCAAGGATTGGAACTACTTCTTGGACCCTGCGATTCTTGTATTATTTTATTGGTCAAGTTACACATTGGGAACTAAACTCTTAATTATTTATTAGTTATATTCTTTTGGTTTCAAAAAATAAATATAGGAGATCCACACAAAACAATATCAGAAAAATACACACACAAGAATATTAGAAGAACTAAGTGTGAGAGTTACGAAGGAACAACACGAGAAGATTGTAAGTGTATGAATTCTAGAAGGAAGTGTGGAGGTGTAGAAACTAGAACTAGGTCACCCTAATTAATACATGTGTGTATGCACCCTAGGACACCCCTTTGTAATCCTACAAAGTCACTCTACCCTTTTTCTGACCTGCATTTACCATTTTACCACCTGTAACCTCTAACAACCACATGTAACCACATAATAAACAAAAATAAATAAAACAAAAACAACCCTAATCTCCTAACAAACTACCCATGAGCCTAAAATCATTATAAAACCTAAAAATCCCAAAAAAGGAGATGATTGAAACCAAATTTAACCACTCTCCTTGAAAAATATAATAATCGGTGCCAATTTCCTAAATCAGCGCCAATCGGTGTGGTTTGGTGCCGATCCATTGAAACGACATTAATTCTATAAAATTAACCCAGGCCATTACCTAAGGATTCACCAAATTTATAGGTGATAGGGAAGAATCTTGGACTTTCATGTTGAAAGTTTTCACTTCCAAATCAGAGCCTCAGGTTGACGTAAAGAAGCTGAAACATCTCAATACATAATTCTCCCTTTGGAGAAGCTTCCCTCTCAATCCAATCATCCAAACCATCATTTCTGCAAAGGTATGCCTATCTTTGGAACTCATAGACATATATATTCAAGTTTAGAAATCATTGTATAAGTCTTGAATAGTCTTCTATTATCATTTTCTCTAAGAATTAGTACCATTTCACATTTGTGATTCTACACATAGCGATCGACACCGATCGTGTGAATCGACATCGACATACCAGATCGACGTTGATTCCTGTTAAAATACCTATTATCTCAAATTTTGAGCTCATCAATAAAATTCAGATAACCAATCAAATTTTCATTTTCAGGACCTTTTGAAAATATAACCAATTTTCAAATTTTTGATTTGAAGTAATTTTTCCATGTCTTTTTTGTGTTTTAGGTTTCCTTTCACTTTTTACATGTATTTTGCTAAATGTTTCCCGACCCCAAAAACCTGAAACACTATAGCCTTTTAGGTTTTGGGTTCCAAAAGTATCAGGACATCAAAGTCAAAAAACATATGCTTTGTGTCCTATGTTTTCTGAACTCGAACCACGAAACACTATAATGTATCAAGTTTTCAGATTTTTTTGCATCGAGACATGGGGGTGAAAAAACAAGTATTTTGTGTCATGCTTTTTGCTTCCCGATCCCGATAGGCATTTGATCCCTTTATGGCAATTTTTTGGGACCTGAATGCACATCTGTATGACATGATTCGTGTGGTAAAACTTTCACCCTCAAGTCAACATAATTAATGTCAGGGTGGAGTTGGTGCCCCACACATGTCATCCTACATGTAATTAATGCATAAAGGTTTGTAAATAAGTGGGTTTTCCACAACATTCGTACTCAATATGATTCCAAAATTTAAATTTTTGCTCCTACTTTTATATCCCCAAAACCTGACTGACAATTTCTTGGCATTTTTGATCAATTTTCTTGGTTTTTCAACTATTGGTGTATATGACTTGTTTCATTGTCATTCAATGACTTGTCCACCATAGATGGTTAGTTATCTCAATTAGTGAGAATAGGTCAATAGGGTTAGTTAGGGTTGTGTCTACATGTCATGCACAAGAGTTACACAACATGTTATATCTACCTCTCTTTTTGATATATGAGAATGAGAAGACTTATTCTTTCAAACATGGTTCTATTTTTGTGATTTGATATCTTTCCTACTATGTGGAGAGTTCATGACACCATTGGAAGTGTAACCCTTTTCAATGTGTATGGGGTTCTGTATTGATCCTTGTAGAATAATCCTATATGGTATAAGAGCCATTGTTTGGTAAACATGCACTCGTTTGATTATGGTTTCTATTACTTCCTTTTTATTTGGTTTTCATTCTTTTCATGCAAGTTTTTTATTATATTGTGGAATGTTGTTAATAAGTTTAACAATATCATTTTTTGGAGATGTGCTGGTTTTTTGGTTGTGCATGTGCAAGTTTCAGGTGTTTCACAACTAGATATAGCTAGTTACTGATAAGTTTGGAGGAATATAGAGGTAGGTTTTGCATTTCTAGTTTTTAATTAATAATTTTTAAATTAAAAGTGATGTTTTTTTAAGAAATTATGTTGTTTGGGCTTGTTAACATATTCCCTCTTCCTAGTTTGATTTTTTTGTTTCTCTGATTCCTTCTTTGTTTCTTACTCACCTCGACGATCTCTTGACAAGATCCCTCCTCGACTCAAATTTGTGAGTTAAGTTATGAGGTGAGCTGCTTGCTTCATTGCATGGTCATGCTCTACATTGAGCTGGGGTCAAATCACCTCCTTGTGTGGGTGAGTTGGTTTTCACTTTGCCTTTTTTTTACATTGCATTGTGTCATGCATCAAGCTTCTCGCTCATTTGCATTTATTTTTCTTTTTCTTTTTGTGTTGTTCTCCTTATGCATTTCTTGAGTCAGGTTATTGATATGATTTACTATGCCTTGCATTGATGCGGTTGAGGTTTGTAGTCCTTTCCCAACCGTGTTTTCATTACATGTTGAGATTGTGCCGCTTAATCCTTACGTCAGGCTCCCTCCTTGTTTGAAGAGTCGAGATGGGTTGTTGATTTTATTTTTCCTTTACCTTTGCCTTTTAATTTTTGGGTTCTCTACCTGCGTTTGGCTCTTATCTTGGTTATGTCTCCATTTTATTTCCTTTCCTAGTTGCGTTGGGAGCTCTGCAACCTATGTCGTGGCCTGCACGTGGCTCATCCCTTTGCACTATTCCTAGGTTGTCCACTCTAAGCCATTGCAAACCCCCCACATTGAAATTTTGGTGTGTTTACCATGGAACTTCAATCACTCCAACCCTTCATGTCTTTCTCTCCCATGACTGCTTTTTCCTGTCGTCTCCCTTATTACATTGAACCCGTCATGGTGAGCTTGACTCACTTTGCATCTTCCAATGTCTCACGCCCCACCCCTCCCACCTTGAGCTCCATGTTGTGGTTGATTGAGGCATTTACCATTCTTCCAATGATCCCTCCATTTAATTCTTCCATTTTTTAAAATTCCATTTGAGCCTTTTAAAAAATAAGTGGGTGTATGTTTAATAATAGAGGGTCAGTTAATATTAAGTGTGGTCAGGTTTTTTAAAGTCAAAGTGGGGTGTTCTTTTTGAACATAGGGGGTTGGATTTTTATAATAATATGGGTGTTTAAATATAAAGTGTTTAATAAGTTGGTAGGCTTTAATTGATTATTAGGATGTATTAATTTTTTTCTTAGGATCTAATTAATCTTTTTTTAGCTCTTAATTTCAATTAGGTGTCTAAATTATTTTTTAGGCCCTTTAATTAAATCTCATTTAGTAGTCTAACATTATCATTTTTTGGCTCCTTATTTTTCCATTTATCACTATCAGGATAATAAGAAAAATTCAAAGTGTGCTTTATAACGTTATTGGGTGTTTTTTATTACTAACCATTTGCTGGAGTTTGTAGCGACCCTCTTATATTTTTTTTGCATTATGAGAGTCATTGTTACATCATGGAAGTCCTTGGGACTCATTTTTGATCTCTTTCTTTAGTTTTTAATATCTCTTATTTTCTTGTGGTTTAGTGAGTGTGTTTGCCACAACCTTGCAACAAGAGAGCTTCCTTCCCTTCTTGTGTAATTTTTTGCTTATTCACTTGTTTCATTGTGCATGACTGGGCATATTTTGGTACCCAAACTTATGTAATATTTTTATAATTACAAAGTGAGTTACCAACTGTATCATGTCGTACGAACATTTGGGTATAATAAACGCACAACTTATAAAGTGTCACAATCATGAGGGTGTTCATTTTGTGTGGTTATTTTCTTTTTGTTATTTTATTTGATCACTTTTATCTTCTATGGATCTTAATATTGTTCCTTTTCTTGCCCCATTTAACTATCAAAAATTGAAATATTTTGTGTCTCTCACTTTGAGAAAACAAAACTTTACCGGATAACTATGGGGTTGCAAGATGAACTTGAATAAGATGCAGAGAAAGAAAATTGGTTTGAAAAATGTGATGAAGCCTTTGGCCTTTTGTGTCTTTTTTTATCATCAGAATTTCACTTTTATATTAACACAACCAAATCATCCAAGGAAGTTTGTGATGCCACAGAAAAACTTTTTGGGAAACAAGATGAAATGAAAGGGCGTGAATTGGAAAATGAGTTGATTACTCTCAACCCTAGCAGTTTAAACACTCTCTAAGAAATTCTCACTAAAATCAAATCTCTAAGATTGAAACTAAAAAATGGTGGAATCGACAAAAAGGAGTCACAACTCATACTTTACGTCCTTGTATAACTTTTTCCCAACTACTCAATTTTTGTCTCTACCTTACATGCTAAAAAAAGAGCACTTGGTGCAAGTTGGACTATGCACTCCTTTATGAGTTTGTTGTTGGTTTGCTAGATAAAATGATAAGCTAATTTAGATGGGTACTCTTAAATCCAAAAAATACCATGATCTCGTTGTTGGTCATGAAAAAATAAGGGTTTCAAAAGATAAGAAGCTGAATAATAAGGATCATGAGAATAAAAAGGACCAATCCACCACCAAATCAAACTTTTCCATTTCCTCTTCTAGTTCCAAGTCTCCTAAAAAACTAATCAAATGTGGGTACTATAGTGGTAGGCATGAAGATGGAAAATGCTTGAAGAAGAATATTGACCTCCTCACAAGTCTTCTTGAGAAGAACAACATAGGAGTTACCGATTCTCTCAAGCCATATTCATCATCAACTCACAAAATTTATAAGGAAAAATAAATTGTAAAGGGGAAAGTGAAAGAAAAAATTCAAGATATTTAGTTTTGATTATGTCACCTACTCCTACATGGGTGATTGATTCGGGTACATCTCATCATATGGCCTCATCTGACATTAAGTTTGCTTCATTAGAGCCATCTGATATGGCTTCTTTTCGGCTTGGTGATGACACTTCTACACTAGTATTTGGGAGAGGTTATGTTGAAGTGAATGGTGGAACATTCAACAATGTGCTTAGTATTCCTTCACTTTCATCTAATCTCCTTCAATATATCAGATCACTCACTTTAGTAAGGGAATGCGGGTTGATTTCACTCTAGATTTTGTTTATGTCAGAGAGCTTCATAATGACAATATTGTTGCAGTTGGTTACAGTTGATCATCACACTCAGCTCTACCCCTTTTCTTTCTTTGCTCCTCCTTTAGATTATTCATCGGATTCACCCAAACTTGATAATATATCTGAGCTCACTTCTGATGATGATGAATTCTCTTCTAGCTTGGTTTATTTCCATAGTGATGGGGGACCCACCTACACCATCCACTTATCATCTACCACATATTGAGTAGTTATTTCTTGATCCACCTACTTCTAGTACTTTACAAACTTTTTAGGGAGAAGGTACTTTGATCCAGCACTCATCGAACTTTGAGCACTCTTTTATACAGTTACATGACATTTCACCTTCCTTCTTTGCCATTATTTTGGATTTACCATCCAATCATGGAGTAGTTGACACTTCCACCTCACATATGGAGCATCATTCCTTGGATAAGAGCCACATCTTGTCACTTCGGGGATCTTCTTTTTCACTTAATACAGGGTGGTTTTTGACACATTATTCGTCTTGGGAGGTAGGATAACATTTCTTCATCTCTTCTCTTCTTATAGAAAGATTGCAGTTTATACATGAGTACCTTATCATGCCTTTAGTTGTCGGGGATCATTTGACACATATTTCTTAGGTTGTTTAGGGGTGTCGTTTATCTCTTGTAAGTGGATGTTTTTCCCTTGGGTTTTCCTCCATTACTTGAGATCCTTATTGTACATGGGTACCTCATCATGCCTAGTTGTCAGGACCCATTTCTCTTTTCCTCTTCTTCTTTTCCATAGATATGTTATTTTTACATGGGCACCTTATCAAGATTAGTAGTCAGGCCCCATTGACACATCTTTATTAGTTATCTAGGGGATTTCTCTTTCAATTCCAACTTTCCATGACCTCTACCTCAACTTTGATGAAGGGGGGTGTTGGTGTATGTGACTTGTTTCATCGTCATTCGATGACTTGTCCACCATAGATGGTTAGTCATCTCACTTAGTGAGAATAGGTCATAATGAGAATAGGTCAATAGGGTTAATTAGGGTTGTGTATAGGTGTCATGTACATGAGTTACACAACACTCCTATATGTACCTGTTATTTTTGATCTATGAGCATATCAGACACACCAATGTATTTTTGTAAGTGATTCTCATTTTATGATTTTATCTCTTTCTTACTACATGAAGCGTTCATGACACCATTGGAAGTGCAACCTTGTTCGATGTATAGGGTTCTATATTGATCCTCGTAGATTAATCTGATATCAAATTCTAATCTCATTCCCTGATAATTTATTTTCTTCTTGTTGGTTTGTTATATTTATGGGGTTTTTGGTCTAAGTTTTCTTCATCATAATTATTGCTTGGGGAGCTATGCTCATTTTTTCTTTTTCTTTTTCCTTTCTCCCCTGTTTTTTTTTCTCTTCCTATTTGAAGAAACCTAGTATTGTATTCCTGCATTTCTTGATTTTATATCATGATAAAAACGTCAAAAATTATAACATTCAAACTTGTCAGGGATTTTTGACTTGTTCATCATAATAAAAATTGTGAATTACCATGGAAAATAGGCATCTTACGGATTTAATCTATATGTTTAGGTATTTTTTCAATGTGAAATCATGTCTACATTTTAGTACTGTATTTTGAAGATGTGGAGTTGCAAAGAAAGTCCCGAATCACTGATAGTCTTTCGGGGTTGTTAGGTTACAAAACAAGGTCGAGTTCCTGACAAGTCTATTGGGCTTTTCTAGATTGCAAAGCAAGGTAATTGTCCCCGACAGTGTATCATGTTTTTTCAAGTTACATGACACGGTATCCTTTCTTCACTCGTGTGTTAGGTTTTTTGGAAGTGTACAACAAGGCCCGAGTTCCGACAATGTATCAGGTTTTTTGAGTTACAAAGCAAGGTTGTATTCCAGACAAACTATCAGACTTTTCAAGGTGTAATTCTTAATTTTCATTCATGGGAATTCAGGGAGGATTCTTGGTCAAATGTATTTAGTTAATTCCCCATGTCTGATTTAGGGAAGGGAAAAGGGCAAGGGCAAAATCCTCTAAAGAGATGAGTTATAAATATTAAGGGGTTATGCCCCCTTCTAATATCGATTTCTAATATTGATATAAGAGACACTGAGCTAGGGGAACATCGACATGGAGGACTTCTTGAATAGGGTCAAGGGGCTCCTCTCAAATTGTGTGAATGCAATGTATCTGCAAAAATGGATTACCCCTTGTTGCAGCTTTCCCTATATCTGCTCAATGCCTAGAATTCATTCTCGATGTGGAAAATTACTATGACCCTGAATCCTAGTATGTCAAGAACTAAGATGGTGAGGTAGTCATTCATTTAGATACTGATTATTTTGACAATCTCCTCAAGCTACCCAATTTTACCACATATGTCGAAATAAATCTCAATAAGTCCTAACAATCTTGGGATGACAAAACATCTGATTGTATCAAACATGTCAATAAGAAGTATCTAGTAAATCCCAACCCTTCAGTAACAAGGCTCCTTAAGGCCTTTCCTTGAAGTAATTTCATCCTTGAAATCAGTGATATCATCACACTTTTGTGCAGAGTATTTGGCCTCCTTGAGGCTAGATAATTCCGAGGATGGATGTACTAATTCATCACACTCATATGTAAAAATGAGAAATTATTTGATTGGGGTGAATTCATCAATGATACCATTTATATTCAATTGAAGGAAGTGCTGACTATGAGTAAATTATACATGACATCATATATTACCTATGCTATGGTAGGTATGAGGATTTATCCTAGATTAACCACACATGGAACTAGGTCTTCAGACTATGTGTACAATTTTTATCTTCAATTGACTCTAAAGTAGATCCAAAGTCATTTCAGAAGAGTAAATGATACCTTTTTCTACAACATTGTTTGTAAATTGGATAGGGGTCTCGCTCAACATAGGTTGCACTAATGCATCTTGGAATGTTGTATCTCTATGGGGATGTATTTTCCTTTGTGTTGGTGAGAAAATTTGTCTAGTGGACAAATCTATGTGTTTCTTTCCAATGCTCTGGGAATAGAAGTCCCTCTACTTAGATGGTGTAGCTTCTGTATTTGCATGCACTTGACAAGGTGGATTTTTCCTAGTGGCCTTGCGGCCGACGATCCAACAGGGGCACTCCACTGACCCTGCAGAAAAGATAGCAATATCTTGCTAGAGAGGAGTTTGTCTTGAGAGTGAGGAAGGGAGTGAGAATGAGAGGTAGGATAACTAATGTTGCAGGTAGAATTTTAGAGACCTATACAAACTAGCTAGAAAATTTTACACATGCATTTTAAAGATGAAAACAACATGATTTTTTGAGCTACTGGCTAGAGGAAACCATACGTAAAAAGATGTACACATTCATATGCCTTGGAAAACATAAAATTATTCCTTTATTAGCTTGTAAAATCATAGTTGTACATAGTGAGGAATTGAAGAAATATGAGGTAGAGAAAACAAAAGAAATTCAACTATCCCTTCGTTCTTTCATAAGAATCACTCTCTCATGAGATTACAAATTGACAACTAACTAAGAAGAAGCCCAAATGAGGGGCTTATTACAATTTATAGAGAAGATACGGCTCTTCATCTCCCCTAATGACACTTCATATACCCTTTTTCTAACTTTAGACTCTTGACATTCCTAAGAAAATATTAAGTCCCTTTTATAAAATCAAGGTGAATTAATTTACATTATGTTTCTAAAGTTGTTTTTCAAATAACTTAAAGGCATATTAAAAATTACAAACCCCAACTAAGAATTAAAACATTTAAAGAGAGAGAAATTTGGGGGGAGGAAGAGAGGAAAGAGAGAAGGAAGAAGAAGGGGTGAAGAATGATGTTAAAGATGAAAGATCCATCTCTGATGAAGTCCATGGCTCCTTTCAAATGACTCGATGGAATGTCTCAATGTGACGATCTCTGAATCCATGAACTATTTGCACCGCAAGAAAGATCCATTGGATGGTTCAAGGACACCTTAGGTTAAGCGTTCAAAAACACTTGTTGAATGACTTCACTGATGACCACAAACACTGACTCATAAAGATCCTTTCCAAAGAGATAGGAGCTTAGAATTGATCCTACCAAGTTGAATGAATTGTTTCACTGATGACGAAAAATTTCATCCTGTACATAATATACCCGTGACCCGAACCATGTAGCGAGTGTTGAAAGACACTGTCAGGGTCTCCTGAGATGAGTTCTGAAAGATCTACAAGAGATGCCAAATATTCTCCTTATGACAATGTTATGACCCACGAGCAAAGATGGTATATTGAGGAGATAGGAAATGAATCCTAGTGAAGGAAATATTTGGCGACAGTGAAAATTCTCATTATGTAAACTTGAATCTTATCGTCTCTTGACACTTACTAGATTTAGAGAGCACAACTTTGAGTTTTTTTTTGTAAGTGTGAGAACTCGTCTTCTTCGACCCTTGTATAATTAGTATTCTCTGTCCTCTGTTGCCAACATTGTTCCTTGAATGTGACTTACTATTAATAACTAGTGCCAAAATGGGAGACTTACTATCTTTAGTAAGTGATGAAATTTTCCTTTCATGACTATCTTAACGAGGTCAGCTTCCTTAATTATTCCTGTGTACACTGCCTTCATTTTGACCACTTTTTGGAATAAATTTCTATTTTTTGTAGGTGCCAATGAGACAACTTACTTTTTTTAGTAAGTGTAAAAGTCATCTTTTTCAAATCTCAATCATTTATGGAAGCTTGAATTCCTTCTTCTCACTGTGTTCCTCTCACCTTCTGGACTAACTTTCTATTTATAACAGGTACTTATGGGACCACTTAATATTTTTAGTAAGTGTCAATTAAGGGCCGAGGTGACCTTTTCGATGATTTTCACCTTCGATACTTCCCATGTGTTTGCTACCTTCTTCGCAACTTCTTCTGATGGTGACTTACCCAAAATAACAGTATCCCATGTAGGAAGGCCTGCTATTTTTAGTAAGTGTGCTTCTAGTCATCGAATCATGACATAATGAAGATTTTTGATATGGGGGTTTTTCACCCAATATTACTCCTATGAAATTTTGGATCTACCCGATCACCGGTTTGTGAGATTTTACAATTTTAAATTTCTTACCTGGCAGCAGCTACGAGAACAAAAACCATTAATGGAGCTCGGAAATTGCAGGTCCACTTCCCCTCCTTAGATTTAGATGAAAGTTATATTTTTTATATGGGTTTTTTCCACTTGTTAGCTCACAAGTGAAATTTATTTGTAAATCGATCACTGGTTTAACGGGAGATGAGATTTTTATTTTCGTTGCACCGAAAAGAGGAGGTAAGAAATTTGTTGTTGGAGTTTTTATGGCCACTAAAAATTATGAAGAAAGCAAAAAACACTACTTTGATCCATGTTGTGGTTTACAAGTTATGGAAATTTCTTCGTCGGGTGGCTACAAGGGTTTTTTCAGATGAAGATCTTCATTTTTCCCCGCTCTTCGTCATTTTGATATGTTCTTTTACTGAGATCCTTGTATTTTTAGTGTGAGGAATCCATTGTGGAGTTGATTTAGTGCAGCAATGGAGGTTGGAAGATCTAGAAAAAAATTGCCAGAGTTTTGGTAGGGTATGAAGGCACGGGGGGACGAAATGAAGAAAAATTGGCTAAGTATGGTATATATTCATCCCAAAAAGAAAGCATGAGGGATGAGAAATTTTTTGTGTCCCTTATGTTCCTTTTTTAAAGTGATGAAAGGGATGTGAAATTCCCCCAGGTGTGTGGTTACGACACTTGGAAAATTTTGGTTAGATGTGCGTTTGAATGAGGGGGCTTGAGAAAAACACCTGAGAGGTGAGTGTTGGGTGTATGAGGAACCAAAAGGCTTAAGTGAAGCTGGGAACATTTTTGTGCCCCTCATGTCCCTTTTCTAAAGGGATGAAAGGGACATGAAATACCCTTGTGCACATGGTGCAGACACTTGGCGAACATGCATGCTGGGAGAGGGAAGGCTCAAACTTAGCTCTTGGGGGCTTAACTGGAAAACGGAAGGTCACATTGGTGTTCTAGGGGCTAAAAAAGGCTGGGTGTATTTTTTTGTCCCTTATGTCCCTTTTTCAAAGGGATAAAAGGTACATGAAATCCTTTCAGGCTCCTGGTGTTGACACGTGTCCTCCTGAAGAAATGACTAACTGTGAGAACTCTTACCTTAAGCCCGACTTATGAGGACGATAACTTGAGCTTCCAGATGAGTTTCAGAGGTGAAGTTTTTATATGAAATTTACTAAAAACCACCCAATGAGTTGAATGGTGATGGTTTCAATATTAAATTCTGACATCATAACCTCAAAATTACCCCTTCTTTCTCGGGATCGCCAGAAGAATGAGTTACCTCGGAAAGTGTACAATATTTTGTGATGTCTCATTTTTTTTCCACCATTTAGGGCATGGAAAATAAATTCCATAGATAATTTTTTGGGATCTTGAATCTTCTTAAAGGTCAAAAAATATTTTCTTTAAGTTCAATCACTCCTTCGCGGTGTTTGCTCCTTCAGTCCCGAAAACCTACTTTTGTTGAATCAGCTCCAAAACCTCTAGATCTTTCCAAAATATCCCAAAACATATTTGAGGATGTTATTGTAAATTGAATGAATTTACATGTTGAATTATAATCCTTTTTTATGCTCTATGGGGGTGCATTAGTCTTGGGAAGGCCAGTGGTAACCCTTCCCAAAACTGCTCAAAATTTGCCATTCTCCAAAAGCTCCTAAAATCACCTAGGGGGGAATGAATTTGATTTCCTAAATCACCTAGGGGAATTATGTACATCCAATTGAGGACCATTAAATGTACTAAGGCTTGGTGTTAAGGATAGGTAGACCTGGGGTGTCTTGGAAAGGTAAAATTCAAAACTTTTGACACAGGGGTATCGTTGTCATGCTTGAAAACTGGAAATTTTTTTGTTACACATTTTCATGACACCACTTTGATTTCCAACTTTCACCCACCTCTAGGTAGGAGAATTTCAAGGAACCCTATATCTATTGCTAAGATAAGTGAATCCTAATGGAATTAGTAAGAGTGTTATTAGATCTTCACAAATTCCAAAAGAGTAAACACAAGGAAAGTATTCATTTCCCCATGTCTATTGGTCGCTATACTTGCACATCGATGATCAAGACTAGGAATATTGCGACTAAAATACATGAGATGATCAAGAAGACTCTTCAATCAAGGTATGTATTTGATTCTATAGGTGTATTGAAAGCCTACAAAGCACTGCAATTTCATGTCCCCGAAATTGAAGATATTTGGATTGATTTAAGGGATGAAACTGTAATAGGGAGAAGAGACAATAATCATTTAAATTTGGACGAGGTATCATTGTACAATCTTGCTACCATTACTCAGGATGTTATTGATGATGGGGGTGTTTTGGACCCATTTTATAATCAAATGAATGTTGAGATCTTGGGTTTTCTCCGATTGATTGGTTAATCAAAGAATCTACTTCCATCAAGTAGAGATCTGCTCAGGTTTTTCTACAAACAAAATCATGGTTGTATTAAATGAATATTTAGCCCAATGACCCCAATTTCCCAAAGGTGGAATTCACTTCTACATCAGAGGTGGGCCCCTCTCAAGAAGGAAAGGATAAAGGTGAGGCTCTTGGGATGAAGTTAAATTTGAAGTTCTACATTAGTGGAGAAAATACTCCATCTATTCCATCTACAATCGTCATTGAGATTGAATCCCCTTCTCCTCATCATACATAAGAGACATCAGTTAGCACCATGGTCACTCTGCATCCTCCTCCTCCTCCCCCTCTCATCACTCATGTGGTCCCTATTGTAACTTTTTTTCCGTATGTGTCCATTCCTATAACATCCCCTCCACGTATTTCCTCTCCTCATCCATCTCCTCCTCCCCTTGGTTGATCCGTTTTGCTTTCTTCATCCTTTTAGACCTCATCAGTCTCCACATCATTTTATTCTACCTCTTCTCCTTCACCCTCATCTCCTCATGTGTCACTTATGGCACAAGTCTTCTCATCCCTTCCACATTTATCATCTGGGATAAGTTTGAATTTGGGTTTCTCCTCACATAACCCATTTCCCTTTTCAATCTGTTGTATTTTTGTCCATACCTTCTTCACCTCCCTCATCTGCGGCCATTTCCACTGTTATATTTTCCACTTATCATCCTCAGTGAACACCTTACTTACTCTTCACAATACCACTCTGATGATCACTACTCCTCCTCAATAATCACTCTCTTCCTCTGTTCCAGCTTGACTAGCCATCCAAACCCCAAGGAGAATGAACAAGGTTGTCCGTCTAAAAGCTTTTTATTTTTGTGCACTTACTCCCACAACGTACCACACATATAAGAAACACAAGAAAATTTCACATATCACCATTGATGCATTAGGTCAGAGGTTTGCTGAGAATTATGTTCCTGTTGCTGATAAAAATAAGAAAGACATCATGAATTCTGATTATTAGATAACCAAGGTGGCACTAGGGAAAGTCATGAATGAAGGTACATAACAAGATGTACAAGTAGCCATGGATCCAACTTAATATCATTATTGTTTTTGAGCTAAAGGAAAAATTGGAGCAATTGAATGCAATACTGCTTAATCTCTCCTCACCGACTTAGGTTCCCTCTTTGACTCTAATTAACTTTGATACCTCATTCGTGCCTAAAATGGAGAAGATTGGATAAAAGGGGAGGGCAGTGGATAACTAGATCTAACTACTCCTTACTCGAGGAAAAATACTGATCAAGGATGTTGTTAAAGTACATGATGACATTAAGAAGGAGAAAGAAGCCATTAAAAGGATGGATAATGAGCTTCAGGAGGAATGTAACAACTAGGTGATGACTTTGGAGGCCTTGAGTGAGTTAAAAAAGGTTTATTCAGAAACCCTCATTAATGAGGGAGTGATTAGTGAAAGGGACCAACACTTCAAGTTCTACAAAGTTATTGAATTTCGAGTCAAGATTATGCATGAAGCTTGTGAGAATATTAAAAAGGTCAAAGAGGAGGGAATTGATGCCACCAATGACATTGGTGATGAATTTTCCAAATCCTTCATCATGTCCTAGATGATGAATTGAATATGTTACCAACCGACGATATCTTCAAAGAATTCAAGGGGTTGATTGAAATGGAGTCCTCAAATAATGTTGATTTTCATTCGAAAGCAATCGATAAGTTGATCTTATGCAATATTTTTTAAGCAACTTGGCCAAAAGAATGAAAAAATTCCATAAGCTCACTGGAAAAAATGTGATGTTTTAAATCAATACTCATGTGGTCTTGATTAAAAAGAGACACATGATATGGTCCAGAAATTTCATGAGAATCTTCAAAGGCAAATCGACATGAAATTGACAAGGAAAAGTTAGATTGAGGATTTGCCATGTTTTTCTTGTTTAACGTTAGACGTGTAAATTTTTGAGATGTTGAAACATCATTTGGATTTGTAAGTTGACTTGGTCATTTTGTAATAACTATTCAAAGAAATCTTAATATGCATTTTCCTTTTTTATCTTATAGCACAAACAACTTCCCTTTTTCTATAAATTTAAAATGCTAAGACATTGTAATGGGAGAGAATTTTTGGAAAAAGCTATACGCTGGAATTTTTGAAAAGAAAAGAAAAGCTTTGTATTTTCAAATTTTTAGATAAGGAATATAAGAGACATCATTAAAAACTTTGCGTTGAATGTATCTCTTTGGTTAATGTATTTTTCTAAGTTATATGCATTACATGTTCCTTTAAGTTCCAATTTTCTACTTCTTTGAATTTTCTTTCAAGTTTGTTATCGTTTTATATCGTGTTATTATATTTAGATCTACATTTTCTAGAGACGAATAACATTTGCACTCTCTTTTTCTTTTGCTTCCCCTCTCAAACTTCACTTTCGAAAAATTTCTTCCATTCCTAATATTTCTTTCATTATGCAAGAAACGAATCTACCGAGATGAGATCCCAACCCTAAATGGCTAGATTAGTGTAAATATTGTAAATATTATTTGGTTTTATTAGAATAGTAATAAACATGATGCCTCCCCTTTATTCAAGGAAGGAATTTATCCCACATAGTGTGGTTGAACCTCATATTTTTTCCTTGACAAAATATCTAACCAACAATACCATAATTTCCAATTGTAACATATTTTGATATAGTTTCGATATTTCTAAACCATGTCTAATATCCTCTTGCTCATAAGCTTGGTTCTCTGTTAGATAACCGTTCTAGGAGAAAATTATGATCCAAAAAACATATATGATCTCTCCATAGTCTGTCAACTATTTGTGTGGGAGTAATCTGATAACAACCATGAGTTGAACATATACGTCATTGTCCTTATGCCTAATCGAGACGACATCCCTGAATAGTTGGATCCTCTTCTCGAACACAGTGACGAGGCCAACTTCTACTGGGAAAATATTTTCAATCCATCTCATCCTATCTTGATGATGCCGATTGAACCTTGGAATTTAAATTTTAGATATATCCATAGTTGGTCATTTGTATCATTTTACATTATCAAGTATATTTTCAGCATTGGTTATTCATGTCTTAATTGTTTAAAAGTGAGTTGACACAAGTTAAAGGAAGCCCTTTAGTTCTTTTGATTGGCCTTTCCTAAGAAACTCACCTCTTAATTATCTAATATATCTTTTTTCAAGCTATCTACTTGTGTACATGTTCCCAATTATTTGGAAGAGGACCTTTGTGTGTGCATTTAGATCTGCCATATTTTTTCATCCTCCACATAGGTTTCATTAAACCTTGCCATTTATGATTTTTAGTGGTTTATTTCATAAAGTAAAAGTGAATCCTAAAATCTACCAAAACATGAGGATTTGGGATAAGGCAGGAGGAAACTTCATGTATAAAAATAGAACATGAAGGTACACATACATGTCTCGAAGGAAGCATGTACATACAACATAGGAAACATCTTGTCAAAAAGAAATGAGATACAAATAGTAAAATAAACTTTAGTTTGAGTTACTTGTATGAATTCGGTACAAGAACAAGAAGAATGGGTTAAAAATAAGAAACCTAAAGTTAGTACAAGAGGTAAATAGAGAAAGGATATTGATAAATATAGCCACAATACTTCTAGAGGATTAAAAGGAAAAAATAGAACTAGACTATATAACAACATGCGGTATAATCACCACTTCAATGTAATAGCTAAGTGGTAGTTATGAAATCTAAGGGAAAAGAATGGATTTTTTCAACTAGTGAAGGGAAGGTCCCCACTAGTATATATACCCCTTGTAGGGTTAATTGTAAGGGGGGAGGCATGCGATAATTAAAATTATGTAATGTTTCGAGTTATCTGTATAAATTACAAGATGTTATGGAGCAAGAAAAATCACTGCACGTGAGTATGTTTACTAATTTGTGTTAATGTCTCTAATTTTCTATCTACCACAATTCTTATCATAATGCTAAAAGATGATGGGACCAATATTCTCTCGCACCTCAGGTGAACGTACTTCAAATTCTACTTTGGCATGATAGGATGATTCGAGGGGTTAGATAATGGTGCACACCTGTGTGGAAATATATTCTATGCGTATAAGGATGATTTGGTAGGTATAGATAGATGCAAAAAATATTGGTTCTATTTCGAGGACCACATGATAATTATGAAAAGATGATAAGGTGGAAAAAATATGTTCAGACTCACATAGAAAAATATTGAGATTTGGTAATACTCTATTGAAGAAAAATTCACACAGAGACATCCTAACTGAAAGAACTTCTCACCCGATTGCTCTATAAGAACTTAGGTGGAGAAGAATCTATACGACGAGTTATATGATAATTTTTAAAGAAAAATTCCAGTAAACTTGTATGCTTGGATAGTAGCTAATTATTTAGGGAAGAATCATAGTTTATGAAAGAAACATCCTTGTACCCTAAAGCACACAAAAATACTTGTACAACATGACACAACTTGGATGTGAGATGTGGATTATTAGTGGAAAGGTACACTTCACAATTATATTATTGAATAATTAATATCTATTTTTACTTACGCAGATGAAGCCTAGCTCAAATTATTTTGAGATCCATGCAGATCATATCAGAATTAGTTCCCATTGTAAATCAAGAATTTGATAGTAGACATGGGTATTGAAAATTTGCATATGGAAAGATAACCAATTATCTTATACCATGGATTATCTGGATGAACGTACATTGAGAAGGAAGTGATATGAAGAAAAAAGGCACAAGGTAATAGAGGACATGGAACTACTTCGTCAAGGATACTAAAATTCAAGAACTACTAGGGAAAACCAAAGGCATTGGTTATGGTAGTGTTATCAACTAATTTTGACTTCACCAAATTAATAAAAAAAATAGAAATTTTGAAATTTCTATTAAAAAGTGTTACTTTGCATGATCCATCACTCTCATCGCGATTGTCTTATTTTTGTGATCGTTCCAGTCTTCGTTTCGTCCATTTCGGGCGAGAACTCCTCCCGCCAGGTCTTAAAATGCATTAATAATTAATTAATTAATATTTAATTAATTTATTATCCTTTATTTGATAAAATCATTTTTTATTAAATTTGGGGTTTTTAATTAAATAACTATTAAAGTAATAACAATTAAAAAGTCATTCGATAAATTTTTATTTTTATTCTTGGGGAAGTAAGCTTGTGCTTCCAAATACCGAGAATGCCAAATTGGCTTCCCAAGCCCAAATTTCCCCTTTCTTGGGAATTTTATTTTAATTTCCCACTTGTGGGATTACTTCCCCCAATTGCCAAATTAATAAATTGGCAAACGGGCAAGAAATCTCCCAATTTCCCACATGGGGAAATTGAACAGAGATTATCAGCCCACTTTGCCATTCTCATTGGCAATTGGCCGTTTCTTTCCCCATTTCCCCTCGCAATTAATTCCACTACCCGCGAAGAGGGGAAGTCAGTTTAGCCTTCATAAATTATCCATTGGACTCGTTGGAAAGAGTCATGTGAAGCTTTCTAATTGCTTCTTATTTATTCTAAAGAACATAATATTTTATCACATCCCACAATACTACGAACGCCATTATGAAGGAGAAATACAAGAGGGATAGATGAGGATCATCAACCTTCTTTGAAGGAAATAGCATGTATCAGCTATTTGCATTGAAGAAAGATTTCCCACGCATTGGTCAAAGGGGACAACAAAATCATTTTTCCACGCATTACCAAAGGAGGAAAAAAGTTTAGTTAGTTGGCAAAAGAGGAAAGATCCACCACACACAGGCTTGCGTAGGTTAATGAAAACAAATTGAATCAAGACTTAGCTATATGCGCAACCTAGGAGATGGTAAATAAAACATGACATGAGCATTTTCCATGTAAGTCAGAAAAGAAATAGCATAGGCCAAATTAAAGAAATTTTTGGAGGAAATAAAACAAAGAAAGATCAAACAACAATTTAAAGGGACAAAGAGCTTCTCCATTCCCACGCATTTTTCAGGAGGAAAACCAAAAGCATTCAACTAAATTTTAGTTCCCAGCTTTTCTGGTAGAGAGGAGGTAGAGGCCACGCATTGGTCCAAGCAATTCAGTCCCCACAAATTCCAAAACAACATAAAGGACAGAAAAAGAAGGACGAGTTTCCACACATGAAGGGTAAAGGAAACATTTTGCATTGAACAAAGATTTACTGACGCATGAGCTAAGAGGACCACACACATTTCATCAAGAAATTCAGTTTAAAGAAGACAAAAGCTGTGCCAGTTTTAAGGAGAAAAACAACTGAGAAAAACACCACTGCATGGAGGTTGAAAAGAAACAGTAAAAAAAATTTACAAAAAAGAAAGACCAAGTGGGGGAGAAAAGAAGATTCCATGCGCACGGCCAAGCTAGTACAGTCCAAAACGCAGTAGAAGACAAGGAAAATAAGAAAACAAGGCAAGGAGGAGAAGGTAGTTTTTAGTCCAACAAATAAAGATCTCCCATGCATAGCCCAAGGAAATACACAACCAGAAAGAATAGTTGTTTGAACGCCTAGCTAGGAGAAGAAAAGAAATCCACAGCATGGGACAGTATGGAAACTTCAACGCATAGTTTGGAATAAGTAAAACCAGTTACCAAAATACAAATAAATTCCCACGCCCTAGCCAGACAGAAGGAGGTTTTCCACGCATTTGCCTAGACAGGTCACACAAGAGATAAAAAATAAATAAAAAAATAATACCGTGCAAAGCCATCCAAACATTTCTCATCGTGGCCTGTACGAGGAAAATTTTCAATAAAGAAAATCACAACAATCTCCAAAACAGCCCAGAAAAATTAAGCAAGTTTATTCATGCATCGCTCAAAAGATCGCAAGGAAGAAGTGAATCTCAAAGTACGCATAGCCATTTAAATCAAGCGATTTTCACACATTCGAGGAAGAATTTTCTCCGGCAAATGAAATAAAAAAAATCGATATCGAAATTCGGTGATTTCATTTATTTAAAAAAAACGTTGTCACCCAAGTCAGAATTCAAACTGAGTCTCGGTGTGTGTATTAAAAAAAATAATTTTGTAACCTGGATTATTTATTTATTATTATTATTATTATTATTATTATTAAATAATAATAATAATAATAATAATAAAATTAAAGTGAGTCATATTTTTCTTACACTGACGGGGGTTTCAGAGACTGAGACACGACCCCGCTTGCATTGTTTTGCATGCCCGGGTCATTCTTCTGTGAAATTCATAATGGCCGAGAAATCTAACAAATCCATAGGAAGATTGAGGAAGCCAATAGAAAAATCAAACAAATCCGCGCTCAAATATGAATTCTAAGGAATCATCCCTCCGAGTTCCATTAAGTCAGCATATGAAAACATCACTGATACAAATTTGGGTCACATTAATGTGCAACAATTTTGTGAACGGGTGAAAACTAAAGGCAAAACCATATTCTCAGACAGGCTTTACCATAGTGGTCTACCCCAAGCAGCAGCATTTCCTGTCTTGGTGCAGTTTTCATAGTTACTTATTGCTTGTGTTGAGAACTATGATCCTGAGAGACAAGGAATTTTAAAGATAATCATGAACCTTTCCTCTTGATCACACCAGAGCACATTGAGGAATTACTCGGCATACCTGACTTTCCTGAGAATGCGGATATCACTCGCCATTCAGCGCAAGAATTTTGGGATGAAGAACCCCTTAGGTGGAGCAAGATGGTTAATAACAACTAGTTAGTAACCAAGAGGCCTTGAATTGATATGCTTCCCAAAGAACTGTACCTCATTGAGTTCATGGAAGAAATCGGGGACATGATTACTCTCCTAATTCGACTTTTCGGTCTACCCTCTACTAGAATTTTCCACCCATGGATGTATCAATTTATCTGTATCATCCTTGCCAAGAAGGAGTTTGTGGATTGGGCCACCCTCATCAGTAACACCTTTCACAAAAAATTGATATAAGTTAAGATGAATGGATGCTTCTACATGACATCGTATTTGAATTATGCAGTAGCAAGAAGAAGGCTATTTTTAGGACTCGAAATGAGAGGAGTCATGGGGCCATCAAATATTTTTTTTCATTATTACCCATAACTCAGTTTCAAAAATATCTCTCACCATTTTAGAAGAGTCAATGATGCATTCACCTTCTGCGTGATTCAAAACCTGAATCGGAATACTAAGGAAAGATTTTCTAAAGAAGCCATGAGTGTCATTTCCCAATGGGGAACCTGGTTTATTCAATTTTCATCATTTTCCTACATTCGTGTGAGTGGATTTGCTGGTACCCCCCGTGGAAGCTTCCTAATTACGTTAGTGACAAATGGGCATTAATGGAGCTTACGCGACAACTATTCCAAGTTCACTGTCTTCTTAGTGACAAGCACCGTTCATGAATTCATTTCCCAATCCAAATCAGGGAATACCAATGTCTAAATATTTTCAGTGCACAACTCATGGAAAAAGAGTTCTGCCCTCATCAAAATTCATCCATATGTGAAGAGATCCCAGTTTGATATCAATGGATATATGCAGAAGATTCTTGGGGCAAAGTATCAACATAACCCTACCATGGAATATTTCTGGGCTGCCTGTTCAGACAAACATGAAGTAAGAAGACAAGAGTTTTCTCGCCTAACACTTTCTCATATCATGGCCTTCCGCATCAAGAACCCTCCCTATTCATTCATAAATGATGATTAATATTTCATTGATCTCTCATATGATGCAGTTGCTTTTACCCCATTACCTCGAATCGACTAGACCAAAAGAGATGAATTTTCTCTTGATAGCAAGAATCAACCGATTCTTGAAAGAAGCATATCTTGGTACGATAAAGAACTTGCCAAGTTACAATCAATTCAAGATCATGCTTCAGGATTAAAAAAATTTCCAACACGAGGAGGCCTCCATTCAACCAAGGCCTCTTCTCAATCAACCTCTGTACCATCCAATCATACACAACAAGCAAGAAAGGAGTGGTTGCAAAAATCCACTTCGCCAAGTAACCCATCACGAGGAGAAAAATATAAAGATCCTAACCCCAAAGAAGGAAGAGAGCGTGTATCAATATTTTCTACCTCGAGTAGAGATTCTTCTACCCACATTGTTAATAGTGCTCAGAAGCTTATGGCAAACGATCCTCAGCCATGCTTCGAACACGCGTCCACTCAAGTGCAGGTAATTCAAATATCAAACACTTCAGAGCATTTAGTTCATGAAGGGATTTCCCAAAATCTCCCAAATAATCAAGAGGTGGATATTGAAGTTGTTTCTCCTCAAATCGAGGTCGTGGATAAGATTTAAGCAGGATCTCATGATGTCGAGAACAATGATAATATTGATTTGAGCTCTAGGATTTTTTATGCAAAAATAGTGCATGATACCCCTTCTTGGATTGATTCCGAAGTTAGAGAAAAGGAAGAGGGTTGTCAAGGAAATTGACATTGATTTTTATTGCCCTTTTCAAACTTTCAAATGACGTCATTCCAAAGAAGCCTAAGGTGCTTTCTCGAATAATGGTGGATAGTGACGGAAATAGATTTGCAGATCTCACCATCCCACAAGTTTATGAGGAGCATGATGCCATGACACCTACTAAT
The DNA here is from genome assembly GCA_019776745.2 of Taxus chinensis. Classification (NCBI taxonomy): domain Eukaryota; kingdom Viridiplantae; phylum Streptophyta; class Pinopsida; order Cupressales; family Taxaceae; genus Taxus; species Taxus chinensis. Next base: position 870,615,373 of record CM034148.1, on the reverse strand, counting down.
TATGAAGTTTCTAGACTTGGACTTAGGAGGTCTACATTAGAAAGTGACATGGTGATGGCTCAAGATTCAATTGATATCGTGTTAAAGAGACTTGAGAAATATAAGTCTCAAAAATCTCAACTCAAAGCTGAAAAGAATCAATTGGTTGAATATGTTCAACATTTGATAAATCCCATATCATCCACTTTCCCAGTACCTGATGCAGTGGCTTCCCTAAATGAAGAGACTCTCAATTTTTAAAAATAAATAAACACATTAGGCCATGCCACTAAAAATTGTCTTTCAGAGATTCTCGTTTTAGGCCAAGAGATGATCAAGACTGTGGTTAAGCTTCATGAAGATGTCAGTGCGTATCTTGATCCAATTATTTATTTCAAAGAAACTTTTGTTTCTAATATATCAAATTTGGATGAGATATTGCCCAGATTGCAGGAGATGACAAGTATGGAATCCTCAGTTTTAGCCATTGAAGGAATTCTTGAATTTGAACATTGAGGGACACATTTTCTTTGGTGTCTACATCTCAAATCAAGGAAAACACTTCTCGAGGATTCTATGATCCATTATGAAAGCATGTGCAATGAATCCTTCACTTCACTCTCCTTGATTCAAGAATTCATAGCTGAGATTCCTTGCAACCTCGTAAATGAGCATAATCAAAGGTGTTCATCGGAGTAGGTGGAAGAGAAATTTTCACAATTGTTTAAGGACATGTACACTCCCACCAACAATTTCTCATCAGTTTCAATGGAGCGGTGCATCAAATTAAAAAACTTGTTTGAGAACGCTCAATCCAAAATTGTTAATTTAAATGATATGCCAAGTAGGATTCTTGAATTGTAGGTATTTTGTGAGGCTATTCTTCGACCAAATGAACCTCCAGAAGAAGAAAAGATGTTTGAAACTTTGGGAAGGTTTAGATCCTTTCAACTGGAAAAAGCGGCAGATCCTAATTTCACCGGTGGTTCAGGGAGTTAATTTTCTTGGTATCTAATGAAGTGGGAGAGTCCATTTCTCATACGCTTGAGATAGGTGGACCCCATTTCAATGGATAAGGAACTGGTTATTATTTTATATTTTAAAAGGTGTTGTTATTTGCTTTCAGGAAACTATGGATATTTTAAGTAATTTCTATTTTTGGGTTGTCTTTAATAAAGTTGGTTAAAAAAGTCAAAGGTCACTTAAGTGCCTTATTTAATGATCATGTAAAACCCTAACTACTTTGTAACCAACTTCTGGGTTATAAAAGGAAGTGAGGGGCTCATTTGTAAAGGGTGACTTCGAGAGAGGAGAAGAAATAATTTTGTGTGCAAGATTTGTTTCAGGAAGAAACTTTGTGTTCTTTTGTGAAAACATTTTGGAGTTAATGAAATACGAACTTTGTGTCTCATTCATTGTCTCTTGTAACATTTGATGCTCTTATGTTCATTAGATGTTAGGTGTTTGAATCTTGCATGCAAATATTATCTTTGATCTTATTGTCAATGTTATTAATCGGTTGTTCTAGTTCACGGTGATCAAGATCTGATTATCTACTTGCTCATGTGTGTTCCCTTTTACACATTCTTGTTTGGCTAACTCAAACTCCGTTTTATTTGTGTTAGTTATTCGTCTTTCTTCCTCATGCAATATTAGGCTCTATTTTACCTAACTCTTGCATGTTCCTTCCATTCATTCCATTTCACTCCTTTCCTTCATTCCATTCCATCTCCCTCATTCACTTTTCTTTCCATTGATGTTCGAAAAACCCCCCACATACAATTTTGAATGTATAGATGTAAATACAGTTTTGGTTTTCAATAAAGGCAGCCTCACCTTCATTGAGGAGGGAATTCATTCCCACATTGTTGCATGTCATTTGCATGCATGCAAATCCATATGCTAATAGTTTTTGGTGACTCCGCTAGGGATTCAGGAATCAGTTAACCAGTGCTTGGTTAAATCTTTATGACTATCCCCTCTACACAAGCTCCAACTCTTTAACCGAGCCTTGTGCCTGATGAATATTTTCAAGGAGACATTACTACCAACCTTTGAATAGTACCTTGGGAAAACCGTGAAAGCTTGCAGCAATTTGTGGCTGTTGATAGAGCCATTGATAGAGAAATATACATCGAATACCTTAGAAGAAGAGCACCCGTACTTGTGGCTAGAAGACCTCCTAGACATGTGTTTATCATTGTTCACCGACGCGGTCCTTTTCCACCAAGGTAATAATTTGTATGACTATTACAGGTAACCCACCTATCTTACAACCAAATCTTGTTTTTGCAGATACTCAAGAAGATATATCATCATATTTGAGGCAAGCTATTTGGGAAAAGCACACGAATAACTATCATTTTCATCTCACCGCATCAGTACTAGATAATGAAGAAGAGAAAGCCCTGAGAGTTTCTAGAGCTATTCAGGCAAAAATAGCTCAAGAAAGAGAGTGAAGAGAAAAGGCTAGAGCTGATCAGAACATGCCAGTGATCCCTTCACAATAAAGATTTCAAACTGGAAGGAAAGAGGTTTACGTGAGGAGAAAAAGCTAAAGGTCGATCTGATCCCATTTTTGAATTTCAAGGAAAGTTTGGTTTCAAGTTATCTCCTCCAAAGAAGAACACACCTCGTAGATCTGCAAGCCTTGCATCAAGTCCTGAAAGAGCAAGCAAGGAAGGAATCACTACCAGTCAAGCACTTGTCCTTGCTCATGTTGTTTTACCTTCGCATACCACCTTTCCCAAAATGGCAGTCAACGTACCATGGGGAAATGCCATAGGCCCATTGGCCCTACCAGCTCGACATGAACTCCCATGAGGATCAAGAAAGATTCTTCCCAAGTTCGATGGAGACTAGAAGACATCACCAGATGACCATATTTCTACCTTTTTCACTGCATGTGCTATTTTTTCGATAGAATATGAAGATGTTTCTATTCACCTTTTCATCGAAACATTGCATGATGTTGCTACAGATTGGTTTCATCATCTTCCAAATGGATGCATTACAAATTGGAATGATATGAAAACTAAGTTTGAAGATCGATTCAAGATGGTAGAAGATGAACATGCCCTTCTTGCCCAACTATCTCAGGTGAAGAAAGAGCCAACAGAACCCATGAGGAACTTCATGGCTAAATTCAACAAAATGGTGAACAAAGTTCCAGTCGGGATTCGCCCAAACCTTGATGGACAAAAATGTTTCTTTATTAACGCACAACAACCAGAAGTGTGCTATCAGCTGAGAAGGGCTAGAGTGGCTACCCTAGAACTTGCTCAGTCCTTGGCCATCAAAATTGAGGATGACTTAATCATGGTGGGTAAATTCAAGAAAACTTCCCTTAAGGGAAAGAGTCAAGAAACCTCCAATGCTTCAGAAGCTATACTCACTAAGTTAGCTAATGATGTGATAGCTTTGAAAAAGCAAGTTGCTCAGAGTAGTAAACCCACTCCTTACAAAGACATCCTAAGGAAAGGCTATGTTCCCAACAAAGCCAGGATCACAGGTCCTCCAATGAGGCTTGTCTATTGAAGCAGCTCCCGTAACTAACTCAAAATGTGATGTCATTGAAGAAAGTGATGATGAGGTTGAAGTCGTCAAGGTTGATGAGGAAGAGCTAGATTCTGGAACATCTGAACCTAAAGTTGAAGATCCTGAGGGAGAAAGTAATAATCATTTCTTTGAGTATCGTTTAGATGAGGAAGATGAATACAAAGAAATTATAGAAGATATGAATAGTCAATCCTTCGTTGTCTTCACGTGCTCTCAAAAAAAGGAACAGGATACCACTAAGGTGGGAGATAAAGAGGTTTCCAAGGAACTTCAAAAAGAATCTAAGACTAAGGAAACTTCAAAAGAATCCAAAACAAATGAGACTCCTAAAGAGTTCTAAGGTGACTGAGGTTTCAAAGGTCAAAACTATCTTAAAGAAAGGAGGGCCTTTGTTAAATCAATCCATTGATAAATCAGCTACGAAGAAAATTTCTTCTTCTACATCAGTGTCAACCAAGCCAGAAGCGAAGGTCAAAAGTGTGCCATCATCAAGTTCAAAAGAACTAGTATCTGAGACATCAAGTATGGTTACTTTGCCCAAATTTGATATCATTGATCATATCAATAAAACAAAAATTTCCATGTCACAAACAGAGTACTTGAAGTCCAATAAGGATCAACTCGAGAAATTGGTCTAGTTTATCAAAGGTGACTCTACTGTTCATTCCTCCAAAGGGATTCTGAAAACTCCCAAAGATGGGAAAAATCAAAATATTGTGGTGGCCACTACACCTTCAAATGAAAAGATTAAACCTTTCTTTGTGTCCTTTCTGATCAACGGATGCAAATTAAGTAATTGCATTATAGACTCTGGAGCCTTCAGATAATGTGATGCTGGTAAAAGTAGCACATGCTCTTGGTTTGACTTGTACAAGAACATTCGGATCATGCTACTCCATGGAAACCAAGCAAGTTCCTTTGATCGGGCAGATTAAAGACACCCAAATGGTTTTAGCCCAATTCCCTCAAAAGCGAGTTAAGGTAACTATTTTAGTTGCTGATATTCCCACCTCGTATGGAATGTTATTGAGTAGGAAATTTTGCAGAGATCTAGGTGGAGAAATTCAAATGGATTGGTCTCACGCCATGATCCCTATCAGTGGAGAAATGAAGAAGCTTATGCTAGAAGCTCAGGAAAAGTTCACGGTAACTAAAACCGAAGATCCTCGCGCATAGATCCTTTTCCAAGGCTCAAGTATGGGTAATTATATGATGACTACAGAAATTCATACCCCTGAGATCACTTGCCAAGATTCCAATGAGATATGGACTCTTGAGTTCGATGGAAGTTGTTGTTCAACGGGTTCTGGTGCAGGAGTGGTGCTCATATCTCCAAATGGTAAAATATTTCCTTTTTCCTACAAACTTGAATTTTCAAATACTAATAATACTGTAGAGTACGAGGCATTAATCCTTGGCCTTCAAGCTGTAGAGGAGAAAGGGATCAAAAATTTGGAAGTCTTTGGAGATGCGGAATTGATCGTGAAACAGGTAAGAAATCAGTTCCAAGTAAAGAATGATCATTTGAGACACTACAGAAATAAAGTGTGGGATGCGATAGAAGTCTTTGATGCTTTTTCCATAAAATCTGTCCCTCATGAAAAGAATGACAAAGAAGATTCTCTAGCAGTCTCAGCCTCATTAATGATTCCTCATTCAGAATTTGATCAAGTCAAATACACTATTGAAATGGTTTTTAGGCCAAGTGTTCCTGACAATGCAGAAAATTGGCAAGTATTTAATGATGATCAACAAATTATTGCCTTCTTGGAAAAGAGAGAGAATTTTGAACAAGTTGTACTTTGAAGGAAGTGATTCTGCATTTCACGAATCAACTACCTCACCCATTCAGGAAGGAGTTGAGAACGAAGATCCTGGTGATGGCATCATTCAACTCAAAGGAAATAAAATTCCCAAAGGATTGGTTTCACTTGAAGAACATTTTGACAAACATGACAGGTTTATCAAAGAGAAAGAGCAGGCAAGACCTGCGAATTCTGCTGACTATGAGCAAGTTAACATCGGTACCAAGGATAAACCTCACCTGGTCAATATCGGTAAGTGTTGCTCACTTGAGGAGCGTAGGAAATTCATAAGCCTCCTTACCAAATATTCTGACATTTTGGCTTACTCATATGAAGACTTGAAGTCTTTCCAACCCAGGGAAATGGAGCATGCCATACCCTTGAAGCCTGGTGCAGTTCCATTCAGGAAAAAGCAAAGACAATATAATCCCAAGATTACAGGGACAATATTTCATGAAGTTCAAAAGATGCTAGATGCATGAATAGTGTTTCCTATTCGACATTCGACCTGGATAGCTAATATTGTACCAGTTCGCAAGAAAAATGGAGAAATTAGGATTTGCGTGGATTTCCGCAATCTTAATTAGGCTTCCTTGAAGGATAACTACCCACTACCAGTCATGGACCATATTTTGCAGGTAGTAACTAGATCAGAAATGCTATCTATGCTAGATGGCTTCTCTGGCTATAATCAGATTGAAGTGGCTAGAGAAGATCAACATAAAACTACGTTCACCACCCCCTAGGGTACATTCGCGTATAGAAGAATGCCTTTTGGTTTGATTAATGCTGGCGCTACCTTTCAAAGGGCTATGGATATGGCATTCACAGATTATAAAGACAAGATCATCGTGATATACCTAGATGACTTGACAGTGTTCTCAAAGAAGCGAGGAGATCACCTAAGAGATTTAGAGAAAATATTGCAAAGATGCAGACTTCATAAGATTTCTCTAAATCCAAAAAAGTCTGTGTTCGGAGTTACAGAAGGGAAACTCCTAGGTCATATTGTTTCTAAGGAAGGAACTAAGATCGATCTTGAGCATGTTCAAGCTATCAAGAATCTTTCCTTGCCTACAAGTAAGCCTGGAGTCCACTCCTTCTTTGGGAAGGTGAACTTTTTGAGAAGGTTTGTGCCAGATTTTGCCGAGCTAACTAAGGAAATCGCTGATATGATGAAAGGAAAAGAATCCTTAAAATGGTCAAAAGAAGGTAGAGAGGCATTTGAGAAAATCAAGGGTGCTATTGCAAAAGCTCCTACATTGGTGTGTCCCAATTTTAAAAAGGATTTCATAATTTATTGTTATGCTTCTCCGCACACAATCTCTGCCATTTTGACTTAACACAATCAAGAGGGGATCAAATCTCCTATTGCATTCATGAGTTCTAGATTCAAGAAACATGAACTTAATTACAATCCTCTTGAGAGACATGCGTACGTGGTGGTGAGAGCCCTGAAACACTTCAGGTACTATGTGTTGAATTCTCACACCAAAGTCTTAGTTCCAGACACCGCAGTTAAATCGATGTTGACACAACAGGAACCATGATCTAAAAGAGGTAATTGGGTCTCCAAGATCCAAGAATATGATTTGGATATCAAGCCTACCAAGTTGGTTTGAGGAAGAGGACTCTGCCAACTCATCGCATAGAGAATGAACCACGAGATAACTCTGAAGAAGAACCAGTTGAAGAAAATTTACCACTGGTAGTTTTTGTCAGTACCACAAATGAATGGTATTCTGATATTGCCTACTTCCTCACATATGGTGAGTGTCTAGAGAATCTGACAGCTAAGGAGAAATGAGCTATCAAACTAAGAGCTTCCAGGTACATCATTTGGGACAACACGTTGTTCAAGAAAGGAATTGATGACATGTTCCTCAGATGTGTTGATAAAGAGAAACAACCTAGATTGTTGGAAGCTTTCCACAATCATGCTTGCGGTGGTCATTTCTCTGGCCCAGTGACGGCTCATAAAATTCTGTGAGCACATTATTACTGGCCCACTATGTTTTCTGATGCTCAGAAATGGGTGACAAAATGTGAAGCTTGTCAGCAATTTGTTGGAAGACCAAAGTTGGCAGCTTTGCCTTTGAAGCCAGTTGTCATTGAAGAACCCTTTCAACAATGGGGTTTAGATTTCATTGGGGTTTTGAATCCTAATTCTAGTGCTGGTCATACTCACGTGCTCACCACAACTGACTACTTTACAAAGTGGGTAGAAGCTATACCAGTGAAACAAACATCTACTGCAGTAATTTGTGACTTCATCAAAGAAAATATATTGGTTCATTATGGAATTCCACACAAGATCGTGACGGACAATGCCTCAAATTTTTCTTCTGCAGAGATGATAGGTTTTTGTTATGGGTATGGGATATCTTTGTCTCATTCGTCAGATTACTACCCTCAGGGAAATGGTCAGGTTGAATCCAGTAACAAAAACATCATTACTATTGTGCGCAAGTTAGTCAAAGAAAATCAAATAACTTGGCACAAAAAGTTATATGACGCATTGTGGGCTGACCGCATAACTCCTAAAAGGGCAATCAGGATGTCTCCATTTCAACTTTTGTATGGAACCGATGCTCAAATTCCCATCACACTGGAGTTACCAGCATTAAAATTAGCCCAGGCAGTTGATGATGAATGCTTCACCAATGCATTAGATAAAAGGATCATGTTCCTAAGAAAGCTTGAGGAACAAAGAAGTCAAGTGGCAAACAAGATCGAGGAACATCAATCCAAGGTAAAGAAATTGTTTGACAGGAAAACTAGGGAGAGACAATTTCAAATCAATGACTTAGTTCTTCTCTGGGACAAATGACGTGAACCAAAAGGAAAGCATGGGAAGTTTGATTCACTGTGGCTAGGCCCATTCAAAATAAGACATTTTTGTGGAGATAACACCTATTACTTGGCATATCCTGATGGAACTCATTTGCCTTTGCCCTACAGTGGGCAATATCTCAAGCACTATCAAAATTGAAAACGGGTTGTTCCCCGTATGTACATAGGTAATTAGGATTTTGGTTTGTTTGTTTCCCTGTTTTTCGTCTCCTTCTCTTGTGTCACCCCATTTTTGTGCCCCATCATGTTGAGATCATGTTCATGAATATTTTGGTCTGGGTCCATTGCTGCGTCCATGAAGTCCTTGTCCCCAATTAGAGCCAGCTGTTATCAGCCAATTTTGACTTCGCAAAATTAATAAAAAAAATGGAAATTTTGAAATTTTTCAAAAAGTGTTACTTTGCATGATTCATCACTCTCATCGTGATCGTCTTATTTTTGTGATCGTTCCAGTCTTCGTTTCGTCCATTTCGGGCGAGAACTCCTCTCGCCAGGTCTTAAAATGCATTAATAATTAATTAATTAATATTTAATTAATTTATTATCCTTTATTTGATAAAATCATTTTTTATTAAATTTGGGGTTTTTAATTAAATAACTATTAATATAATAATTATTAAAAGTCATTCGACAAATTTTTTATTTTATTGCCGGGGAAGTAAGCTTGTGCTTCCAACTGCCGGGAATGCCAAATTGGCTTCCCGAACCCAGATTTCCCCTTTCCTGGCAAATTTTATTTTAATTTCCCGCTTGTGGGATTTTTCCCCCAATTGCCAAATCAATGGATTGGCAAATGGGCAAGAAATATCCCAATTTCCCACATGGGGAAATTGAACAGAGATTGCCAACCCACTTTGTCATTCCCGTTGGCAATTGGCCGTTGCTTTCCCCATTTCCCCTGGCAATTAATTCCACTACCCAGGAAGAGGGGAAGTCGGTTTAGCCTTCATAAATTCCTCCGTTGGAGACTCGTTGGAAAGAGTCATGTGAAGCTTTCTAATTGCTTCTTATTTCTTCTAAAGAACATAATATTTTATCACATCCCATAAATACTGCGAACGCCATTGTGAAGGAGAAATACATGAGAAGCTGAGGATCAAGCTTCATAGGAAATTTTCATGCATTAAAGGGAAATACCAGCCATTGGAAAGAGGACAAAAAAATCTCCACGCATTGGCAAAGGAATAACAAAAGTTTCCAGTTAGCTGGCAAAAGAGGAAAGAGACAACACAGTCTTGCAAGAGGTTAGAAAAGATTGAATCAAGACTTTTAATGCAGAGGGAGTCTAAAGCATAAACACAACATGAGCATTTGCCACGCAAGGTCAGAAAAGGCAATAACATAGGCAAGTAAAATAAATTTTGGACGTGGTAAATAAAACAAAGAAAGATTTCACACAAAGAAAGAGAATAAAAATATAAAAGAAAGCTCCATTCCCACGCATTTTCAAGGAGGAAAACCAAAAGCATTCCTGAATTTCCAACACAGGAGAGGAGGTAGAGGCCATGTTTAAAGGAGAGGAGTTTATAAAATAAAAAAAAGACAACACGAATTCACACATTTCCAGCATGAAGGGAAGGAAACAAGGGCATTGAAAAAGATTTAGACGCATGAGATAAGAGGACCGCATGCATTTCATCAAGAGAGGAGTCCAAAGAAGCCAAAAGTTGCACATTTTAAGGACAAAAACAATTGAGCAAAACAGACACAAAGGTCTGAAAAGAAACAGTCCAAAAAATAAAAAAAGGACAGACCACGGGGGGGAGAAAAAAAAAACCAAGCCAGTACAATCCAAAACATAGTAGAAGACAAGGAACAGTCCCAAAGAAGTAGGAAAGAAAGTTTCCAGTCCAGCAAAGAAAGCCACAGGCATACACCCAAGGAAGAAACAGCCGAAAGAAGATTCCAACGCCTAACCAGGAGAATAAATAGAAATCCACGCATGGGGAAGTTTGGAAACTTCAACGCATAGTTTGGAATAAGTAAAATCAGTTACCAAAAGATAAATAAATTTCCACACCCATTCCCCGCATTTTAGGAAATAGGAAGGTCATGCAGGAGACAAGAAAAGAACCAGGATAAATACCGCGAAGCTATCCAAACATTGCTCACATGACCAAAGGAGGAAAATTTTCAACAAATACAATCACAACAATCTCCAAAATAGTCAGAAGAATTTGTAGAAGAATTAAGCAAGTTTATTCATGCATTGCTCAGAAGATCACAAGGAAGAAGTGAATCTCAAAGTACACAGCTATTTAAATCAGGAAATTTTCACACATACTAGGCAGAATTTGCTCTAGCAAATTAAATAAAAATTCAATATATCGAAATCGGGTGATTTCATTTATTTAAAAAAAAAATAAAAAAGTTGTTGCCCAAGTCGGAATTCAAACCGAGTCTCGGTGTGTGTATATTTTTTTTTTGTAACCAAGACTATTTATTATTATTATTATTTTTTTTTTAATAATAATAATAATAAAATTAAAGTGAGTCATATTTTTTTGCACTGACGGGGGTTTCAGAGACTGAGACCCAACCCCGCTTGCATTGTTTTACGTGCCCGAGTCATTCTTCTATGAAATTCATAATGGCCGAGAAATCTAACAAATCCATAGGAAGATCGAGGAAGCCAGTGGAGAAATCGAACAAATCTGCACTCAAATATGAATTCCAAGGAATCATCCCTCCCAGTTCCATTAAGTCAGCATATGACAATATCACTGATACAAATCTGGGTCACATCAATGTGTAACAATTTTGCGAATGGGTGAAAACTGAAGGCAAAACCATATTCTCGGATAGGCTTTACCATAGTGGTCTACCTCAAGCAGCAACATTTCCTGTCTCGGTGCAGTGTCTAGAGTTGGTTATTGCTTGTGCTGAGCACTATGATCCTGAGAGATGAGGAATTTTTAAAGATAATCACGAGCCTTTCCTCTTAATCACACCAGAGCACATTGAGGAATTGCTCGGCATACCTGACTTTCCTGAGAATGCAGATATCACTCGCCAGTCAGCACAAGAATTTTGGGATGAAGAACCCCTGAGATGGAGCAAGATGGTTAATAACAACTAGTTAGTAACCAAGAGGCCTCAAATTGACAGGCTTCCCAAAGAACTATACCACGTTGAGTTTGTGGAAGAAATCAGGGACATGATTACTCTCCTAAGTCAAGTTTTCGGTCTACCCTCTGCTAGGATTTTCCACCCATGGATGTATCAGTTTATCTATATCATCCTTGCCAAGAAAGAGTTTGTGGATTGGGCCACCATCATCAGTAACACCCTTCACAAACAATTGATAGAAGTTAAGATGACTGGATGCTTCTACATGACATCGTATTTGACTTATGCAGTAGCAAGAAGAAAGCTATTTTCAGGACTTGAAACAAGAGGAGTCATGGGGCCGTCAAATAGTGTTTTTCATTATTACCCTAAACTCAGTTTCAAAAATAGCTCTCACCATTTTAGAAGAGTCAACGATGCATTCACCTTCCGTGTGATTCGGAACCTGAATCGGAATACTGAGGAAATATTTTCTAAAGAAGCCATGAGTGTCATTTCCTAATGGGGAACCTGGTTTATTCAATTTTCATCATTTTCCTACATTCATGTGAGTGGCTTTATTGGTACCCCATGGAAGCTTCCTAAGTACGTCAGTGACAGATGGGCATTAATGGAGCTTGTGTGACAACTATTCCAAGTTCACTGTCTTCTTAGTGACAAGCACCATTCAGGAATTCATTTCCCAATCCAAATCGGGGAATACCAATGTCCAAATATTTTTAGTGCACAACTCATGGAAAAAGAGTTCTCCCTCATCACAATTCATCCATATGTGAAGAGAGCCCAGTTTGATATCAATGGATATATGCAGAAGATTCTGGGAGCAAAGTATCAACATAACCCTACCATGGAAGATTTATGGGCTTCCTGTTCGGATGAACATGAAGTAAGAAGATGAGAGTTTTCTCGCATAACACTTGCTCAGATCAAGGCCTTCCACATCAATAACCCTCCCGATTCATTCATAAATGATGATGAAGATGTCATTGATCCCTCATATGATGTAGTTGCTTTTACCCCATTGCCTCGAATCGACTGGACCAAAAGAGATGAATTTTCTCTTGATAGCAAGAATCAACCAATTCTTGAAAGAAGCATATCTTGGTACGACAGAGAACTTGCCAAGTTACAATCAATTCAAGATCATGCTTCAGGATCACAAAAATTTCCAACACGAGGAGGCCTCCATTCAACCAAAGCCTCTTCTCAATCAACCTCTGTACCATCCAATCATACACAACAAGCAAGAAAGGAGTGGTTTCCAAAATCCACTTCGCCAAGTAACGTGTCACGAGGAGAAAAATCTAAAGATCCTAACCCCGAAGAAGGAAGAGAGCATGTATTAGATTTTCTACCTTGAGTAGAGATTCTTCTACCCACATTGTTAATAGTGCTCAGAAGCTAGTGGAAAATGATCCTCAGCCATGCTTTGAACAAGCGTCCACTCAGGTGTAGGTAATTCAAATATCAAACACTTCGGAGCATGTAGTTCATGAAGGGATTTCCCAAAATCTCCCGAATAATCAAGAGGTGGATATTGAGGTTGTTTTCTCCTCAAATCGAGGTCGTAGATAGGATTCAAGTAGGATCTCATGATGTTGAGAACAATGAGAATATTGATTTGAGCTCTAGGATTTTGTATGCAGAAATAGTGCATGATACTCCTTCTTGGGTTGATTCTGAGGTTAAGAAAAGGAAGAGGGTTGTCAAGGAAATTGACATTGATTTTGATGCCCTTTTCAAACTTTCAAACGATGTCATTCCAAAGAAGCCTAAGGTGCTTTCTCGAATAATGGTGGATAGTGACGGAAATAGATTTGCAGATCTTGCCATCCCACAAGTTGATAAGGAGCATGATGCCATGACACCTGCTGATTATGAAGTTTCTAGACTTGGACTTGGGAGGTATACATTAGAAAGTGACATGGCGATGGCTCAAGATTCAATTGATATCGTGCTAAAGAGACTTGAGAAATATAAGTCTCAGAACTCTTAGCTCAAAGCTGAAAAGAATCAATTGGTGGAATATGTTCAACATTTGATAAATCCCATATCATCCACTTTCCCAGTACCTGATGCAGTGGCTGCCCCAGATGAAGAAACTCTCAATTTGTCAAAATAAATAAACACATTAGGCCATGTCACTAAAACTTGGCTTTCAGAGATTCTCGTTTTAGGCCAAGGGACGATCAAGACCGTGGTTAAGATTCATGAAGATGTCAGTGCGTATCTTGATCCAATTCTTTCTTTCAAAGAAAATTTTGTTTCTAATATATCAAATTTGGATGAGATATTGCCCAGTTTGCAGGAGATGACAAGTATGGAATCCTCAGTTTTAGCCATTGAAGGAATTCTCAAATTTGAACATCGAGGGACACATTTTCTTTGGTGTCTGCATCTCAAATCAAGGAAGACACTTCTCGAGGATTCTATGATCCATTATGAAAGCATGTGCAATGAAGCCTTCACTTCACTCTCCTTGATTCAAGAATTCATAGCTGAGATTCCTTGCAACCTCGTAAATGAGCATAATCAAAGGTGTTCATCGGAGCAGGTGGAAGAGAAATTTTCACAATTGTTTAAGGACATGTACACTCCCACAACAATTTCTCATCAGTTTCAATGGAGCGGTGCATCAAATTAAAGAACTTATTTGAGAACACTCAATCCAAAATTGTTAATTTAAATGATATGCCAAGTAGGATTCTTGAATTGCAGGTATTTTGTGAGGCTATTCTTCGACCAAATGAACCTCCTAGAAGAAGAAAAAATGTTTGAAACTTTGGGAAGGTTTAGATCCTTTCAACTGGAAAAAGCGGCAGATCCTAATTTCACCGGCGGTTCAGGGAGTTAATTTTCTTGGTATCTAACGAAGTGGGAGAGTCCATTTCTCATACGCTTGAGATAGGCAGACCCCATTTCAATGGATAAGGCACTGGTTATTATTGTATATTTTAAAAGGTGTTGTTATTTGCTTTCAGGAAACTATGGATATTTTAAGTAATTTCTATTTTTGGGTTGTCTTTAATAAAGTTGGTTAAAAAAGTCAAAGGTCACTTAAGTGCCTTATTTAATGATCATGTAAAACCCTAACTACTTTGTAACCAACTTTTGGGTTATAAAAGGAAGTGAGGGGCTCATTTGTAAAGGGTGACTTTGAGAGAGGAGAAGAAATAATTTTGTGTGCAAGCTTTGTTTCAGGAAGAAACTTTGTGTTCTTTTGTGAAAACATTTTGGAGTTAATGAAATACGAACTTTGTGTCTCATTCATTGTCTCTTGTAACATTTGATGTTCTTATGTTCATTAGATGTTAGGTGTTTGAATCTTGCATGCAAATATTATCTTTGATCTTATTGTCAATGTTATTAATCGGTTGTTCTAGTTCACAGTGATCAAGCTCTGATTATCTACTTGCTCATGTGTGTTCCCTTTTACACATTCTTGTTTGGCTAACTCAAACTCCGTTTTATTTGTGTTAGTTATTCGTCTTTCTTCCTCATGCAATATTAGGCTTTGTTTTACCTAACTCTTGCATGTTCCTTCAGTTCATTCCATTTCACTCCTTTCCTTCATTCCATTCCATCTCCCTCATTCACTTTTCTTTCCATTGATGTTCCAAACCCCCCCCACATACAATTTTGAATGTATAGATGTAAATACAGTTTTGGTTTTCAATAAAGGTAGCCTCACCTTTGAGGATGGAATTCATTCCCACACTTTTGCATGTCATTTACATGCGTAAAAATCCATATTCTAATAGGTAGGAAGGGGAAATAGAGGATGAAGAGTACTAGAAGGAATAAGTAATGCATGTTGAGACAATGAGAATTCCATTGGACAAAGAGACACGATATGATGTAGATGACATCTTGATCTAACCTACCACACATGCTTATGTAAATGTAACAACACATATAGATGATCAAGTATTAATCGAAATAGATAGCGATGAAGAAGTGGATATAACTAATAAAAAGGATATATTGGGAAAATAGTTTCCCATTTTCTATTCAATCACTGATACCAACATTGAAAAGTATATTTATACAACCTAAACATTCAAAATACATAGTGGTTTGGAATGATGAGTTCCAAAATTAACATAAATATCAGGTGGGTATGTAGGGAGGCATGCCATTATAATAGGAAACTGGAAATACCGTGCCAAGTGCTAGTGGTGGATGTAGTGGAATGTTTGGGGAACCTACGAAAAGTGCACCAATATGAGGAAGAGTTGTGGCTACTACACAACTAGTATTAACATCAAACATATTTTACGAGATGTATTTGCATATATAATAATGTTAAAACACAAAAAGATGACATAATAGGTAGTTTTATTTATTTTATTTAATTGAATAGGAAGGAATTTAATAAATTAAATAATTAAGTTTACTTGTATTTTGTTTAGATTAGATCTGTTTATGTTATTTATTTAATGATAGGATTTAGCGTAGTTTGAAGAACCTAAATCAAAACAACAAAACCTAGTCATTAGGAATTCACGCTACGAATCCATAACCTATAGCTATCATTCGACTATTTATCTGGTTTCTTCTATCCTCACTCATGAGTTGATGACAATACATGACCATTCGCAGTGCGGATCAACCTTTTTAGGAGTATTTTTCAAACGAATCATCCACCCACTATGGAATCGACCAATATTAGGGAGACATAGAATTAGGATTGTGTGTATTAGTTTTCCACTATACTTTCTTGACCCCATAATTTTTTAGCTAACTTGATGCATTAAATGAATAATTATCTATACATTGAGATATTTTGGGCTAATCAATAAAATTGAGTTAGAAATCCAAACCCATAGTTTGATTTTCTTCATGAATTGTCTGCATCCTTGGTATGACCCTCTCTGGAGGGGAATATTTAGAGAAGAATGGACATTTTCCATGAGATTACCAATGAGGCTAAAGTATCTTTGGTCTAACAAATATATATTAGGAGTTGCGTGTAATGATTATCCTTGATCGTAACATCCCACACATAGATATCTGACGAGACTTCTCTATCCCCGAAAAAAAAAGTTTCATACTTCTAATTCGACCGATTACAAGTTTCTTAGCCTTTTGAATCTTGATTCGTAGCCATTCCCACCTATTCCATATTTACCATTTTATACTTATCCATATCCATCACATCTTCCACATTTCGACTGTCTCAGTTTGACCTCGGGAAGTTGAGTATATAGAGAATTCCGTTTCATTTTTCCTATGTACAATATTTTTTCCTTTCCTTTATCTTTTTATTTTTTTCCTTACAGACACATGATCTTCTTACCTTTCTTCATTTTTCTCTTATTTTTCCTCCAATTTTTATAACCTTGTGGATTTCTTTAAGTGGTGGGATTTTTCTTGGGATTAGGTCTCCCACACTTTGTTTTTATGTTCCCTCTTCTCCTCATGTTCCATTGCATGCATGGATTTATTTTAGGGTTTCCACCCTTAGTTGGGTTTTAAGTGTTCACTCTTCCTCCTCCCCTTTAACCTATTATTGCACTTCAAGCTCATTTCCTTTGCTTGATAATTATTCATCCCTATATGTAGGCTATCTTAATTATACCTAAATAGAAATAGATTATAGTAGATTATCCTTATCCATATGTAGTTCTAATTTAAACACTAGTTTCTCTTCAAATATTTGTTCCTCAATGCGCTTCACTTATCTTATGAAATTTCTTAATTCACCATGTTTTCTAGGGGCTCTATGTCAGATTCCTCATCCTTATCATCTCCCTATGGGATTTTTTTAGGAATTAGTAGGGGATTTATTTTCTTCTTTGAGAATTTTAATTTTATAGTCTCCTCCTTAGGGGGAAAAAACATTTCATCTTCCTTGGTGCATTGATCCCTGCTCTCAACCTTTTTCCAAGGATTTAGGAAGTATAGATGACAAGCCTCTTTGTCTACCATGCTTTTTTTTCTATGGGGATATCAATCCTTCCTCTTTATGTAAGTGATGTTCCATACGTAGAAATATTTTGTGCACTATTGATGGGTTTCCATATCAATGTGTTTTATATCCAATTTAATTCTTAAATTTTTTTGATATGGTTCATTGATTGCATGAAGTATCTTTTCCTTAAAATCATAAGGTAACTTCAACCAACATGATCTTATCCTCTAAAACAATCTATATAAGATAATAATGTTTGCATTACCACAAAATGAACCTACTTCCTTTTAAGGTCTAGGAGAAGCCTTGGTATGCATCACTCATCTTCAAAGGCCTCCAAATATTTCAGCCAATTATCCAATTTGGATTTTTATGTCTTTAGTATTGTGGCTAGGTATATGTGATCATTGTAGTGATATTTTGGGGACATTTTCTCTATTAGGATCTCCCACTTTACTTATTAATTTCCTTCTCACACAGTTATCTCATTAAATACAAACAAGATGAGGATATTTCCCTAGGTATATTTTCCACCCGTTGCATGTGCTACTTTAATGTCCTCCACCATGCATTCAAAAATTTACCATGAGATGTTATAATGCATCCCATTGGAAGTTTTATCTGTTATATGTATGATTTTTTTAGCTTGACCCACCTCTCAGAGCTAGGTAGTTTGGTACTAATAAGGTATATATACACCCTTGTTGAAAGATCCATTATATTGGAAATGGGGAATGTGTGTCCTCTCATTTTTTTATTATATATCTTGCATGGTTTTTTATTTCTCCATGTCATCCTAGAGCTAGGAAAAAGTCTTTAAATGTGCACACTAGACTGATTTCTCTATTGACACATGAGGATGTGACCTCATTCTTTATCCATTGAATTGGTATTATCCTTCATGGATGCAAGAGATAAGAAAGTGTAACAACTCCATTAGTTTCCCAAAATAGGGAAACTCAAATAATTTTTGCATTTCCACATATTATAGTGCATGCTTGATGTTGTGCTTTCATGCCAAGTGCATGATGGTTGTAATTTATGAATTTGTACAAATTCATTGATAAGGTCCATTCTTATTTGTATTGTTATGATACAATGTATTATATCTTCAAGATTAGATTAGAGATGGGAGAAGAATTCTTTTGATTTTCCTATTCTCTCCTTTTTGGCATGGTCATCATGGGTTCCTTCCCAATACTTAGCCTAATGGAATAAGTGCTTAGTTACGATTCTTCTTCTTGCGACCATTCATATTCTAATTCCTATAAGATAATACTTGTAGCCTCCTCCTCCACCATGGGTGTGTTTATGTAAACCTCTTCAAATATTTTATCTTCCCTCTGCCTTAACTATTATGAACCCCCTCTGATTTACCTTCAGGCAATTGATATTTCTAAAGCCCATCATTTTGAAAGAAGATATTAAAACCCACATTAATGGTGGTTGAGAGTTATACAACTTGAAATGATTCAGTTTTTGTTCTCTATCTTGTCTACATATTTCTTAATTCCTCAAAATCTTCCAATTCTAAAAATGGAAACCAACACAATTTTTTCATGTGAATAAATACCCATATATTTAAATCCTACAAGGAGAGATATGACCCTTATGGATAACCATAAAACTATCTCATCTGTATAATTAAAACGTAGCGTGAAGAAATATTGCAAAATTTTTTGTGCTATAGTAACTCAACAAGGTGAAAAATTCAAATTAGATATCAATATAATACCTTTAGTATAAGAATTGATGGATGTATTCCCTAATGTGATCAATGATATACCTCATAAAATAACTATAGAACATGGCATATACTTAATTATCAGATATGAATAGATATCAAAATCCCCGTACCACCAAACAATTATGTGGAATCATATTTTAGCACCAACCTCGAGAGACTCAAGAAATTTTCCATTCATACATTCCTCATCTTCATCTTGAGTGGAATCATCATTGAGAGAATCAAGCACTTTTCCATTTATACAATCGTCATTTAGAATGTTCTATTCTCCAAATGGAAAAGAGAAAGATTAATATTCATAATCATGTCCATTGGGTAAGTTTTCATACTAAATCTTGAGTAAATGATTGGGAACGCAAGGCTCACATTTCTAGGACTCATTGAATATAAATTTTTCTTCACAACCCACATTACTTATAATCTTAGGGTGGTTTTGTGGAAAGTAAAATTATCCATTATCCTTATCATCACCAAGTAGAGAACATGTATCCATATTCAATGAGAAATGTACAATGTCAAATTCCAGGCCCATTAAACCATCATGTTGTTGCTTAACTAGCTCAATCAAACATGGGTACTCTTGAATTAGTATGGGAATCTCAACATATTCTTTTGAAGTTATGAAAACGTTTCCATATCTTGAACATTGGTACAAAATATCTACTCTTGGATCATTCTCTCTTTAAATGATGTATTTCATTTTTCTTATGGGAAGGAGCTTCTTCATTTTACCCCTAACTAGTATGGTGGCATATGGCCAATCCATCTGTATCCCTCCACTAAAACCACAATATACAATTTGCCTCAATAAAATCCCATATGAAGATGGGATGTCTGCAATAAGTATGTTCATCTCGACCTTCTTATTAGGGAATTACACCAATGTCACTTGAACATCTTCAGCTTGACCAATGAGAGGCACTTATTTTGTCTCTATGGAGTAACATTGTCTAGTAGTTGGAATGAGGGTGAGTATAAGAGATTTGGCCACTTTAGCAGGAATGATATTGTCAGAATAACCAGATTCAATGATGCAATTACTTAATTTGTACGCATTGATTACCAAAGATAGGTAGAAAGGTTCAATTGTTCGAGAAGTGGAAGATGTGGGAGAAAGAAGATTTTGAGAAGGAGTGACACAAGGGGCAAGAAATAGTTCTTTGGAAATGGATTTATGGAATTAGATATTGAACTAATTTCTTTGATCAACTGGATAAATTTATCAAACTGCTTGGGATGAATTATTATATACCCAGTTTCAAAAATTTGTATTTTGGCCTTATTGACATGATCGATGATGTTAAAGAATGAAGAGGTGGACTCTTGAGGAATAATGACATCCTTGGAAGGTGTAGGAACTTAAATTCTTAAAACTAAAACTAGAAAATGATTTGAATATAGAAGGATATAGAGACTTACTTGAAGAAGTAGATATAAATTTGGATGAGGTGTTCTCAAGATTATTCTCGGCTGACTCCTTGGAAGTGAGCTGAAATGATTCTATCTTTATTTTTTTTGTATAATCATCATTTGAGGATTAGAGTGCTTCATTTGGGCAGCTAAGGAAGAGGAATTTTTTTGTGCTTTTGAGTGAGTGAACACTGTTAATGATCAAAAGTAGCATCCTATGATTTTACCATTAAAATTCAATACTTGTAGGTAACATGGGAATGCATTTAAGGTGTGGGACCTTGCTCCTTGAGACAAACCTGTAGAGAAGTATGGTTCCTTTTATCCTATCTCACTACAAACTAACCTAAATATAATATAAGAATCACCAAGAACCATGGTTGAGAGAGAGAAAAATATTGTAAAATAAAGGAGGTGATGCACCAAAACTAGAATAGGGATTGGTTCCAAACTTTAAGAGACACATAGATAACCACACATGAAAGAATATAGGGAAAACATAGATATTTGAAAGCAATAAGTGAATAAGAACTAAGGATAAAATAAGAGGGCAAGAATACATTTCAAATAGAAAGGGATTCAAAGGGGTAAACCATAGTTGTATTACATTCAAAACATATTCACCTACATTTACAAAGAAAAGGCATATGTCTGAAGGAAAGAAATATAAAAATTCCAAGGTTGATTCTCCAAATCAACAGAAAAGAACCCATTTTTCATGCATACATACTTAAATTTATAGAGAATGAGAGAGAGAAGGGAGAGGCAACCAAACAACCTTCAATGACCTAATTATACCTACTTGAGATGAAATGCCATCATTTTTGTAGAAAAAATCATGGGCACCATGTCATGCTTCAGTTTGTATGCCATTAGAGTCTACAGGATAAGGCATGAGAAATGTACACAACCAAATTTGCATGGTGAACCATTGTCAAAATAGTTCAAATCCCTAATGATAATAATTGTGTTTATAGATTAATGTGGTGTATCCAAGTCCAACTTTCTTGCTTGCAAAATGTTCTTGTAGCTTAGTTTTCCTTTCTTATCTTTTTCCTAGCCTTTTCTCGCCTTCCTAGTTGTTTTTAAACCCTTTTCATAGCATTTTAATCTTAAGTTATGGAACCACCACAAAGGTTACGCAATCTCTCATTTTCCTTGAGCGATGGTTATGAAACCGCTGTGGTGGTTGCATAACCGCTGATCTGTATAGAACAACGCTTCTGTGTGTATTTACCTGAGACTTTGCCAACGTGTATTGAACGTGTGTTGTTTTTTTCCCAAGTTGATGTCTCACATGTTTCTTGAATAAATTAGGTTCGTTTGAGCTTGTTAGATGCATTTAGAATTCATATCCTTCACTTAATTTTATTAGTAAGTTAACTGTCCCTTCCGATGGTGATTTGGCACTTCTTGGTGGCCAAGTGTGCTGCACCATTTCCCTGCCAAATTTCTATAAAAATCAAGCTTTTTCCCAAAGCGTTGATTGGAGTATTTTGATTTAGAATTGCATTGTTATGTTGCCAAAATATTTCCAAGAAGCACACAAGAAAACAAAAATATTTTTCCTTGACACTCTCTTGCCTGCATTGCTACTAGAATGTTTGTAAACCAGCCAACTATAACATTTCTACATCTTCTTCTTGCATACCAACCAACACAGCTCCCTGGACAATATTGGATTCACCATTGGAAAATAAGCTGAGGGGATCAACACAAAAAAAACCAACACTAGAAATTGTCTCAGTTCTACACTTCCAGGTTGGGGGTGTAATTGAATTATTTTGAAGCTTACCTCTTTTTAGTTTAGATTTTAAATCAATAATCAGTTCAAAAATTTATTTTGAGAGAAGTAGAATTTACACAATAGTTTCATCTCCCGTAAGTAGCTTCTGTTGAAAACTCCTTATCAGATCATCTTTGTGGATTTTCCTAGGAAGGATTTGGAGGAAGTTCATGTGCATAATGCTTTGTACTTTTTCATTGATTCATTTAGAAGCACATGTATTTTTATTTTGTTTATTAATTAGTTTGTACATGCATACGGGAAAATATTATCTTGAGAGCTTCCTCCCTACTTATCCCTGTGGATATACAAGGGAAGTAAGTTTGAAGAAGCTTCTATTTCTATGCATTTCATTGAGTTTATTCACAAAAAGCTTATGTAGGAATTTAGAATTTTACCAGGGAAGTATCATGGAAAAAAATTCTTCTCAGAAGCTTTCCAATCTTCCCGTGATTCTAAGGTAGAACTAGGAGAAATCATATCCAAAATTACAAATTAGAAAAATCCTCTGTGTTGATTATATTAGACTAAATCAATTATGTAATAGGGAAATAACCACATCCAAATATTTCACTGTTTAGTTTATTTTATTTTAGAGTAGAAGTAGTTTCCATTTAAGTATAAGAAATTGTATTGTCTATGCAGATTTCATATTCATTTAATTCCAGTAAACTAGAAAAAAAAATCTCCAAAACATAGATTAGATTAATTATATTTGTTTATTTGTCTTATTCCCTTTCATTTAAAACACTTGAAAATAGCAAAACAAGTAGATTAGATTTAATTCATTGTTTTAGTTAATTAGTTTCATCTATTTTAATTAATTAGTTGCACATAGATCAATTAAATTAAAGGAGAGTAATCGATTTTTTAAAATTTAAATATGTTTGCATTCTTTGGTCAATTTAGGAACATAGATTTAATTAGATGAGAATTAACATAAGCTCCCCACGTTACCTTAGAGGCTTGGGTTACCTGAAGTTGACATTAGTTTCCTTTGGTTTCTTTGTGTGTTTTTTTTGTTTCCTTAGATCTTTTGTTTGCATTTTCACATGACCATCCAAGGCCCCAGACAACATAGACAATGAGTGTGTGACCCAAGAGTACTACAACCAAACATTGTTACACAATTGGCTGACATTGATTAGGGTATTAGGAAAATCATACGCCAAACTACCCTCATTCTACCAAGCATTATCTCACAACTGATAGCCTTAAACGAAGAAGAAGATAACGTTAAAAAATTCTGGCACAATCCACCTAGTCAAGACTAGATCGTAAAATCCATAGAATTGTCCTTTTGACACGTCTCTTCCCACACCTCCATGACCTTGTCTAGAGATTTTTACATGAGAGATGCATGACAGTTTCCATGTATTCCACATCCCATTCAAGGTATATTTGGTGATTCTGAAATTAATCGAAACTTTCATGCAACCATTATCCTTGACCATTCCATTTCACCCGAACAAGTTAGACAAGTGTTCATTGCCTTAAATGAGCAGATTACCTTAGTGCCCACAAAAGACATTCATTTACCTTGATCTATCTTTTGGCCATTCTCTCTTATTTTCACATATTACACCTACTCACTCTATTTATCCATACTCACCCTATTTATCCATTCCATAGCCATTTTCCATCTCATTTTGGCTGTCCTGACATGACCTCGGGAGGTCGAGTGCACCTTAGAGTCACGTGTTGATTCTTAGATGTACAAAATTGGTGAACCCAATGTGAAGGACAAGTTCCTTTTCATTTCCTCTTTTCTTTCCTTTCTTCCATCCTTCCTTCTCCTCTCATTTTATTCTACGATTGTTTTTACACCCCCCAAATATGTCGGGCCAAGAATACGATAGGCCCATTCTAGGTCTTGAAGCTTATTATGCTAAGATGAGTATGCAACTAGTTGTGTTCTTTGTCAGGGTGGGCTGATAATTACTTGTAAAATATTTTATCTCCTCACATAGCCCCTCCTCAATGGATATAATACCAGTTCATTAGTTAGAATTGAAGGAGAGAGATCAACCCAACTACAATGCACAACCAAAGTTCTCCAACTCAAATAACATGACATTTAAGGGAGAAAAAAGGTTTTATCCTTGGGTCTTGTCTTGGCACTCAAATCAGTATGAAAACTATCTCATTCCCTTCCTATCTATTACCAAATTATGAGTTCCTAGCATTACTCAACCAAAGCATCGATGAGCATTTCAATTCTATAGATCAATCCTTGGATAGGATGCAAGGGTATATTGATTTTCTTCTCCAGAACAACACTATTACCCCTCCTCCTAGAAAGAAAATACATCTAAAGAGGGGTGGCCGACTAAGGATCAATTCATAGCAAGACATCACGTGCCTTTACATCCTAACTGGGCTCAATACATGCCTAAGAAAAATGTAACACCTTCATTAGGCGATGTGATTTCAATGTTGGTGGATAGAATTAGAGAATTAGTGATTTCCCAACCTTCACACTCTACACCATTTCATAGGGCAAGGAAAATTTCCCCACCACGTTCAGAAACTATAATCATGTACCCTCTCCACCATCACCTTCTCTAGGTCCACATGGGTGTTCCTATCCCTAGGAGACCTTCTTACTGGATCAGGCACATTAGGTATGCCCCCATATTATTCATAAAGATACCCACCATAGGGGCCAACCGAGAAGTGTGTTCTCAAATTCCATTCCAACTAGAAATGCGACATTCCCTAGTTTCACGCCTACCAATCTGTATCAAAAAAAATGTTCCCTCATTTCTTCACATGTATTCAAAATCACCACAAGGGGATATGTTTTCTTAGTCCTGGTCTATATGCTCAGCAACAAGGGGGTCCTTATGCCCTAGGAAATGCGTATGTTGTGGCGTACCAAGCTCTTGTTCCACCTCCACCTCCCCATCAAGGATTGTCATCCATGGTTGAGTCCTATGTAATAGGAATATATTCGAAGTATCTCAAGGAGCCTCTTGACTTCACCATAGAGAGTGTAATGCTCCCATGACTATTTCTGATCTTCCAAAATTTAAAGGGGAGGGGGATCCAAATGCTCACATCAAATTAGATGTGACCACCATTAGAGAGCTACTCCCATGGGATGCAGTTGTAGAAAAAAATATTCCCTAAGACCCTTGAGGGGATTTCTCTTGACTGGTACTATAGAATACTATAAGCCTCAATTCACTCTTTCAAGAAACTCATGTATCTGAGTTCATAAAGGATTTCAACATGAAAAATATCTTAAGAACAAGAATCAGAGAATTCCTTCACATTAAAAAAGAACATAATGAATCCACTTCCCATTTCATCCAGAGGTGGTGGAAAGTCCTCTACTCCTCTTCCAGTGCTCCAAACATGGATCAAACATACATTTTATGATCTATTCCTCCACTCCCTCAATAGAGAAACTAAGGAGGAGGTGCAAAAAAATTTCCTCTTAGGAGCTATGAGGAGGTCTTAGAGTTCGCTTAAATCTTCGCATTGACCAATGACGATCGATAGAGGAAAAATGACTTATGGCTCCAAATGGGAAACTGGTCACTCCCTCTCAAGGTAATTCAAATTACCTGAATGGTTCAAACAATAAAAATCAAGGACCCAAGGTCCTTAACAAGAACCATGGTGCTACAATGGATGGTGTAACTGATCAACCTAAGAAGCCAAACATTGTTAACACTAGTAATGCAAATAATGAACAATAACAATGCAAACATGAACAACCAAAGGAGTAAAAAATTCACTCCTTCTATTAATGTAGTTGATTTAGTTGTCCTCCCCTTCCTCCTCAATAGGTTTAGGCCCAAGGCCTGGTTCAATACCCAAACCAATATCCAAACCAATTTCCAAATCAGTATCAAAACCAAGGCCAAATGCCTCCAAACTTCAACTATAATAACCAACAACAATAACAAAAACTATGGGCCACAACAAAATTCAGAACCAAATGACCTCGTGACTACAATCCCAAATTATATTGTGGTTTCCATAGGGTTATAGGACACAATGCTCAAACATGTGCCGTGGATTGTAATAAATTCATACAATGGCTTCTGTAAGACCAGAGACAACTCTTCATTGAGATGTTCTTGGCTAATCCCATGACACATACAAAATACTCACATGGGGCCTATTGCTCCACAGAATGCTACTCTCAAGATCTATAAAGACCCCTTCCCACCACATCCTGAAAATGGGAAGCTTAATCCTCATGGTACCAATAAAGGGGATCCTATAGGAAACAATGATCACGAAGCCTCTACATCTGTGGATCCTCTAAGTAGCTCCTCCTTTGGACAACCAAAATCAACCTAAGATTGTAGGCCTAGTTGAGTTAGAAACCCAAACTAGAAGTCCTTGCAGTGACTCACACTTGTGATTATTATTTGCAACCTCTTCTCATTTATCCCTCAATGTCAGATGATACACTAGTAGCTCCTAAGCCAGTAGGAGCCTATGATTTGATCATAAATTTGACTAAGACCTTTTCCCACATTTCCTTTTTGGATTTGTTAAAGAATTCCCCTACGCACAATCTGAATTTATTAGAAGCACTAGGTATTGGCCATCTAATCCATGTCACTCCTCCTCCAAGGCCCAAATCAATCACATAGACTTTGATGTCTATCCCCTAGGGAAGCCTAAGAGAGATGTCAGATTTGTGTTTGATATCAGCAAGATGCCTACTAACACTTGAGCTAGCACAGAGAGGCGATCCCACGTTATATCTGCAAGTTTGGATTTACAACAATTACATTAAGCGAGCTATGATAGATGATGGGGTTGTTGTTAATATAGTCCCTTTCTCATTTTTGACAAAAGTTAGGCTATGGAGAAACAAATTGTTCCTCCACCTGAAACATGCTAAGAGGCCTATGATAGCCTCAAAACAACCTCTATTGGAACCATAGTGCTTCCAGTCACTCTTGGACCCAAGACCATGTTGACTAAATTTATATTATAGATTGGGAAACTAACTATAATATGATTCTTGGTCGACCCTAGATTCATAGAATGAAGGGAATTCCTTCTATGTTATTCCAAGAAGTCATATTATTGCATCTAGGGAAGGTCTTCATGGCTCAGGGTGACTCAAAGCCATTCGATATCCATTTGGCCAATTTAAAGAAGAAACTGGGGGTTCATACCAAATTTGAGCTCCCAACCAATCAGTTAAACAAGCCACAAGGATCAATGCCTACATCTAAGCTTGTTCCTAAGAACTGAGTTGGAAGCCCCTAAGGCAAACTATAAGGGGTGGATGTTAGTGAAAAAAATTCCAGTGTGGTAGAAACTATGTCAACAAAAACCATGACTAAAATTGTTAAGATTTTGGAGAATGATTTTCCTATTATTCTCCCATTTGATTCTTTGGGCATAGGTCATGCTCTTGGAATTTCCTCTCTTCCATCTGATGTCTTTGATGAATTTTTTATGGTTTAGGTCTCAGAAGTTAAGGAAGAAGAATCCAAGAACAATCAAAATTATATCTTCCTCTGATGACTATTGGACTCTCAACTATGACGGTGCAAAGTTTCAACTTTGGCACTGGGGTAGGGGTGATCCTCACTTCCCCTTAGGGGAGGGTCATGCCTTTTTCCTTCAAGCTGAACTTTGAATGTACAAACAACAGAGATGAGTATGAATCTCTACTTCTTGGTCTTATCATGGCCAAGAGGATGGGTGTGAACAATGTCAGAGTCTTGGGTGACTCTCAACTCATTGCTAATCAAGTCTCAAAATTCTATGAGACCAGAGTAGAGCACCTACAACTCTACAAGTCCACCATTCTTGAGCTTTGCAAGGGTTTTGATTTATCTCCATAGAAGCTATTCCATGAGAAAAAAACCTATTGGCTGATTCTATGGCTACTTCCTCTTCACATTTTTATTTGAGTGAGGACTTAAAGGAAACCGAATTCACCATTTCAATCTGAGTTGAACCTTTGGTTTAAAGGATGCCAACAATGCAATTTTGGCATACATTGAGGCTGAGAATGATCCCAGTCACATTGGATTTCATGGAAAATGACAAGGTAATCTTAGGATACCTCAATGCTTACACGATACTCCTTCTCACGCACCATAAGAGGGATTTTCCCTTATACCTCACCCTTCCTCCTACTTTGGGGATCACACGATGAACTATTCCTCATCAGAAGATTTTGAGATCTATGAAGTCGGGGAAGAAGAGTTGGAATTACCTCCAGCCCCACATGAGTTTGAAGAGGGTAATTCCTCTTTGATCGAAGGAATGATAGACATAAACATAGGGATGGAAGAGGAACCCAAAATCCTGAAAACTTGGTTCTTCATTATCTCCAAAAGAAATAGAAGTGCACATGAAGGTGATTAAAGACATTCAAAAATCCCTTTGCCTTTAGCTATATGGAAATGACATGTATCTCTCCTAACGTTGTAGTGCAAAATCTAGTTACGAAGCCTGATGCTAAACCTGTGAAGAAAAAATCGAGACCCATGAAGCCAAAAGTGGACTTTAATGGTTAAAGAGGAGGTAATGAAACTCCTATAAGTAGGGTTTATCAAGTTGGTAGATTATTCCATGTGGGTTTCAAACATTCATCCCAGTTCTAAAAAATAATGGGAAGATACACATCTGTATTGATTTCAAGGACATTAACAAGGCTTGTCCCAAAGATGATTTTCCACTGCCTTTCAATTAATGTCATCATTGACGCAATGGCTGGGTATGAGTTGTTGTCTCTTATGGATGGATTTTATGGTTACAACTAGATAAGGATTTATTAGGAAGACCAAATGAAAACTACCTTCACAACTCCTTGGGGAACCTTTTGTTACGCAGTCATGCCTTTTGACCTGAAGAATGCTGGAGCCACTTACCAGCAAGAAATGACATACATTTTTCATGATCTTATTCATAAGATCATTGAGTCATATGTTGATGACCTGTTGGCGAAAGTAAAGAAACATGGAGTGATCACCCTGAGGTGTTACATGTCATTCTCTCACACCTAATTGAATATGGTGTAATGATTAAATCCTGAAAAGTGCGTGTTTGGAGTAACATGAGGTAAGTTACTAGGATACATCATTTCATCTCGAGGAATTGATGTTGATCCGAAAAAAAAATTGGGTAGTTTTGAAATGTCCCCACCCACTGATGAGTCGAGCATTAGATATTTCCTAGGTAAGCTTGGGGAAATTCATAGGTTTATCCCTGACTTAACTTACATATGTTCACCCCATCAAATGACATTCATTGAAGAAATATTGTAGTAAAATTTTACTAACTGAATGTCACATTCATCATTTGAGTCAGTAAAGAGATTTCTTATGTCACTTCCTATGCTCATGCAACTAAAATTTAAAACCATCCTTTGATTTTATACTCTCGAGCCACTGATGTCTCGATTGTGTACATGTTGGCACAAGAGGATGGAAATGGTCGTAAGTGGTCCATTTATTTCATTATCCATACTCTTATCAATTACGAGATGTGATACATACAAGCC
Organism: Taxus chinensis; assembly: GCA_019776745.2. Taxonomy (NCBI): domain Eukaryota; kingdom Viridiplantae; phylum Streptophyta; class Pinopsida; order Cupressales; family Taxaceae; genus Taxus; species Taxus chinensis. The sequence goes on along the minus strand of CM034148.1, from coordinate 870,585,757 downwards.
GAGAAGGAGTTGTTGGCTATAGTTTTCAAAACAAAGAGGTTATAACACTACATGCTTAACCAAGAGATGTGAGTGAAAGTTAAATATAAACAGTTTTGAACATTCTTAACTCAGGATGCCTTATCCAAGAAGGCTGGCTATTTCATTATACTAATGGGTGAGTTTGAACTCAGATTTGTTAACTAAAATTCCATGAAGGGAAAAATTATCGATGATTGGCTAGCAGACAATCCTATAGACTGTGGGGAACTTGTAGGTCTGAGATTTTCTTGATGAATGTGTGTTCCTCATAGAAGTGAATCCCTTTGATCACTTTGATTCATGGTACATTGATATTGTCGATCAAATTCCGGACCAGAATGTATCTTGAGGGAGAAACCTCACAACAAACCAGATGACGGCTAAGTAGTCATAACCACCAAGTATATAATTGTGGAAGAAGTGCTCTATTGTAGAGCCTTCAATGGTATGTTATTAAGATGTGTTGACAAAGAAGATTCACATACAATATCCTCTTCGAAGCCCACAATGGAGTTTGTATTGGTCACTAAGGAGGGCATGCAGACACTCATAAGACTTTGTTATCACTGAATCACAACACCCATATGTTTACACAAGTGCATATACTTGAGCGCACGATGTGATTGGATAACATGGTTACTAACTCCAATTTATGGGACTTGCTTCTTGAGATAGACCTCCAGAGAAAGCTATTCTTGCTCCTGAACTACCTGCAACAATCTACTCTAATGCAAACAAAACTAACTGTCCTTAATCTAACTTTCCAAGGGACTTTGCAATCTGAGAGAGAATGCATGAAAATGAAAAACTACACTCCAATTGGTGATACACTAGAAAAGGAGGTGTGTGAGAGTAGTTTTCCAATGTGTGAAAAATAGAAGTAAAATGTATACTAGAAGGGATGATAACCATTCTACATTATCTTGAAAATGCATTCACAACAATATTTCATACATGCAGCAATAATAATGAGTCCTTGCAAGAGCATAAAAACTAGACATAATATATATGCAATGAGATTATGAACCCGGCAATAAAAGTTCTTAACAAACACAATAGGGGAAGATCTCATCCACAAACTTGTATTTTATTGCTTCATGATATGCACAGTTCAATATATTACAAGATAAGGGCCTGGATTAGAATGCAAGGAGTCCACTACAAGGGCCTCTAACACATTGGCTTCACAAATAAATTTTGACAGAGCTTTGCTATAACAAAACTACCTCTCCCTTATAATGAGCCCAACACTCAAATTTATAGAAAAATAAGAAGAGTGTAGAGAGACGGGCTCATCCTGAAATATGTCCTCAAACCACTTGTAAGATCGGTATTAAATGGAGTCAAAATGATGCTCTGTTTGAAGTTATAAAAGGCTCCCCGTACTGTCCCATGACTTGGCAGTAGTGAAATATGTCAGCCCATGCTTCATTGAATGCGTCCAACTCCCAAATGAAACACTCTTATGGACTTGGCCAATTCGGGCTAAAAAATATATATCCTGTCCTTCATCAAGACACGTGGCGAATTACTTGATTCGTTGGTCGGCTCTTTCGGAGCTTTTCGCGATCCTAAGCATACCAATTTTGGCCCGTGATGTTGTCTCAGAAATGAAAAAGTTATGGCCGGATCGGCCGAGTGCACGTCCTCCGCGTACTTTTGAGTCTGCCAGACTTTCCTATCACTCGCCTGGAATGAGCATTAATTGATCTCCGAACCGCTGAAATGGATGTCCTTCGGATTTTAATTGGTTCGCATCCCTACCGCGTACCTTTGGCAAAGATGTCCCAGCTAAATGCGCGGACTGCCTGGAGTAGGGACGTTGTGCTCGTTTTTTTCAATTTTTTGAAAATCAAAGCTTGTCTTTTTGTAATTTATGGCCGTTTGAAGTTTTCAAACTTGTTGGGTTTTTCTTCTTGGATGCGGCTAGGGTTCAGAAGGAAGCCGAGGGGCTGTCCCAAAAACATGATCTTTGCAATCAATCTAATTCAGGACTTCCTTGAATCCTTGACATGTCATCAAAATTGACCCTGAGGCTGTGAGGGCCGTTGGACCTAACAGCATTCCTCCGCAACGTATGGTTATCTTTTTGGATTTTTCACGCTTATGGGTGAGTTTGAACTCACCTTTTTTAACCAAAAGTCTGTAAAGGGACAAATTATCACCAATTGGTTAGCAGACAATCCTATGACTATGGGGAACTAGAAGATCTATCTTTTCTTGATGAATTCGTGTTCCTCATAGAAGAAAATACCTTTGTCGCTTGGATTCCTTGGTACATTGATATTGTCAATCACATTTTGGACCAAAAGTATCAATGAGGGAGCCCTTTTTCAAAAAAGATGATGGTTATTTCATAGCTCTAACTTCTGAGTACATAATTTTGGAAGGGGAAGTGCTTTATGACAGAAGCCTTCAACGGTATGACCCTATTAATATCCATTGATTTTTGAAGAGTTGAGAAAATCCTCTTTAAAGCCCACATGAGAGTCTGTGTGGCGACTTCCAAAGGGTATGTGACCACTCATAAGATTCATCACATGGGCTATTTCTAGCCCACTTTAGAACACGCCATGTGTAGAGTATGTACGCAGGTGTCAAAAATGCCAAGATTTTTCACACTAGAGATACATATTCCTTCTCAGGCTCTATAGCCCATTATGACACCTTGGCCCTTCTCTACTTAGGGTCTTGATTTGATAGGGAAATTCTCTCCCTCATCATCAGATGGCCATAACTTCATTATCATGGCCACTAAGTATTTTACAAAGTGGGTTGAGGCTATGCCTCTTACTACTATACCTGGATCCATAATTTCCAAGTTTATTTTAAACCAGATCATCTGTAGGTATGATAGTCCAACAAGTCATTATTTCAGATAATGACATGCCTTTTAAAAATGAAGAGGTGCAAGAATTGTGTGCACAATTCAAAATATCCCATCACACAGCCTCTTTGTACTATCCTCAGAGCTAATGGACAGGATGAGGCTACAAAAAACCCTAAATTCCATTCTCCTTAAGACGGTTAAGGAAAACAAAAGATATTGGTATCTAAAGTTATTTCTGGCCTTGTGGGCCTATAGGACATTGGTAAGAACACCCATGGGGGAAACCCCTTATTCTTTAGTCTTCAGATCTGAAGTGGTCTTACCATTACAAGTAGAGTTACCTAGTCTTTTTATATCTCTACAAGGCATTTTGGATGAAGATAAATACCGAGAAGCGTGATTGGTTGAACTAGAAACCCTTGATGAAGCTTGACTTAGAGCTGAATAACATCACCACATTTATGCTGACAGGATGTGTCGTCAGTATAACAAGAAAGTGTATGAACATGAAATACACATAGGAGACCTAGTATTGAGACTTGATAGCTGGATTGAAAAAAATAATGAATAAGGAAGGAAGTTCAGACCCAAATGGTTAGGCCCGTACCAAGTAATAGAAGACTTTAAGAATGGTGTGTACCGCCTGTGTACTCTAGAAGGTGAAGAATTCATAAATCAGTTAATTCACTTCACCTTAAATGCTTTTATGCATAGTTCATTTACATCTCCACTTATACATTATTGCATCCATACTATATATCATCTGCATTATCATATTGTGAAATTGTAAATCAAGAAACTTACTTTTCAAGTCAACTTTTAAAACTTCCAAATATTGGAAAAAAACATTTAATCATACCTCTTCAAGTATCCATCATATCATCACCAAATTATTCTAATCTCTTCATCATTTCAGCAATTAAGACCTAATTTTGACATTGATCCTACCAAGACTTGCACACTTAGTTCTATTCATGGTTTCTTCTAGCTCAAGTGTCTTTTCCCATAGTATGTTCTAGAAGCTTCTTGATGTCACATCTTTCCCTAAAAATATCTCTGATAATAGAAGCAATCTAAACATTTCACCTGGAGCTCTTGTCTTCTATCTCAACCTTCGGTGGTGAGCCCTTGCATCTTATTGGTTGCATGGGGTTGAGGCTAGGGGAAAGCATTCCTTCCCAAAAGAAAAAGTCTAAAGTCAAAACAAAAAAATAAGATAAATCAAACAATAAATACAAAAATGTATTTCATTTGCAAATAAAACTACACTTCTTTTCCCTACCAATCTTTGGTGATGATCCCATGCTTCCTACTAGTGGTGTGAGGTTGGGAAAGGAGGGGAAGTGCCCTTACTCGCCTATGCCTTGTCCTCAGTGATGAGCCCATGCTCCTTACTAGTAGCATGGGGTAAGATGTAGGGGGTCCCATCAAATAAATCAATAAGTTGTAAATAATTCAATGAATAAAAAGTGCTTTGAAATCTTAAAAATCCCAATAAAGTGAGTTATATGTGTATGTTATAAGAGATTCAATCCCTAAAACTAGATTTTTCAATCAAAATGCCATCTACGGATCTAAGTCTAGATAAACTTGCAAGAAAATCACATTCTGAACTCGTTAGTTGACCTTGCTTAGGGTTGAGTTGTAGGTTCTTAATTAGATCTTTGTCAAAATCTTGTCTTCTTATCACCATCTCCATTCATCAAAATCATACAACTTTCTGTCCTTCCTAGCTCTCGGTGATGAGCCCTCGCATCTTACTGGTTGTGTGGAGTTAGGAATGGAGCAAGTTCATCTTTCTATTATATCACATTCATCACATTTTTCCAATAAAATAGAAGTTCTAAATATTTCTTGAAAACCAAAGTATCTAATTACAAATTTATTCTCATGTGCATCATATATATATATATAAGATAAATCATTTTGTTTACACATTTGTATCATCATCATCCATAACATGCATCCATAAAAGCATTAAAAAGAATCTAGCTATCTAAGAGTACATAGATGGGAAAAATCATGAATGAGTCAACTCTTACACAGAATAGCCAAACCAAAAAGAAATGTATATATGTATATATCAATAAAATCAAGTTTCATGTACAATGCCATCACACTCTAACAAGTGTGGTCAAAATGCTCATCTATGAGCCAAAAATCCAAAAAAAATGATATACAACTAAAAATAGTCTCAAAGTAATAAAGAAATGTATCCTATCCCTCTCTATCAAAGATCCCTATGAAGGTGTAAGATGAGGACTCCTATTGCAGGCTCCTATGGTGAGAGTGAGAGCCTTCATGCACTGATCAGTGGGAGTGTCCATGAGATGACCCATGAGATGGGGTAGGTGATCTCCAGTAGTAGTGGCTCCACTATGAGAATGGTCTCACCTTTGTCTCCTCTCAGCTAGCTCATGTGCTGCTAGGTCAATCCTCATCTGGATCATGGCCTCTAGCATTTCCATGTTGATGCATGAACACATCTGGTGTGACATCCAACCATCATTGGGCATCTAACATCTGCTAGTAACTTTCTCTTGTGTCTTCCCCATAGGGAGTGCAAATGTGTCTAAGAAGAATATGACGAATAAAATCTTGTCCTATCCATCTGTAGGTAGCTGCAAACACAATTCAAACAATAGAAAAGTTAGAAAACTTCCAAAAAGAAAAAAATATAGATAGTAGATAGTTTTAACAATATAGTCTAAAAGGTAAAGTTGAGAGAAGAGTATTCTACTTACTCAAATCTCTAGGCATCCAGGTTGGATCAACTGGTGTTGACTAGGTGGTGGTGTAGGAGCCAACATGGGTTAACTCCTCTACTCTCATCTATTTATTATCCTCTCCTCATCCCCTCCTACAAATAGTCAAAGGATCCTTTGACTCCTCATCTCCTTCACTCCTACTTCTAGTCAAAGGCTCTCTAGTCGCCTCCCATTTGTGTCTCTCTCCTCCTATATGTCTCTGCCTCCTTCCTTCCTGTCCTTTCCTCTCTATTGGTTTCAGAGTCCTCTCCAGTGGCCTCCCACTCAGGGTCCTCTCCTCCTCTGGCTCTTCCTTCACCTCTGTCTCAAGTCTCGCTCCTCCTCCTCCTCTCTCAACTATGTGAGGGTCCCTCGACCTCTATTAAAAGGACCTTCCTGGGCCTAACTACTCCCTTCCAGGGATCTAAGAACAACTAGGGTCATGTGTCAATCAGAACTCCAGGAGTGATGATGGTCCACTCTAGCTTGCCCCTCAATCCAACTCTCACCTCTTATCCCCTATATACCATGGCACTATTAGGAGGGCATCTATGTAAGGGAGCCCAAACTACTAAGGTACCCTAAGGAACTGGGATGGGTCTCTACTCTCCTATTCACTATCCACTAATTGTGTCATAGAACTACATGTAGTCAAGGTGATAAAAAATTTTGTACAAATTATGGTATCTCCTCACCCCATATGCCAGTCCATGTCCTGATACGGCTGTGTGATCATGTCATCGGAAAGATAGTGAAGTGTAGGAAACTATTGACCTATTTTTAGAAGATGGCTAATGTGGGGACCCTCTAAGAAGAGCCATATCAACCCATACTTGCATCTAACCACCCCGAGATCTACTATCACAATGCCCCTCTGATAGGGAATCATACACTGCATAGACTATTACTGCTCATGACCAATAGTAGGATGATTGAGGGATTTCCCCTTCATTCGAACAACTTTGTATAAATCATGGTATGTAGAACCTAGAATGTCAGCACCCTCATGTAAAAATTGATGTGCCAGTGGCCATGTTGTCTACTCGATACTCTGTATAATAGGTGCCCAACAAGTAAAGTTAGCTTTCTCCACCCTTATCTCCCACCAAGTGTGAAGCCAAGATACCAATAATAGCCTTGCACAAGGTAAGGGATATGAGTCTGGAAACTGATAGTAATCTCATCCCATATTTGGCACCAGTGTTCAGTTCCTATGCATCTCCCATATATATGGCCAAATGCAAGCCTATGCCACTGAACCCATGCTAGCAAAACCAACTTCCTGCTAGTGACAGGAACCCCCAAGATCTAGATGTCCTCCAAAGTGATCATTCCACTACTCCCTTCTCCAAAAAGTTTAGTGGGTCTACATCCCAGTAGGATAATAAGTCACAAAATAAGTGACTGGTGGGATACGTACTAAGAACCAACCATGTCTGATAAATCCTCCATATCCCATCCCTCTATAGCAAATCCCTTTCATCCTGAGTCAGTCCATCCAAAATCAGAGCTAAAAATCACACTCATGGGCCTTAGATCCACCTGATATAATCCCCCTACATTCAAAACAATGAAAAAGAGCAAGTTAGAACCATTTAAATGCATAATAAGCTCACCAAAAACATCATAAAAACAATTAAAAACCAAATTTTTTCCATACTTAGCCAAATTTGGCAAAATGTCCTAACAATTATGCAATCCATGCTTCTCTATGCAAGAGTGGCAGTTGTGTAACCATCCACATTGTAACAAATCACATTTTTTACATATTCAGTAACAATTGTGCCAACAGTTGCACAATCACTGCAGTGAAGTGTAAACATCACATCAATCATACATTTGTTCCACCCACAAATCTCAGGTCCATACCCTAAGGTCCTAAAAAGTCAAAAAATACAAAAATGACCATTTTGAATAAAACAAACTACAAATCCTATGTGGTGCCCCCTTGTGATCATTTTAACTACAAAATTATCAAAAATAATCCCCCTACATCAAGTTTTTCACATTTTCTACATTTTAGGGTGAAAATAAATAAATGCAGATAACTAACTGTTCCTGACCCACTGCTCCTCCCACTGGTTACACTGCCATCATCTCGAGATCCTCTTCATTTTGACTATACTCTTGCAAGAAACCATCACAGGTAATCCAGAGCTCAAATTTCGTCTAAGTGGGTAGGTAAATGATTTTCTATAAATATAAATTTCAATATAATATATATATATATCATGTTTTAACATTGTTTTGAGTGTGTGTCTTGTAGGGTGGGAGCGCTGGCAAGGTATATCTCTATCCCCGTAAATATGGTAAGTATTCTTGTCATTTTAGTTTTAATATTTTGTCGATTATACATTATATCTGCACTTGATTCCCATTTTCTTCTTGCAGGTAGAGGGAAGCTTAGATTGGCATAGTATTCAACACACAAATGTGTCAGGTATAATTTCTAACTTTCCTGTTTGGGAGTGCCATACTTGGACTTCATGTTTTACACCTCTTCATGGCTAAAATGCTTCTCCGAGGGGGAAATATGTACGCACCCAAATTTACATGGTGTTACATTTTCAGAATAGTTCAAATCCCCAATGATGATAATTTCATTTCTAGATTAAAATGGTGTATCCAAGTCCAACATTCTCACTTTACAGCATGTTCTTGTAGCTTAGTTTTCCTTACTTATCTTTTTCCTAGCTTTTCCCACTTTCTTAGTTGTTTTTTCAGCCTTTTTCCTAGCATTTAATTTATGGAACCTTAAGTTACGTCGTAACCACTGCATGGTGGTTGTTGCAACCATCTAGTCTGCCTTGAGTGGTTATGCAACCATGGTGGTTATGTAACCACCAGTCTGTGCAGACTGAGTTCGGTTTGTGCGCATTTACCCAAGACTTTTCCAACATGTGTTAAACACATGTTGCTTTTTCCAAGTTGATATCTCACATGTTTCTTGACTAAATCAGCTTCCATTTGATCTTTTTAGATGCGTATAGACTTCTTCTCCTTCACTTACTATTATTAGTAAGTTAACTACCCCTTCCCATGGTGATTTGGCACTTCTTGGTTGCCAAGTGTGCTACACCATTTCCCTGCCAACTTTCTATAAAAACCAATCTTTTTCCCTGAAGCATTGGTTGGAGTCTTTTGATTTGGAATTGCATTGTTATGCTGTCAGAATCTTTCCAAGAAGCACACAAGAAAACATAGTTCATATTTTTTCCTTGTTACTCTCTTGCCTACATTTCTACCATACTTCCTACAAACTAGCTAGCTCTAGCACTTCTACATCTTCTTTCTTGCATACCAACCAGAACATAGTTCCCTAGACAATATTGGATTCACCATTGGAAAAGAAGATTGAGGGGATCAACAAAATCACAACCAACACTGGAAATTATCTCAGTTCTACACTTCCAGGTTGGGGTGTAATTGAATTCTTTTGAAGCTTTATTTGTTTTAGTTAAGATTTTAAATCAATAATATAGTTCAAAAATTTGTTTTAAGATAAGTAGAATTTACACATTAGTTTCATTTCCTGTAAGTAGCTTCCATTGAAAACTCCTTCTCATCTCATCCTTGTGGATTTTCCTGGGAAGGTTTTGGAGGAAGTTCATGTGCACAATGCTTTGCATTTCTTCATTTATTCATTTATAAGACATGTAGCTTTTATTTTGTTTATTAATTAGTTTATATGTGCATACGGGAAAATATTCTCTTGAAAGCTTCCTCCCTGCTTATCCTTGTGGATCTACAAGGGAAGTAAGTTTGAAGAAGCTTTTGTTTCTGTGCATTTCATTGAAGTTTCTTCACAAAAAGCTTCTGTAGGAATTTAAGTATTTTACTAGGGAAGTCTCACGGAAGAAATTTCTTCTGAGAATATTTCTGAATCTTCCTGTGATTCTGAGGTAGAACCAGAGGAAATCATATCCAAGAATTACAAATTAGGAAAATCTCTGTGTTAATTAGATTAGATTAAATTCATTCTGCAACAGGGAAATAGCCACATCCAACTATTTCACTATTTAGTTTATTTTTTTTTAGAGTAGAAGTAGTTTCCATTTAATTAGAAGAAATTGTATTTTCTGTGTAGCTTTCATTTTTTAATTCCAGAAAAACCAAGAAAATCCTCAAAAACATAGATTAGATTAATTAGATTTGTTTATTTGTCTTATTCCTTTCATTTAAAATCTTGGAAAATACAAAAACAAGTAGACTAGATTTAATTCATTGTTTTAATTAATTAGTTTCATTTATTTTAATTAATTAGTTACACGTAGATTTAATTAAATTAAAGGAGAGTAATAAATTTGTTTGAATTTAAATATGTTTGCATTCTTTGTTAATTTAGGAACATAGATTTAATTAGATGGGAATTAACACAAGCTCCCACATGTACCTTAGAGGCTTAGGTTACCTGAACTTGACCTTAGTTTCTTTGGTTTCTTTGCGTGATTTTTTTTTTCCTTAGATTCTTTGTTTGCATGTCCACATGACCATCCAAGGCCCCAAACAACCTAGACAAAGAGTGTGTGACCCAAGAGTACCACAACCCAACACTATTACACAATTGACTGGCATTGATCAGGGCCTTAGGCAACTCATATTCCAAACCACCCCAATTCCACCTGTCAAAGCATTATCTCATAATTGATAGCCTTGAATGACAAAGAAGTGGATAACACTAATGAGTTCTGAGCACAATCAGCCTAGTTAGACTAGATTCCACAATCCATAGACTTTTCTTCTCACATGTCTCTTCTCACACCTCTATGACCTTGTCTGGATATTTTTACATGAGAGACACATGAAATAGTTCCCACGTATTCCACATCCCATTCGAGTTATATTTGGTGATTTTGACATTGGTTGAAACCTTCGTGCAACCATTATCCTTGATTGTTCCATTTCACCCAAACAAGTTAGAGAAGTGTTCATTTCCTTAAATGAGAAATTCCCTTAGTGCCCGTAGAAGACATTCGTTTTCCTTGATCTTCTTTTCTACCATTTTTTCCTATTTTTGTATATTCCACCCATTCACCCTATTTATCCATTCCATAACAATTTTTCATCTCATTACGGATGTCCTGACATGACCTCGGGAGCTCAAGTGCACCTTAGAGTCACGTGTTGATTATTGGACGTACATGAACCATCGAGTAATAAATTTGGGTAGGTGGGGTTGTTGAATGCATGTAACCAAGTAAACTGCACTTTCCCTCCTGTAATCTTATGTTTATATGGTTATCCCTCTTAACAACATCATTATCCATGTATCTTTAGTGTAACATGTATCCCTTGGAGAGATTAAGTAAACATAACAATTCTCATGCGATTTAGTGATTCTAGTCAAAAGTTATAGCCAAGAAATAAGTGCACATTTAGGGGTGGAAATGACAATAAACTTTGTAGGTTATTTGACTTTCATGGGTACTTTATCATAATTTTTTTGAATGTTCTTTAGCACATTATCTTTCACTAACCCACATAATACTACAATTAACCTTGATGAACTCACTTTTATTCTTTGTGGCTATTCCTTGTTACATGACTTATTTTGAAATCCCCTGCACTTAGCTGTTTGATGATCTCGCTATGTTGTGAAGCTCTTCTTCTTTGTTACAAAATAATTTTGACCCAATACCATGTTCCTTTGTTTTTTGGAATTTCAATATTTTTGGAATAGAACATTTGAAAATCCACGGGACACAGAGTCAGCGTCTTGCAAATTCTCACCTTAATTACTCCATAACATACTTATCTTTCTTTATGACACTACATGACATGTTCCTTTTACTTTGCGACATATCCCAGGTGGAACCCATGTTTTGTTTTATGCCATGAAGAACTTGAATATTTTCACCATTACCACAGAATACTATAACTTCTTATTTTCACGGATCTTATAGGTAAAATCCGCAAAACACTAAATATTGCAAGCAACCTTCCACAAATTCCTTCCTTATCCAATTTCAGACTTGTAGATGCAAGTATCCAACTCAAATGTGTTGGAAGCACAAGCACTGAGAATTGGGGGGCTGAATCAGAGGGAAATAAAAATTTCAATCACTTTAAGCATTAACATCCATCTACTATTCTATGCATTCACCAAAAATTCATCAACATATAAATTAAGCAATGATTAATCAAACACATGAGCATGCATCGTGAGAAAAAAAAGAACACAAGTACACCAAATTTAAGTGGGAAACCATTATAGGGAATAAAATCCACTGAAAAAAATATTTATCAGAGTAATGATTCAAAATTAGTTGAGAACCAAGCCAACAAGGAGCACCAACCCCTAGATTTAGTGAGGCATCAACCCCGCAACAAACACAGACCCATATATTTAGTAGAGAACCAACCCTACAAGGAGCACTAACCCATAGATGTAGTAGAGTACCAATCCTACAAGGAACACCAACCCATAGATGAATCAACACTAACTAAAGCCATCTTATTTGTTTATCACCTTTGAAATGTTTCCTCAATAACTGATGATGGAACCTATGAAGTTCCTTTTCCTTCTATCTTCTCCAAATCTTCCCTTCTTGTTAACTCGCTCAATCCCTTCTTCACTAAGTTGATTAGGTATAATGACCTATCTATCTAATAGATGATAAAAATCTAGATTATCATATCATAATTTTCTACCCTATCTTCGTGGTCACTTATACATCCTTCACTTCTTTAAACAACGCTCTAGATCACACTTTTCCATACACACTCAACAACTAAATAAGCCTTCTTCACTCTGCTTATATACATGAATCATGATTCTAATTCATCTAGGTAAAAAATAATGGAGAATATAACCTTAAAAAACTTAAAAACATCATGAAAACACCATATAAAGGACATTATAGGTCGGAAATAACATATAGAACAATCATTTCTCCATTAGAACCCAAGAATCGCTAAAAAACCCCAAACTACCCTCTCACCAAAACCAAATCACTTGGGACACAAATACCTTCACTAAAATATAAGGAGTTTTTAGACATGTTTTCTAAGCCTACTAAAAAAATTCTATAAGCTTTACAATAATGCATCACCATCTCACATCATGAAGCCACTTGAGAACAAGGTCACCCAAGATGCCCCAAAACTAGTCTTCAAAGATGAAGCTCAAAACATCATCAAATCCCATCAACCATGCAAGTGTGATACATGGATGGAAATATTATGATCTCAGGGTCATCACAAAATTCTCAAGACACTGCCAGTTAGACTGTAGAAGCTCAAAAACACTTCTAGAACTAGATAACGTAAAATTGTCAAAAATTACCTCAAAACTAGTCATGCAAGAATGACTTAAACAGGCCTCCTAAGGTCTCAAGCATGATATAAAACCACCATGGACATGTATAATGATTTCCATACTCCCTTAAACACCAATTTAGTCAACAAGTATAGTATATAACTTAGGAAAAAATAGAACTTATTCATAAAATTAAATTTTAGTATGGGGTTCACACACAACCATGACACCTAAACTACACCTAGAGAAATATGGAGGAGTCCTCTACAACATAAAATCATAAAACTTGATCAAATAATCCATTCTAGGCATGTATTCTCAATATCTTCTCCATCACTTTTCAACTAGGATGTAACGAGGGTTTATAAGATGTTTACCTTCGTAAACATTGTTCATAAAGATCTGTCCCTTAAAATATGAACTAATGCTTGGATCATAATATTATGACCCTTCCACAACTACCATGAATATATTGTACCACCATTTAGAGTTTACACGTGCCAATAAGCATCAAACAATCCATATCGACTTCAGATTCTCCCTTTTAGGAACTCGGTAAGGGAAAAAATCACATATCTTGTTTAATATTTCAAAATAGGACTTGAAACTTGGTACACACATTAAAAAAACCTAAATTTACATCTATAATTATCACATTTGTATCACTATTCTGAAATAAGACTTGTTCACCTCATTAGGTCACCAGGGCTTGAGAATAGGTCTAGTGTAGACCTAGAAACTATATCCAAACCCTAAACGAACACTCTAATCCTAAAAATTAATCCTCATGATTCCCATTCTCTCACCAACATCAAATATATCATACATACATGTATTCCATCATGACATTCCTCAACCTTCTGACTAGGCTACTTGACCAAGCACTTTGACCATGTTTTCACCATCAAATTGACCTCCTCATCAATTTTCCACTCTTTCCAACCTAAAAGATCATTAAACACACTTCATGACACCTTAAAAACATCCAAATAGACTCCTTGATCACAAAAATACCTATCCAAGCCACTATACCATCTCAAGACACCATGCCACCTCATCAAACAATTCAACTAGACCAAACAATCTCAACAAGACACTACCAATCATATTTCATATCCCTTACTCTATTTGACATCAATGATACCTAAGACGTCAATGAAAAAAAATGCAAAAAATCTCCCCCTTTTTCATTGATGGAAAACAAAAATATATCATTCTCCCTCAAAGGCACTGACATGTGTGATTATGCTAAAATGTAAAATAATAGCCTAATCTAATGCAAGTTTGCAGTAAATAAATGAAAAATGCAATACTTATATAATACCCAGTAAATAAGAAATGAAAATGTGAAAAGAGGGTTAGAAGAGCCTCAGCTGATTTGCATAGGTTGCTAGATTGTGTCACAGTAGAGACCGACTAAACAGAAATGGAGGACCGTCACATAAAAGCTTGGAAATATGTAGATCCGGCAGATTTCACTCAAGCGAGGAACCTAGTGAGGGATAAGGGCACTCGTGGGGTGTATTGGTATGATTTATGGGCATCCTGCTCTGCATAGATGCTCAGAAAACCTCCTCTGAGGTGTGACAAGAGGTTCACACTTGTTCAATTTTTTTCGCATGTATGTCACTGAATTTTGCCAAATGTCTCTATAAATTTGGAATGAGTGAATCACCTACAAAACTCCAAACAAAGCATCAAACCCTAAAAAATAAATATGCAAATAAAGGGGTCAAATTGTCCTCAACTTCCAAAATGATGGATTTATCACTAAACATTGCACACATCTCAGACCTAATGTAATTGTGTGTGTGTGTGTGCATGTGCGCATGCGTGGAATTGTGCCCTAGGTTTCTCTTGTGCTAGTCGCACGTGAAGTAGTGAGTAACTAGCTAGATGTAGAATATAAATAATGTATGTATGGAAATAATAGACTCTCCTCTTATGAAGTGTGATGCAGATGAACCACCCTTTGTCCCTTGTGATGGAGCTATATAGATGCAAAGGGAGCTATAGATTCCTTTGATGGATGCAACCTTAAGTGGAGATAATAGATGCTTAGTGCTTGGTCCCTTATTATGATCACATAAATTTATAGCTATATGATTTCCATGCTTTAATTTCTTAATTAACCTTGAAAAGGCTGACTACCAAAAAGATAAGATGCTCAAATGGCTAGAAAGGACCCAAAAAGTGTGACCAAATTACAAAGATGATAAGGGAACCCAGAGGGGATGGGGGCTCCTGGTGCTAGCATCTTGGCTAGGTGCTGGTGTCTAGGATGAAAAATTTTGAAAGGTGAAAATATGGACTGAGCAAGTTAGAGTGCAAGAATGAAAGCAGAAGGATAAAGTAAGGAAAGGTGGCCAAAGACATGGTTTAATTATTACTTTTCTTACTTAGGAACCATATGAATAGTAGTATGCGATCAAGACTAGATAATTACCCAAAGTGCATGATTTTTGTGTCTACATTTTCCCCCACTTTATGTTTTTGAGAAGAATGCTCGGTAACATAAAGTAGATAGAGATGCATACCTAATATCCATGTAGATTGATGTTGAAAATGTGCTAAGGGATTAGAAAAAGTGTGGAGTGATAAAAAGATAGAAGGTGGAGACTAAAGATGAAAAAGTGTAAAAGGTGATGAGAATGAACTTAGGAGAGAAACACATGCATATATGCCAATGTGTGTCATGTAACTGTTGTTGGTGTTGATGTGTGTGATGTTCGTGATGTTTATTGACTATTTTCTTTCCATACAGATGGACCTGTAAAAGAGAAGACAATCAAGTAGTCAAATACGCATGTATATGTATAAAAATCATGTAATGAAGTATGTAAAATAAAATTTTGGAAAATGTGAAAAAGGAACATATGCACTTGATCCGTGAAGAGGAAAGAGTATAGAAAGGATCATATTGATGAAGTGCTAGTTTTTTGGGCATTCTCACACCAATAACTAAAGAAGTAACGGGAGGAAAGTTTGATTTATCCTCCAACCTTTAACCGCTTCCCAAAACTGTAGAGATCTTTGTGTGGTCTAGTTTTTGGGTGATTTGATGCCGCGACATAAGTAGTATAGAGAGGAAGGTTTGGTGTTATCCTCTATCATTTAACTTCTCCCTAGAATAAAATACCACTGTAGATGGTGTGTACTAACACATGTGTTAAGGACAATCTAGCCTGTAAAATCCACCATGTAGAGTTTTCTAGACTATGTTGAACCCAATCATTATGTAATTGCCCCCTAGTTATAT
Organism: Taxus chinensis; assembly: GCA_019776745.2. Classification (NCBI taxonomy): domain Eukaryota; kingdom Viridiplantae; phylum Streptophyta; class Pinopsida; order Cupressales; family Taxaceae; genus Taxus; species Taxus chinensis. Next base: position 870,569,642 of record CM034148.1, on the reverse strand, counting down.
GAACTCCAAGAAAGCCATTGCTGTACTAAAAACCCAAGTCTTATTCTGATCCTTGAACTGTGTTGTACAAGTATTGGAATGTGTGTGTAAACCATTATATTGGGTGACTGATTCACTTAAATGATTCCCCCCTCTTTTGGGACGCATGTGACATTGCTAAAGGAGAATGCAGCCCAAAAGAGGACCAACCATTGAAACTGTGCCCTGCAGGGGGAGGGGATGTGCTTGGTAGAAACCAAGGCATATGCAAATAAGTGACTGGGAGACAAATGTTAGTACGAGAAAATACATACATGCATGTATAAGACAAAGTGTAAGATTAAAAAAAAATTTATATGCTAAGATGCAAGGAAACACGTAAGAGAACAATGTAGACCACAAAAAGTGGGTTGCAAACATGGGACATCATTCAAGATCTCATAAGAAAATCAAGACTGATGAAGCCAAAGACATACAAGTGTGCACACAAGACAAAGTGAAACGCCCACAAAAATTGACATGTAATGACAAACAAGTACAAGAAATGTAACAGATAACCATGGTGGCAAATAGTCCTGTAAAACAAATGTTACACATGAAGATCCCGTTAGCATGTTAGAAAGATAAGAAGTATGCCAAAGCGTGTCTAATATAATAAAGTAGTGTGCTATGAAAAAATGAAACAATAACACTTGTATTGTATGAAAGTGGATGCCCCTAGGAGCCACTGTGGGATTGGTGTTGATTAGTTAATGTATGGCACTTAGAAAATAACATACAGAAGGTTTGCGTGAGAAGAGCAGAGTGCACTCAAAAGCGTAGAAGGATCAGAAAGGAATCATGCACTAGGAACAAAGACATATGTGGGACTTAGTTGTTTTCACGATAAGGATCTATTTTTGGAGATGGTGTGCAGAGAACACAAACCAGTTAAACACTTATGCGACATGCATTGGCTATTTTTGGAGGATCAGCTATGAAGCGCTTTGCATGGATACATGATGAGAATATATTAACTACTAGCAGTTAACTAAAAGAAGTCTATTATTAGCGCACTTGCATGTGTGGCTATTATTGTAACAACGCGTGGCTGATAATTGCATGTGACCTATTTTGGGATTAGATAAGAGGTGAATGGAAAGTCCCCACCCTTATAAATATGTAGTGAAATGTGTAGAATAGTAGAGTGTGTAAGAATTAAGTTATTGTGAGGTCATGCTACCAAATCTAATGCATGCATATATTATGGTACCATCTATTGTAATTAGCTTCTATGTAATTACCATGTTTAATGTAATGGAATGTGTTGGCTGAATCAGAGTGTCAAATCTTGGGTATAACTGGTTCGTGCATGCTTGATTTCATCATGGTTATCTCTTAAGTCTATTATTCTCTAGATCTAGATTTGAATATGTACTATAGATTGAAATATTAGATATAGATCTGAATGCTTTAAGTCTTCATCATGCTAATGTCCTACTATAACAACCCTAAAGAGGGGCCTGGTACCTTTGTGCACTTCAGGTGAGCGCTCAGTCTAGGTTGAGTGATGTGCAAGCGCGCCTGGGCTTTACTAGTGAAATCTAGGCTACATAATTGGTTCCATTTCTGGGACCTCTTTTTCAGTTGTTTTCAGGATGGTTCACGATGAAGACATACCAGTTGACCCTAGCAAGTGTTGAGGAGTGGATACATGATCTGGAAGAAGAATATGCATGGAGGTTCAACACTAGATCTGAGTTTAATGCACATGTATGGGTAGAACAAAATCTATATAACAATTTATATGAGATATTCTTTGCTATATTTCCAGTAGAATTGTACGAGTGGCTGATTGCTTATGCATCTAAATGGAACTGGAGGTATCACACACTTGTCTAGATGCAAGAATAATTTCAGTCCCTTTATGATGCTGATCTGATTTGGTTTCATGCAATGGACACATGGTTCCATGGTGTTTTGAACAATTATATCTTGGAGTACTAAATTTCCACTTATTTGTTCCCAGAGGTAGCTGAATTCCAATTTTTACAGTATCCTAGGGGAACTTACATGTAAGGCATTCCACTGGTGAGAAAGATCCTAATGGTAACTAAGAATTTGGAGAGAAAACTGATGGCTAACTAAACCCCACCATGTGCGAGGGTAGGAGAAGGTTTGGTGAAAGATGATAGACCTGGCAGAAGAGAGGCATAGAGAGGAAAGGTGGATTAAGTATAATGAGGTGCACAAAAGGGAGGTAGAGAAGCAATGGGAGGTTGCAGAGAAAATGGCGTTGTGGAGAAAGATAGTTCAGGAAGGAGTTGAAGTTCACGTAGAAGACATGGAACGCAAGTATTAGGAACTCCTCCCTTTGGGAAATAATGACAGGGAACCCTCCTCGGCCTCACATAGAAGCATGCTAGCAGAGACGACCTAGGCCATGGGCATGCATCTGAATCCACATGGCAACCTTGCCCTTTCACTTGGTTTTCCAACATCTAGTACAACAAACAATCAGTAAGCTAATTCAAGTAGTGGGAGAGCAGGGGCGAGTCTTATAAGAGGCACAACGATGGCAGCAGAAACATATTCAATGTGATATGGGAGTACCTTTTTGGGTGTATCCGCTGCACAGAATTCAGGTGCACAAATTTTTGTACTATCTTCTGGGAGTAGTAACACTTCACAGACTATTGGGGTGCAGTTCAGTACTATGGTTGGGACATAGGGAAGTACATCCTCTGGTCCGACCCCAACTACAAGAGGTTCAGGATTAGGGGGTATAGGTGGCTCTAGCTCTTGGGGATCTAGTGGTTCTGGAGGTAGAGGAAACACATGAGGTTCTGGATCAAGTTGGCAAGGTCTGTACCAACCCCAGAATATTTACATGGAGATGTCTCTTCATCTTCTAGAGTATAGGGGCATAGAAGATGCTGATGAACACATACATATGTGTAAAATAATGTGGCATGCAAAAGGAATCACAACTTCTGAGTGTAGGGCAAGCCAATTTGATACTACATTACAAGGGCGCACACATAGCTAGTATAGAAAGTTTGAACTTGATCTAACTTGTGTAGACTATACAAATTTGAAAGATGCATTCCTTAAAGAGTTTCACATCCCTAAATTTGAATAGAAGAGTATAAATGCACTCAAGGATATTAAGAAAGGCACTACTAAAAGTGTTAGAGAATATGATGCCCATTTTAAAATGCTATTATCTAAGCTCTCTTATGATATGCACACATGCCAACATGCACAATGGTTCGTCAGAGGCTTGATTACACCTTTTAGGAGGGTGGTATCACATAAGACATACAATGATCCACGTGAAGCTCTTGAAGTAGATTTATGCGCTGAGGCAGTTGGAAGTATGGACACTAGGGTGAGCCCATTTTTAGAAGCATAGATTATTGCTATGGCAAAGCAGTTAGAGAAACTATCGGAAAATTTAGCACATGAGACACGCACATGGATTTGGTACACAAATTACAAAGTGGAAGGTCACACAAAGGATAGTTTTCCCCGTAGATCAGTGTGCTCACTATTATTAGACTGTGAGATATGCCATTTAAACCAAGATGCTAGCTACTTCCCATTACTACAATGTGCAATAAGGAAGAATGTTTCAAGCTACTGTAAAATCTATAGGTCCACGACTCATGACATAGAAGAATTTTGGCTGATTGGTCAGATCTAGGTTGCTATAGATATTGGTGTACGACAGACAAGAGTTTTAGATAACTCTAAAGGCAAGAATGAGCATTAGGATCGGGATCACAATCAGGCTCTCTATGATTGGAATGAAGGGAATTTTGAAGGCGGTCATGGCAGAGGTCGAGGATACCATGGTGAATTTAGAGGATGAGGCTATGGTGGTGGAAGAAGTGAGTTACCTCGCAGAACATGTTATACATGCGGATCTCCCAACCACTACAAGCATGAATGTCCTAAAAATATTACATGTTCTTTCTAGGGAAAGAACCATAGCTATGAAGAGTTCCCAAACCTGTATGAGCATCTTAGTAAGCAACATAAATAGGAAAACAAAGGCGCATGGATGGTTAGGATACAACATGTTGTGAAAAATCAGTGGATGCCTAAGTTGGAACCATACTCCGAGGTATTATAGGTAAAGATCATGACTCGCGCTGAATTAGCACACACCAAAGAAGCATTGCAAAAAAAGCTTAACATTGCTAAGGAGGAGGTTCTTTATGCATGGTACCCAGATCCATCCCATCAGAAGGAGGTTTACTAAGAAACCATGGAGGTACTTAGAAATCTTCAAGGTGAGATACAATATTTAAAAGAGCAATCATGGAAGATGGAGCAAAAGAAAGTAACAGAGATGGTCCAAACTGATATAGATGACTTGATAGAAGTGTGCAAATTGTTGTGCCAAGAGAATATCATTCCCCTATTGGGGAATTGGTTAAAATTAAATACTCCATGTGCAAGTTCTGAGACTAGATGACAGATCCTTCATGCAAATCTCCCCCCTCATAGACTAGATTATGACAAGGAAATAAATCTGAATGCTGTTGTGGATGGGTGGCTATTGAGTAATATGTTGATTGATATTGGCATGGAAGTCCATGTTCTTACTTTAGATGCATGGGTAAAAATGGGAAAACCCCCATTGCAGCCATCCTCTAATGTATTGTTCATGGCTAATCAGACTAAGGCCACTTTCATTGGAGTTTTAAAAGATTCATCCATTACCATACAAGGAGCTAAGTTCATTAGAGACTTTGAGGTTTTGGCGATGTCAGAGTTAGATAGCTTCCCAGGTCTATTGGGGAGTCCTTGGTGTTTTGCAAATAATGTTGATAATTGGTTCAACAAGGGTTATATCAGTTTTGAAAACACGGAGGAAAGAGTTATTATCCCTTTAACAGATGGAAAATCTGCGCCCTATGTTGAGCCCTTGAGTGAAGGAGACTTGAATAGGATTTATGTATGCACCATCCAAGATCTAGAGGTGTTTGAGCCATGTAAAGAAGGAATCCTTCAGTGGGAGGATGCACATTCTATCAGTGATACTACAAGTGTTACTTGTGATAACTGGGCTCATATCAAGTATGAGTTTGTAGGGCACGAAGTAAAGAGCATACTTTCTTAATGGAAGTAAACCACGTTATGTAAGGAAAATAGGTAATAACTCAGTACCTTGATTACACTGGAGAAGAAGATCCTATGGTGTTCCTACACGCCATGGAGAAATAGTGGATAGACCCAATGGAAAGAAGAAATATGCTAGCATATACACTACGCAGGACAGCAGCGTGCTGGTGGATGGTCCATAGGGATAATCTTACAGGATGGAATGAAAATTAGGATTTCTCTTACCACTAGGCTCTACATGAGCAATGCACCTACTCAAATCATGTACTTATCATGGTAATCAACCTATTCAGCACCACGTTCAGAAGTGTGAGAGACTCTGGACAAAGGGGCAAGAAGCTTTACCACCTTCACTCTGGGTGCACAAGTTTTATTCCACTTTACAAGGTTGTGCGTGTGCTTGGTATGTCTATGTAGAACTCCATAGAGAGACTAGAAATTGGTAGGATTTAATTTCAGGAATGGCCTAGATGTTTGAATTCTTCTCTACCAAGCTTCAAGTGGAATAAGCATTAAAATTCATAAAGTGCTTGAGTATGGGAGATAGTGCCAAGGATGAAGAACTCCTTTAGGAAATTATTGGATGAAGGAAACTCATAAGAGTGCATGTTTTGTTGAAGAGATAGAGGTCTGATGCCATGTCTACTTCAGTATGCACTTACATTGAGAAAGAAAAAGGTAAAATGGTCTATTTAGTGGATGCCAAAGAAGTAGAATATCTAGATATAAACCATTCAACAGGTAGGCATGAGGTGTTAGATAGTGCAGATAAGACCACACATGCCTATCATGAACCTATGAAGACAAAGAAAGGTGAATATTAGATCAGATGTTGAGCCTAAGGAAGCCATAATTGGAGACTATTGGTCAGACTCTGAAGTGGTAAAAATCATAGAGCTACTACGGGATTATCAGGACTTATTCCCTCGAGGGTACCATGAACTTAAAGGCATGCATGAATCATTAGGGGAGATGAAGATAAATCTTAAGGAGGGTGCATGCCTAGTTCAGAAAGAGACCCTACAGGATGAACCCCAACTTGTGTGAAAAGGTCAAAGAAGAGATTGACAAAATGTTGAAGTCTGGGATTATCAAGCCCCTTGATGAGTCATAATGGGTTAGTCCAATGGTGATCAATATCAAGAAGGATGGACGGATTAGGATCTGTGTGGACTACAGGGAGCTGAATGCTGCATGTGTGACTAATCCCTTTCCTACGTCATTCAATGAGGAAATACTAGAAGGCGTTGCAGGGTGCATGAAATCTATTCATTTACAGATGGGTTCTCTGGGTATCATCAGGTTAGGATTTCCCAAGAGGATCAGGAAAAGAATATTTTTACTACTAAATGGGGTAGCTTTGCCTATACATGTGATGCCTTTTGGTTTGAAAAATGTGCCTGTTGTATTTTCGTGCATAGTTGTTTTAAGCATTCAAGGAGTTTATTCACAACTTCTTACAGGTTTATTTGGATGATTGGATGGTGTATGGATTAGTTAAGGATCATTGTGACAATCTGCGCTTAATTTTTGAAAGATGTAGACAATTGAGTATCTCTTTGAACATCAAGAAGTGCATATTTTCTACACCATTTGGGATACTGTTAGGACACATAATCTGCAAGGAAGGTTTGTTGGTTGATCTGAGCTAAGGTTGCAGTCATTATAGGCCTAAAGGAGCCTACCAAGTCAGAGTGAGGTGCATGGATTTTTGGGTCATACAGGATATTACAGGAAGTTTATTAAAGGATATGCCAAATTTTCCACACCGTTGGAGGAGTTACTAAAGGGAAAGGTACGTTCTACTGGGGAGAACTGCAACAACGTGCATTCGAGACATTAAAGGAGAAACTTACTACCACTCATATTCTAGTGTTTTCCTTCATGGGACCAACCATTTCATGTACATGTGGATGCCTATGGCATGACCATTGGCACAATATTGGCTCAGCCTGGAGAAGGTATTATAGATCATCCTATTTGTTTTGCTAGTAGAAATTTGACTCCTACAGAACAGAACTACACAACTACAGAGCGCACGAAGCTTTTTCAATGATCTATGCGCTGCATAAATTATGATAGTACCTACTGGCTACACCATTTTTCTTCTATACAGATCACATGGCATTGAATTATTTGGTAAACAAACCACATTTTACAGGGGCACATATGCAGATGGGTACTCTTATTTCAAGAATTTGATTTCACAGTTGTGGTAAAACCAGGGAAAAGTAATTCTGGACCAGACCATTTATCCATAATATAGTCCTAGGAGAAGAAGCACAGGCAATTGAAAATACCATGCCAGATGCATAGTTATATAGGTTACAATGAGTGCCATCAGAATTAGAGGACATTGTTGTCTTTCTATGAACAGGCATGACACCAGAAGGAATGAAATCCTTAGAGAAGAAACAACTTGCTATACGTGTGACACCCTATATGTTAATTAGTGGTGACCTGTACAAGTTAGGCTGGGATGAAGTATTGCATGTCATTTGTGTACTGGAACATGAGTTACACAGATATCATGGAGGAAGCTCATGGTGGTATTGCAGGTGGCCACTATGCAGGTGACACCACTACGCTAAGATTCTACTCGCTGGATTATGGTGGGAGACCCTGTATAAAGATTGTAAGGATTATTACAAAACTTGTGATCATTGTCAACATCTTGGAAAACTAGGACAACAAGATGAGATGCCATTAAGGCCTATTCCTAGTGCAGAGCCATTTGAGAAATGGGATATAGATTTTGTGGGTCCTATTTCACTAGCTGCGCAGAACTGGATCGCGCTATATCATAACTTGCACAAGATTATCTGAACAAGGTGGGTAGAAGCAACACCTACAAAGGATTATACAATGGCTACAATAGCTAGGTTTCTATGGGAAAATGTTATTACACGGTATGGATGTCCTTTAAGTTTGACCAGTGATAGGGGCACACACTTTCTGAATGAGACAATCAGAATTTTATTGGATGAATTCATGATTGCACACCATAAGACTACACCATATCATCCTCAAGGAAAATGGGACTGCTGAGGCTTTCAACAAAATTTTGAGCCAAACATTAACAAAAATATGTGATGTTGGAAGAAAGGATTGGGATGATAAAGTATCTGTAGTACTTTGGGCATATCGAACAACATATAAAAGGTTGAACAAATCCACACCATTTCAGTTAGTGTTTGGCATAGAAGCAGTTCTTCCTATGGAATTCATGTTACCTTATTTGTGTATTGCACACATGCTAGAGGTCTAGCTGATGAGAAAGCATTAGAAGAATGGATTGAAAAGTTAATCAAGTTGGATGAGTGATGAGCCATAACACGTTGGAGTCAAAAACAAGAGAAGGCTAGGCAAAAAGCATGGCATGACAGGCACATCAAGGATAAAAAGCTTGAGATAGGACAGATGGTACTCCTTTATGATTCTAAATTTTTGTGCCATCCAGGTAAACTCAAAGTACATTGGTTGGGGTTGTATGTTATCACTCACATACTTGAAACATGCACTTGTCAATTAGAGGTGCTTGATGGAATACGGTTACCTGGATACTTCAACGGGAGTAGGCTGAAGCCCTACTATAAATAAGTCTTCTTGGTGTTTGTAATAAGGAAGTGTTGCCATTTAGATTAGGTTTTCAATTTTACATTTCCTTAATGTGTTTCCTTCTTTGTCGTTATGCTTTGTCAATTTAGTTGGTGTTTTTGTGTAATAAGCATGTTTACGCGCTAGAAGCTAATTACTATTTGGAGAATTTTAATGCGCAGAGGACTGCACATACCCTTAGTGTGGGGTGGTTATTGATATCTAGGTACAGGAATGATAAAAATAAGTACACATGAAAGGAACTAACTTCTACGGGTGTTATTCAAGTTGGAAAATTGAAAGAAAAAAAAGTATTGCTTCTAGAAATGAGGACCATAGATGGAGATGAATGAAGAAACAAGTATAACGCAAGGTAAGAAGAGGCCATGAGGACTACCAGTGGAAGGTGTAGTGACGAGGTACTCAGGCACATGGAAGCATGCATGAAGAGAAGTCTGTAGCCAAAAGGTAGGAGGGCGCACTAGAAGGTTATAGCTTGGGCATGAAGATGTACCACGTGGAAAGAAACAAAAAAGGTCAATTAATGAGAGGATTGTTGGTAGGTGGAGGAGAAATAAATGCACTAAATTTTTGAAATATCTATATAAGGATGGGATGTGAGTTCATTTTTACCATTGCAATTAAGATAATTTGAAAAGAGCTAAGTGCGAGTGAGCTGAGCAATCATGTTGAGGTGCAAAGAGTGTGAAACCAGACGTGGAGAGGAGGTTTGTGTGTAGGAGAAGCTTGCATTCCCATAGGTGAAGGGTTTGAGTGAAGCAGACACATTACAAACAAGCTAGGGCATGCATGATTTCCACTAGGGCATGGAGATTTGAACTAGGGTTTCAACTTGCTCAATTAACAAAGGGAAGAAAAGAGATATTTTTTAGATGGCACTGAAGAAAGCACCCATAGCAGGAGTAAAAGGGAAGAAGAAGGTCGAAGTGGAAGAAGAAATTTCTCCTGAGAGTAATTTCTCAGAAATGTAGTATCCAGAGGGCATGTGATCGTGGGACAAGAATGGGATTCCCACATCCGTCAATGTAAAATCAGTGATTACAACCATTGAACATCAAATAATAAGAAGGAGCTCGATGTGTTGTTGAGCACAAAAATGAACAAGTGCACAGTAGAAGATATGCCAAGTGTATGATGACATTGGTGAGAAGTTACTGAAGTAGATTGGAGTCTACCAGTTGTATGAGCTGCCATACTTTGGGAAGTATGAACCATTGTATCAATGGTTGATGAGTTAGAGTCCATGAGGACTTTTCTATTTCACTGGATGGAGGGTTAGAATCACAGCTGCTTTGATTTCAATAGTGACAGGACTAAGGGCCTCAGGAGTGGATCTGGAGAGTGATTTAACTGATAAGGCCACAATCCTGGAGACAAGGAAGGAGTATGGGGTATACCAAAGGTCTGCGTGGCATGGAAATTGATAAATTGAAGAAGTACCCAGTAGTGTAGGTAGTTACACATCTTGTAACAAAGCTGAATGACCAAGAAAGGTGGTCACAGGTAAACACAATGTGGCTGCACGTTGCAAAGAATATGTCTCAAGGAGTGGTCTACAATATCACAGATCACATAGCAAAGAAAATCATTGAAGAAGCATGGATAGGTGACAGAATAAGTTTTGGCACTATTTTATTGTCTTTGGTGTTTATGGAGATTGGAGTGCCCGATGGGCCAAAGGAGAAGATTTGGGAGTACCCCACGGAACACAAGTCACCTGGTGGAAAGATTTGGAAAGTACTTGTGTGAATGGATCAATGAGCAAAACCATTCAAGCAGAGGGTGGAGAAGTGGTATGATAGACTCCGCGTAGTATTTGAAGAAGAGTGGTGCATACCCAAGGAGTTTCCTTCGTGGTGGGTAAGGTAGTTCAGTTTATAGTTTACCAGCATTTTTACATCGCATGATTTGCGATGAAGGACAGGGCTTGGAGCCCATGGTGAAAACTTTCATATGCCTTCACAGAAAGATATTTCTAGGCATCAGTTCACCATGTTTTTAGATGTGTCGCTGCCTAACCTTCAATGTAGACAAGGTAGATTGTGACTACCACACTCTGAGAAAGAAATATGTATATCCAGGGTGGAATGCCTACATTGAGAGGCTCATCTCAGATGTATTAAACATGAAGCCTGTAAGCTTGGCTAGTTGGGGACACCAGAGCAACGCTTGTGTACCTTCAACTCAAGCCCAAGATGGAGAACACTAAGTATGTGGAGAATGAGTTCATGCTCCCAGGGCCGCCAAAAGGTAAGCATACAATGGAAAATGTTCCAGCGCCTAAGCCCACAGAGACAATACAAGTAGATGATGAAGAAGAGGAGCATGAAGATAGTGGTGGTTTAGAGCACAAAGGTAGAAGACAACCTCCAAATAGGGAAGAAGCTGAGCATGCAACTACTCCACCTCAGCCACAAGAGGGAGATGATGAGGACCTGGATGTAGTCCAAGGAGAGTGCCACTTCAAAAGAGTATTCAGGAGAACAAGGACCCAAGGTGCTACTCTGCAATCAGTGCACAGATCACCTCAACTCTCTCCATAAAAGGAGATAACTGAGAAAAGAAGAAGGAAGTTGAAGCTGAATGAGGAGGTGGAAGAGTCTAAGGAAAGCATGCCCAATTCCCCTACACCTCCAGAGAACGTGGAAGAATAAAAGGATGAAAGAAATGAAGGATGGAGAAGAGGGAGAAAAGGAGGTAGATGAGACAGTGACTGAAACTACTCAGGGTACAGTAGAACAAGCTCCAAATCTTGAAGCCCAAGTTCCTAAGGGGCCAAGATCAAAGAGAACAAGTGGAGAGTATGTTCCACCAGTCATGGGCTACGTCGAGGACATTTAGGTAAAATTGTTTGATGCCCATTTTCAAAGCACAATGACACAAAAGGATTTGTATGGCTGGGAGCTGATGGATGAAGATATGGAAACCATGTGCACAAAGGAAGCAACTGTCATGGTTGATGCACACACACATGGAAAAACTAGATTTTGATGTGTGTGAAGAGTCATGTGTATCAAGGAGGTTGAAGAAGACACCTCAGGCCAGACACATAACAATAAAGCCTACTGTTATGTCAGATGAACAAGTGAGCAATGCTTTGGTAAAGGTCTCATAGAGGTGGCATCGGTGAAATATGGATAAGGCTGCAAACAATTAGGGTGCCATGAGGGAGGAGATCAAGACTAAGGATGCAGAAATAGTGTGCCTAAAGCAAGAAAAAGACTTGGCACATAGAAGAAGAACATTTGTTTTCATCAACATGGCAGAGGAAGTTGGGGACAATATCATGAAAGCAAAGCCACACTTAGAGCCAAAGGTACCCAAGATGTTTCCTTCAGCAATGCATTATGTAAGTACCTTGGTGGACTTAGTGCTTGAAGATGAACCTCTGTGCATGCTAGAACCAAAGGATCCAACACAGGAAGCAGAGTGAGAAAAGGCTTCAGTGATGAGAAAGATTGCATCATATGAGGGGTTGCTTCAAAGCTTGCAGGAGGAACTGAAGAAAGCAGATCAAGTGCTTAATATTTGTACAACCCCTAGAAGCCATTATAAGAACCAGGACCATTTTGGAAGATAGTGAAGTCCTGAAGGCCATGAAAGATGAGACCTTGGGCCACACAGAATGATTAGCACTTGTCAAGTAGAAGTGCATGAGGCCCTTACAGTAGCTCAAGAACCACACAAGGAAAGGATGGATGAGCTTGGGAAACTCATCACGTAAAATATGGACTTGTTAGAAGGAAGAATGAATGCCATGTCTAGCATTGTGTTGGTCTTGCAGAATGAGAAAGGAGAGATTGCAAAGGATGAGTTAGAGTCAATTACAGTGGATATCCCAGAAAAGGTGGAGGCCATGCTCAATGATTGGTAGAATTTAGAGGTGGAAATAAAAGAAGAATATCCAGAATTGATTCTTCAAGTTGAAGCAGAAGATACTGCAGGGTAAAGACATTCTTTTATTCATCAAAATTCTTTCTATTCTTCTATTCATATTCTTTGATTCATTTTTGAGACAACCATTTCTGGGGCGGAAATGCAATTAGTGTGGGGTAATGTTGATCAGTTAAAGTATGGCACTTAGTCAAAGAACATACAAAAGGTTCACGTGGGAAGAGCAGAGCGCATTCAAAAGTAAGGAGGATCAAAAAGGAATCACACGCTGGGAACAGAGACAAATTCAGGACTTATCCATTTTTATGATAAGGATCTATTTTTGGAGATGGCATGTGTGGAGCACACAAACTAAGCTAAAGAACTTGCATGACATGCATTGGCTATTTTTGGAGGATTGAGCTACAAAGCACTTTGCATGGATACAAGCTGAGAATAGATCTACTACTAGTAGGAAGTTAACTAAAAGAAGTCTATTGTTAGCGCACTTGCATGTGTGGCTATTTTTGTAACGACACGTGGCTAATAATAGCATGCGACCTATTTTGGGATTAGATAAGCGGTGAAGGGAAAGTCCCCACCCTTATAAATATGTAGTGAACTGTGTAGCATAGTAGAGTGTGTGAGAATTGAGTTATTGTGAGGTCATGCTGCCAAATCTGATGCACGCATAGACTATGGTACTATCTATTGTAATCAAGCTTCTATGTATTTATCATGTTTAATGTAATGGAATGTGTTGGCTGAATCAAAGTATCAAATCCTGGTATAACTGGTTCACTGCATGCTTGATTTCATCATGGTTATCTCTTAAGTCTGTTATTCTCTAGATCTAGATCTGAATATGTACTGTAGACTAAAATATTAGACATAGATCTGAATGCTTTAAGTCTTCATCATGCTAACATCCTGCTACAACAACCCTAAAGAGGGGCCTAGTACCTTTGCATGCTTTGGGTGAGCACTCAGTCTAGGCTGAGTGATGTGCTAGCACGCCTGGGCTTTACTGGTGAATTCTAGGCTGCATCAATTGGTACTTAGGTCCTCCTGCTAAAGAAACCATGCTATACAGTATGGGATACTATAGAATCTATGTCACAAATATAACTCAAGTGAATACACATGTGTGCATGATCAGTCTAATGAACAATACCTTTTCTCTATCTAGCATCTAGAATAGAGTGAACATCCTACACATTAAATGCAATCCAGATATCCTAGTATCCTCTGGGTGGATCCACCTGGACTCCTCCAGTGAATGATAGGATCCTAAAGAACCTCCATCCTTGAGCTGAATGGAATTCTAACCAAACGTGAGGTTCAATTCCTTACTCAACCTCCTCAGAAATTAATCAACGAATCATAATATGAGAGTGCATCAACCCAAAGTACAATAGTCAAACTATCCTCATGTCCGTAATGATGATCCATGTGACATAGCACATGCCTCTCTGAGAATCTACGTGCTGGTGTATCCTACTACCACTATTTCACCTCAGATGAGCAGAAGAAGCCTCTATGTTTTATCACCTAATGAATATGACCTCATTATGTGTTGCATGCTATTAATTGATGAGTGATTAATTCAACTTCCTATGGAAAAAATCACCACCCTCCACACCATTTACAACATTAGAGATGAATACAATATTAAATGGTTGAATGTGTCCAGTGGGATGTATAACCTCAGTGGCCAAGTCATGGACAATGAGACTAGAGTGCATCATAGTTTTAAGTGAGATGTAGTGCATATAAGTCAGAGGACACTAGTTTCATATCTTTAAATGTATCTCATGAGGAAATTATTGTCTCCTTATTTGCAACAGTGCATTCCTACACCCCTGTGAGTCTGTCTCCACCTAGTACTGCACTTTTTCACGGATCATATCACCACCCTCAAGATGCACAGTGTATCCACCACCTCCATTGTTTCCACCAATGTAGGATGTCATGTACATACACCTCATTCACACTACACATTACATGTATCCACATGGGTTTCCATTGTAATCTCTAGCACACACCATGGTATTCACTCCATTTGACATGCACTTTTATTCATACAATCATGCTCCATCAATTCTATATATGTACTACATTCACCCATCATCATATTCGTTGGTAGGTGATCATTATCTTCTCACTCCTTGATGGCATCACTTGTGTACTGCTTATATTTTTAGCATGAGTATTGAGGGTTTCATTAATTAAATAACCTAATTCAGTAAGCACTGTGCATCGTTCTTCTAGTGCACCTACAATCATTTCCCGATGATCACACTCTTGACTCCACGTAAACTCCCTATCCTTGACTACTGAGGGGTATTATTACACTGATCCTACTCATACCTACACTGGTGGGGGTATTGTTAATCCCCCGTAAAACCTCTATTTTCAGATCATCTTTTCATTTTACCATTACATTCATGTTACTTATCTATTCATTACGATTGCTATTTCACACATTTCTATCTATAACATCTTCATTTGTCTATGTATAACTACACTTTTAACATAGTTTATTCACTCTCATCAATTACAGGCTTACATTCGTTATCTACATTAATCATCTTGACCATTTGCATATTTTATCAACCACTCTACTGAATTCAATGTGTCTATACTACTTTATCATTCATGACATACATTGGACACTACACATGCTAGAACCCATCAACCATAAATGACTATACCATATTGTAAGGTATATCACAACAGTAAAACATCTCAACTATCGAGGTCTTGCATGGTATCAAAAATAGGTGTCCATTTCATATCATTAGTCGTACAAAAATCATCCCAACTTACATGTTGGCATCACTGGGTGGGGAAGTCGCACCCTACATCATATACAATAATCACTATCAAAAATCATTCATCACTATCATGTGTTCTTCATGTACCACAATCAGCCTTCTAGAATTGATGCCTAAAGCTTTTACTAATGTGACACCACATTTCGCAGCCCCAAAACTTCTGCACCTGCTTGTGCAACATACAGCAATATCCATGTTTACTTCTCTCGAGAAATGAATTTAAAAATCTTTCATATCATGCAAACAGTGTCTATGGGCTTTAGGGATTTATCACCTACTAGCCTCTGTATGCATGATGAGTCTCCTCACGTGCACTACATGCACCTCTTTCACAAGAAGAACTTTAAATGTCTTCGTTTCTATGGCCACTGGATCAATTCAAATGGGCATGTTCTCCTGTATATGTTGTCCATGTGCTCTAGTATCCCTTTGTATAGCACATTGTTAGGCACATTTCATGTAAATGTGTGAATTGATGTGTCTATTATCAGAAACCAATAAGCACCCCCTAGCATATAGAACATACCACCCTCCCTGTTTCAGCTCGGCTCAGTTTGACAAAAAAACCTCATAGCCCACATCTCATTCCTACCACAACCCATAACATACATAAGTTCCCCACTTACGATCTACCACAACAGCCACTACAAGATCCAGGGCCAAGCTCTGCTACACTACACCCCCAATCCCCATTCCTATCTGACAACTCCTGACTGCAACCTACGAACAATAGATATAATAACACCCATCGATGTAATGCCCACACTGACTCAATAATCCTCCGTACACCCTACATCATCTCCATCTATAAGTCCTTGATCCCTACTCTGGTCTGACACACATTTATCCCTAATGGTAGGCAACTACTCTGTCCATGGGCCCCTGGATCTAGCCACCTACCCTCCTAGGGAGCAATAATAGCTCGTGAACCATATGGATCCCCATCTTTGGGCAACCCCACTCCTGATGCCTATACCAAACTGTTGTGCCATACCAACTCTCCACTTTGAAACAAATCCCTCCACAACCTAGACCAATTGGTCCTCTATCACACATGGTCACTCCGAATACATCACACATCTCTTTAACATACTTAGGCCAAGCCCTTCCATAATCCCGATATGAGCCATCCATATCATTGACCCTTCGACCCACATCCTAGGTCCTATCAGGGCTTTCCACCTACACACATCATAAACATATCTTCCTATTGCGGTTATTCAACCTTTCAATGTTGACAAAATATCTCTGGCCGAGTTTTACTCTCCTCGTGGCCCTACAACTTGTCTCATTTATTTACAGCTATTATGCTCATAATTCCCATACATGTAGAAGTGTAGGTGGCCCCTATACCCCCATTCATTTCTTTATTTATGTGTAAACTGATACAAAACCCTATATAAATAGGCCAAAACACACCCATGCACACGCATATCTCATCCCAATCCTCCTCTATCATGCTGGTCACCATGTTGTGCACAATTCATTATTTTACAAGACTAGCCTAACACCTTTCTACCATGTTTTGCACTACTATACATGACTTGTCATATTCTTTTATTGTGATGCAAATTCCACGAACTGCGGAACTCACTAGATATGCTAATATCCCTGTATCTTTCAAAGCGATAATATGGGACCTCAGAATGTGGTCACCTGATCCCCTATAAAATATTGTCTAGATAATTAACATCTGGTCACTCCACCAAATCCAACTCACATGTATGCACTTTCCTTGTAATCATTCTCCAAGTGATCTTAGTAATTTTAGTATGTGGGTATACATCCTCCATGTTGTCACCATAATATCCTCTGTGGGTTTTAGCTCATTCTGAAAAAAATGTGTAATCGTATGCTTGCAGGACCTACCTATCACATCAATGTAGATCAAACATGGGCATATTACTAATTGCACATCCCCTATCTGTGTTCATATGCCATAGGACAGACACGGTCCATCAAAAGATCCCAAAACATCACATCTGACAAACCCAATCCCATTAATGTAGGTTTGGTTAAGTGTTTCGACTTGACCACATAACTCCCTCGAGTGAATATTCCTCTTGGCATAACACCAAAAACAATACAAAAAGTGGGTAACATCTAAGCACACCTTCCAAAGTAGTCCATACCTTGAGGCAACTAGTGAAAGAATATTAGCAACATATTCTCCTAGCATTATCCATCAAAAGAAAAACAATTGTGAGTCAGAGTCGCATACATCCTTAGATGAAGCGACCCCAGGTGCGATTCATTTTGAGCAGGAGATCTAGTGCTCAGGGTTCTAAAGGCACTCTAGTCCCAGGGGTCAGCTAGTAATAGTGTCACACGCTCTTGTCTAGGTTCCTGACACCTAGTTGAGAAATCCAAAAACCCTAGGATTTTTAAAAATTTTCAACAAGCCAATGACTAAGGTACAGGCCACAAATACATTTTTACACAAATAACTTCACTTAAAAAGTTCTTCTTTTGTTTTTCATGCATGATGCCAAAAGTGGTCACGTACTCATCTTCAAACCATCTAAGATGCAATTGTCTCACTTGAGGCATCCATCTACTCACTTTTCATATACACTCACACACTCATGTAAAAGACAATCCTTGTTTGTGATAAATCTACCTTTTCATTGTTGTTTCATCTATTTATAGTCCTCTTTTTTCAATTTCATAATTCATTCACTATGGTCCATATTTACTGTGCAATTATTACCGCAACTAATCACACACTACACTGTTTCAGTTTCATCTCTTGCACATATTTTCACTCCTCATTTACACTTCTACGTTTGCAAAATTATTTCATTCATTTGGAGTTCTCACCTACCACTTATATGATTCTTCACATTTCACATGCATGATATCAAAATTTGTCATAGTCTTTCATATCCACTTCATGCATGGTTTTATTTCCCATTCCATTCAACACTTTAACAATTCGATAACCTTCCCAGAGTTCATTCTTCTTCATCACTTTCTCTTTCACATCGAAAGGGGGGCATACTGAGTTGGGGGTATCCACTTATAATCGCTCAAGCACTTTCATATTACGACTCACATGTTAACGATATGTGTTCCAATTTTTCCAACACCTAGTAATTTCATACCACAACATTTCACCATCAATCCCCCCTGACATGACCTAATCTAGTTTGAAAGACATCATTTAACACTTCCCAAACTACGATCATGCACTATAACCTATTAACTCCACGTCTAATAACCTAACTTGGGGGAAACAAGTGAATAAAAATGCATTTTATGTAGCATCTTCATCAAATTTTAGAAAATTTCCAACGCTAGTGACACTAACAGTATTTGAGTCAATTAGCAAAACAACTCTCCATGAGTAACCAATCAAAACAAATTCTTGTTAAGGGTCAACCACATCAAATATCATTTGACTCTTTTTTTCATACCCTCTTCCCATTTAGCATTCAATTTTGCTAGTGGTAGAGTGCATTTGCAATCAATCTATCCTCTCTTCCTCACTCTAGCATTCACATTGTTACAGGTTATACACATTCAAAATTTTATCACTATAACCATCCTCCATTCTATAATTCACTTTGTTAGAGGATGAGAACCTTCATCACATCACACCGTCTCTTCCATCTTGGCATTCACTTTATCAAGGGTCAAGTTTATCAAACACTTTCACACGCTTCCATCTTGACATTCACTTTGTTGAGGGTTGTGTCACTCATATCTTCTAAACCTCTTGCCCATCTTAACATTCACTTTATTAAGGGACATGTTATTACTAAGCTTAATTACACGCTTCTCTTCCATCATCTATTTCACTTTTATATGGGTTGAGTTATCTTTCACATTTCTCTTTTTCTCCCTCCCTCTTTTAAAAAATGAAGGGAACAAGACACATAGATTATCGTCCTTTTGGAAGGGGTGAATGAAATCATTTGGGAAATTTTGATAGTGATAATGACCAAAAATTTGAGGATGATCAGAATGATATCTCACTTAAAGAACGATCCCATGTTGAAAATATTTTACGTATGAATAAAGACCAATTTTTTCTTCGTCTCCTTGAGATGGGAGAAAAATTACCCTCTGATTTTGACAAAGCTAGTTTACAAACATTGATTAGAAAACCACCACACTAACAAGGGTGAAACTTTCATTTTGACAAACAATGACGATGAGACATGACCTATTCACACGAATAATAATGATCGAAACAAGTCCACCTCGAATAACACCAAAAACAATGAATCAAATAAATAAAAAATCTAACAAAAGGAACAAAGGAAAATCAACTGATTCAACCAATGATCCTACTCAATCCCTCATGAATAAAATTAATGACATGGCTAAACAACTTGCTATATTAAATTCTAAAGTCACCAATGAATCCCATGACAACGAGGCACCAAAAAAAATCTAGTGATGCTTCATTTAAGAGTCATACTGCACACACCAAAGACAAAAAAACTCTACAAGTGATGGTTCCTTATATTTCTTATAGAACATCTCACGATTTACCCAAGAATGGAAAATGATGAAGGACACCATCTCTAGTATGCAACATCAACGCAAACAATTCAACTTTGAAGAATTGTTTCCTTACCCCTTCGATAAGGACATTTTGTGTGTTCCTTTTCCAAAATATTTTGAGACGCCCAACTTTGACAAATACAAGGGCAAAAATTATACTAGAGAGAATATTAGGTAGTTTTACATGGCTTGCCAAGAGGTGGCCTATAGTGATGTATTATTAATACATCTCTTTCCACGAAGTCTAGGAAGACAATCCTTGGATTGGTTCCTACACCTCCCTAACGGCTGTATAAAAAAATTTGTGGACCTCTTAGAGAAGTTCGTCAAACATTTCTCATTCAACCTAGACTTTGAAATTACAACAAAGGACTTGTGTAATGCCAAACAATAAACAAATGAAACCTTCACACAATTCCTACAAAGATGGTGTGGGATTTCTAGCCATTTCGAATGCTCCATGCCTGAGAAGAAACTCTGTGAGCATATTTGTACCCAATATCAATATTGAGCCATCCTTTCACATGTAAGTGCATTGCCTTAATAATTTTGAAGAATTTATTGAGAAAGGATCACAAATTGAAAAATCCCTTATCACAAAAGGTTTGATTAAATCTCATTCAAAAGACAATGGGCAACATAGTAACCATCCTAATAGATCTCACCAAGAAAAATCTAGACATGTTAACCGCAATTGTAATATGGTCAATGATGGTATTATAGACAACCACAATGTCCATAACATCCAAAACACTTAGACTAAACCAAACAAAGGTAAACAACCTCTTGTTGTTCCTAGCAAAGAGGTTTTCCTCCTCTCCATAATTCTAAACAGCGTCGTTTCACTCCTTTGGGAGAAACCTCTATCAAATTTCCTTCAACAACTCATTAATGCAAACATGGTTACTTATCCCATCACCAGACCTTGGGTTGAGGGAGAACCCAATCCTACTTGGTACACGGCTGATACTTATTGTGATTTTCATCGCATTGATGGTCACCTGAATGATTGATGCTTTCACTTACGTCACTTTGTCCAAGACCCTCATTGATAGTGGAGATATCACTGTTGAAGAACCATCACCAAATAGATCACCTAACAACAATCTTAAAGTGTTCTTAAACCCATTTCCAAAACATGTCGGTGATAATAAAAATGATGACAAAGGCCCCTCTTCCAATAACCCTTATTTTAGCTCAACTATCTCATTTATTGAGGAAGTACCATCTACAATTATGACCATTAAATTCACACCTTCGAGTAATGTTGTGAACAGATGCCAATAGAAGATATGGGGTTCCTATGGAAAACCAACCTTCTATGTCTTCTGCAGAACCTTAAACATCTAAACCAATAGCTCCTTCAAATAAAAAGTCAAATTTCTAATGCCAAATATTCCACTTCAAGTCATTATGACTTCATCAAAAAATTAATAACCACTCCAGTACATATCTCTCTCTCATGAAACTACTAAAAGAGTCACCTAGCTTTCATTATATTCTCACTCGTGATTTAAATGAATCATGTGTTCCTCATACTCTCAATGTTCAATAGTTTCAGGATATGATTGCAAACCTTATGCCTAAAACTCCTATTCTATCTTTTAGCCCTCAAGATATGTTGAACCCAAATCGGATTAAAAACAACTCCCTTGTACATAGAACACTGTGTTACCAAACATAAAGTCAAGATATTTCTTATCGACAATGGAGAGGCTCTTAACATTTGTTCTATGATAATAATGAGCGCCAGTCCTATGGTACCATCACTCTTTCCATACAAGTAGGCCTCCAGCTCCTTGACACTATGTGTCATGTAGTTTACGTAGACACGTCATATAACCTTCTTTTGGGTAGAACTTGGATACATGTGATGCATGCAATACCTTCCACTTTCCATCAATGCATAAAGTTTGCACATAACGACAAAGAGTTCACATTGTGTGGTGATACTGACCCCTTTGAATACTGTAAGTTTTTCAAAGCAAGGTACAAAAAGGAAAAATATTGTCCATCTAATGATATCACAACTATATCTAGCGCAAATTCTATTGTTACCAGCCGTATTGATCCAAATGTAATGTTGCGCCCTCATGCTTCCACATCTTCTTTTGAAGAATCTATGTCTAAAGCGTTTCCTAAGGATATTCCTCACACCTCCACATCTTCCTTTGGAGCGTCTACATCTAAGGTGTCACCTGAAGTGACATTCTCTCATAAAGGTTTAGGTGAATACACACTTGACAATACATTTCTTGTTGGAAAACTCCCAATATTGCCTCACAACTATAGGCATCCTAACGCTCCTCATTTACAAAAAACCTCTAGATTAATATCTTAGAAAAACTATTTGGAGACGATGAAAATATTCCAATCTTCGATGACTCTTGGCTATACGAAGACATGATGACAAAATTCTAGGTATCCACTAATTACACCAAGGGCCATAAAATGATGAAAAACATGAACTGGAAAGGAAGAGGCCATGGCCCACAAGGGCATGGTTATATTTAACCTATGAATATTAATTCTAACCTTTACACATATGGTCTATGATATGAGACATATGAGAAGAGGCCTATAGTCTTTGATGTGTTACCTAGTGATGAGAACTCAGATTCTAAAATTGAGACCGGTTCCACACATATCCTCTTCAAAGACCTAGTCGAAACTACACTTTTCCTAGGACTACTTATCCATTCAAACCGTTAACATTTTTATCCTTCTCTCATTGATCAGGACTAATAATGTCATATTTTCATGGTTCTCTTTCAAAATGATGAGGCCATCCAGAAGTTCCTCAGGGATCAAGACCCTTTTCCTTTATCGGATCAAAAGAAGGGTTTCTATATAAACCTTGATGCTACCACTTAATTTGGTGAAGAACTTACAATCTCCAGTACTAATGAAAAATAAATTAAACAAGGAAAAAATAAAAATTATATCTTGCATAGTGAAAACCTTTCTAAGGAATTATACGAGAAGTAAAAAATGAAAAAGAAAAAGAAAGAAAAGGACGCATCTCCTAGTGAAAACCTTTAAGAGGAAATAAAGAGAGGAGATTTGGATTTAGAAATATCCAACCATATAAAAAATCCTACAACATCATTTAAATATAATGACACTTCTAAGATGTTGGTAGAAGAGACAACAACCATTAACATTAGAACTAAAGACCAACCAAAATTGTTAAAACTAGGTGCCAGTTTATCAGAAACTGAAATCAAAGCCTTCACAACACTTCTAATTGAGTTTGAAGATGTATTCAATTAGTCTTACAAATATATTCCCTATCTTGATCCTTCTCTTGTGGTTCATCACCTTGTGGTGCACCCAGATGCTAAACTTATGAAACAAAAACTATGTAAAATGCATCCCAAGGTTGCATTGCTTGTTAAGGTTGAATTACAAAAATTATTAGATGTAGGCTTCATACAGTGCATTGACTACTCATATTGGATATCTAATATGGTACCAATTATAAAGAAGACCCCTGGAATTCATATTTGTATAGATTTCTGTGACATTAACAAGGCATGTCCTGAAGATGATTTCCCTTTGCCTAATATTGACATGATTGTCGATTCTATTATGGGCCATGAGATGTTATCCCTTATGGATGGATTTTACGGGTATAACCAAATTCAAGTTTCTAAATAAGACCAACATAAAAGAAAATTTACAACCCCATGGGGGAATTTTTTTTACAAGGTCATTCCTTTTGGCCTTAAAAATGATGGTGCAACTTATCAATGTGTGATGACTATTATTTTCCACGACCTTCTTCACGACACAATGGAAGATTATGTCGATGATATTATTGCTAAATCAAAGATTAGGGTGGATCATCTAGTAGTTCTTAGGTGTATATTTGAGCGGTTAAGGGAGTACAACATTCACCTTAATCCAATAAAATGTGTCTTTGGTGTCACTTCAGGGAAACTTATGGGATTCATTGTCTCACGAAGAGGAATTGAAGTGGATCCTACCAAGCTCAAAGCTATAATAGATATGCCATCTCCTCAGAACCTTTGACAACTAAGGGGTCTACAAGGTAAAATATAGTCTATTCGTCGCTTCATCTCTCAATTGGTAGATAACTGCCATCATTTCAACTAGCTACTTAAAAAGGATGTCCAGTTCAAATGGACACAATACTATCAAGACACCTTTACAAAATTAAAAGAGTACCTAGCATCTTTGTTGGTACTCATGCCACCTATATAGGATAAGCCTATGTTGTTGTATACATCTGCAATAGAACATGACATTGGGGAATTACTGGTGCAACACAATGATAAGGGTCAGGAACAAGGTGTGTATTACTTGAGAAGAACTCTTCTTGAACATGAGACCAAGTATTTGCAGGTTGAAAAGGGTTGTTTAGAAGTTGCTTATACTTCTGGCAAGCTGTGACACTATCTCCTAAATCATACCACCAAGATAATTTCATGGGTTGATCCTCTTAAGTTCCTACTTTCGAGACCAGTCATAACAGGATGAATGTCTAGATGGATTGCACTACTCAACGAATTTGACATTGAAATTTTCAATCAAAAGGCTATCAAAGGTCAAACACTTGCAGACCAACTGGTTGTAGCACCACTACCAGGTTCACAACCACTAATTTTTGAATTTCCAAAAATAAGACTTGTTTTACATAGAAGCAACACCCTTATGGACATTATTCTTTGATGGATCTTGCAATATCCATGGTTTTGGAACAAGAATTGTCTTGTGTACACCAAATGGAGACCTCATACCTAAATATTATCACATCAACTTCCCTTGCACAAATAACATAGCAGAGAATGAATCATTGATAACATGCTTATGGTTTTCTATCTTATGGTGCCTGTAAGAATTGAAAGTTCTTGGTGATTATTTTCTAGTCATTAATCAAGTTAACCAAGAATATCAAGTAAAAGATGAAAATATCTTACCTTATAAAAGAATGGTTGATAGCCTTAGAGGGTATTTCCAAATGATCAATTTTGAACAAGTTCCTCACGTATAAAACAAAGTAGTGGATCTCATCGCAACTATCACCTCCCTTATTTCGTTCAACACTAATCAAAGTCACAATGATTTCCTTGTTGAACATATTTTGGTGCCTGTATATGAATTTTCAGAGACCACCATGGTTTGTGAGATTGTTGGTCCTGATCATCCCTGGTACCACTATATATAAACCCTCATCCAAACTAAATCCTATCCTCCTAATTTTAATTTAGCTAATAAAATATCCTTAGCAAAATTTGCTTCACGTTATACCGTTCTTACTGACACCTTGTATCGAAGGGTCTATGATGGGAATCTCTTAAGATGTCTCAATCAGGACAAAGCAAATTAGATGCTAGCTAAAGTACATTTAGGTATTTGCAGTGCCCATACCAGTGGAATAGTCTTTGCAAAGAAGATTTTATGCATTGAATACTACTGGCCCACAATGGAGGAAGATGCATGCAACTTTGTGAAGAAATGTCTATCTTGCCAAAAACATGGTAATCTCATTCATGCACCATCCCAAGGCTTGCAACCTATTAATTCACCTTGGCTCTTTTCAAAATGGGGACTCAATTTAATTGGAAAAATAAATCCCACATCTTCTGATGACCACACTTTTATTATAACTTCCACTGAGTATTTCACCAAGTGGGTTGAGGCTATGGCTCTCACAAACATTACTCGCTGTAATATTTCTAAATTCATCTTAAACCATATTATCTGTCATTTTGGCAACCCCACTGCTATTTTCACTTACAATGGTGGTTCTTTCAAGAATAAGGATATCAAGGCCCTAACTAAAAATCCAAAGCATCAAACAAGACTATCAAGTCAATTCTAGAAAAGAATGTCAACAAAAACGGACGTAATTGGCATACACACTTATATCCTACCCTTTGGGCCTACCACACTTCCTTCCATACACCTACAGGAGCTACTCCTTTTTCCCTAATATATGGCTCTAAAGCCATATTACCTATTGAAGTTGAATTGCCTTCACTTCGTATCTCCCTTCAACATCTCATTCATGAAGAGGATTACTGTGTTACATGCCTTGTAGAGCTATAATTACTGGACAAGAGACAGACTTCATGCCTTAGACCATATGCAAGTATATCAGAATAGACTGGGTCGTAATTATAATCGCAAGATCAAACCTTGAAAATTTTGAAATCGGTGATTTGGTCCTAAAGGAAAATCAAAAGAACACAACAAAACCATGAGAAAAAACAGGGAAAATTTGAGCCTAATTGGTTGGGTCCTTATGTTATAACTGTTAAATTTGGATCTGGTGCATACAAACTATCTACTGAGGATGGAAAAGAGTTTAAGGAGCCTATGAATGCCATTTAGAATAATTTCTTCTCCTGAGTCTCCGAAGAGTAACCCTTGTATTGGGGGCATGTTAGTGCATCCACCTGTTTCGTTCATTTCACTTTGTTTCCCACTTGTAACTTTTCACCTCTTCCATGTGTTGCATGTTTTCCTTGTTAGGTTGTCATGCCCATTGTCTACCACCATTGTTCACCTTCCATTTAGCATGTCGGTTTTGACTTGGGAATTTCCTTTCCCTCTTCTTTGGTGTGTGGTTCAAAACTCCAAAAAAACCAAAAACATTCAAAAAACATGTCTAAAAAAAACTACAAAAACAATATAAAATTGTTCAAAATCCCAAAAATAATATAAAATTGTTTAGACAATATGAAAAAACATACAAAATGTTTCACCAATGCTTTAAAAAAAATCTCGTAACTGTGTAATTCCATTCACCATTTTTCTTCACCTAATTGTTCCCAATCATCTTTTCCAATCAATCAACCTACTCTTTGCAATGTAACTTTACATAGGGACATCACTTGGCTTTGGCTTTCTCTTGGGGGAAACTTGACATCTGTATATATTCACTTCTTTATTAGATTTTTTTTGTTTACATTAGTGTGTTTTTGTTCACTAGCTTGTTTGCTTGTTTATCATTTGTACATATGTAATTTTGTATTGTCTATTCTTAGCTTAGTTTCTTATGTTTGATAGCTCAAATAACCAGTACTCTATGTATCTGGAATGAGTTTATGGACCAATTGCAAGAAATTTATTCACATCCTAGTTCACATATAACTTTGGTGTGGTTATTTCTTGTTCATATTGGGTTTATTTCTGTTACTTCTTTTATATCTTTTTGTCATTTGCATGTGTTGTGTTTTCCTCCTAGTTTATTTAAGCCATGGAATTTCTTCATTTTTTTGTTTGCATTTGTATTTCAAAACTTGCAAAAATCCAAAAAAAATCAAATATTACAAAATCCAAAAAAATTCAAATATTTCAAAAATCCAAAAAATGCAAAAATCACAAAACTTTCAAACAAGCATTCACTTCTCATAGAAATCATACACTTGGAAAACCCTTGAAGTAAACCATTCAACATCTCAATACAATCTTGACAAATGTCATACTTTTATCTATTACTATAGTGCTCGTGCCAATCTTACAACTATTAGTTTATTCCCTTTGCATGATATGCTAACTCTGCTTGGGGTAAGTCACACAAATTGTTTTTCCTTCGTTATATAACTTCACCTGGGGAAATTTCAACTTTTATCATTTGTCACAATGAATTCAACAAGAGTGTCATGAGGAGTTGCTTTAACTCCGCTCTTCCAGTTTGATCATATTCCTATTTGAGAGCATTTCTATCTACTTAATCATCATTGTGGCATGCATTAAGGGCATAATAGATTGTCTTCTTTTTCGACTTTGTGTTGCATTGTTGATGTTTACTCTTTTTGGACCACTTACAAGTAGTGTGATCACATATTGGTTCCTTTATAACCCTGATGTCGACACCTACTTTGTATATTGGGTTTGTTTTCCTTTTTTATCTTTTCTTTGGTGTGTGTGTTTATTTACATGCCCATCTGGGTTAACCATCTTGATTCTTTCATAATCATGGTGACAACTCTATTGTGCGACAACAAAAATCAGGTTGCTCTAAAAAACTACTCTCCAAATAACACTTCATGCTATGAACACAGTCCTTTCCCATCCTTGTTTTAATCCCTTGCTTTCTTCCTATGAAGCGGTTGTCTACCGCCTTGCTGCATCATCCATCCCATTGAGGGGGAATTCCTCTACCATTCTACTTGCTAGGTGCATCCCAATGCTTCACAATTTTCCACTCGCTAATCTGCATGAGTCTACTATCTTTAAAGCACTATTACTTTGCAATAGCACTTTAAAGAGGGAAAAAATGTAACACCTCAAATTTACATTCATGTTTCCACTTATTCCCAGTATTATGCTAATACACCATGTTATTCACCCATTCACAATTAATTAATTAAATTGATTAATTAATACACATTGTACCCCTTTGGATTAATTAAATTAATCCCATGTACCCTTTGTACCCCTTTGGCTAAATTAATTATTATTTATTAATTAAATAAATAATTAATTAAGTGTATGAACATCCTAGTCATCTGTCACTTGACCAAAATCCACTTAGACCCCACTTTGACTACCCTAGTTAATCACACTTCTAGAATCCTAGAAAGGTGGGGGCAATTAAAATGCACATACAACCACCTTTCCGGATGCAAAATTTTGTAATTAATTTCATTATTACCCCCAACACTATTGCAACTTACCATAAGGCTATTTTTATCATGTTCATTTATTCATGTAACCAATTCCAACTACTTTCTATTTCTATAAATTACAAGCTTACCTTCCTTCCAATCCCTATTGAATTTGAAGCACAAAAAATCTGGTGAATTGTGTCTATAGTATTTTCCTTCAAAGCTTGGAGAGCACTCAAGAGCACCCACAAAAACTTTTGACATTATTTCTGCAAGGTTTCACAGGAGACCTTTATTTGAGGTTTGCATGGTTTGTTTATCTTTCATTTACGGCAATTTTCTCTATTTAGACATAAATCATGGTTTTCCTGATTTTCAAGGAACAATCATTATATAGTGATGCCTATTAATAATATGCAGTGAAGGATTTCCAAGAAGAGAAATATAATTTGAGGTGAAGACCATGTTGTGAGAAGGACTCTGTGTATAGTCAAGAAGTATGTTTGTAAAGATGTTGACCCAGTAAGTATGATTGGTTTTTTGATATCTCAGAGGTTTGTAGGGAAAAGATGGCATGATGATTATTGACAAGTATAAGGAGTTGATATAGGTGCACTAAGAACATGCAAGTGTCTTGAGCTTTGAGTTCATTCAAAATTGTGTGCATGATGTTAAGGAACTATTGGCTATCCTTAAAGGTTGGAAAAAATGTGTTTTAGGTTTGAAGATCAGAAAATTAGGTTGAAATAATTGGGAGAGTTTGTGAGAAGACCCTGTAATCATGTTAAAATCAAATAAGGTGTCTCAAGAAGGTATAAAAATACCTAGAGGCATGCTTAGTGACTTAGTATGTTGCTCCACCTTAAGAAATGATATATGGATCTAGTAAAATATATTTGAATGTCTACAGGAAGGTTTAGAGTTAGTCATGAAGGTATGTTTCCTTGTTCTTATCATATTACATGGTAAAGGCATTCAAGAAGATTTTGATTACAAATTTATGAGAAATAAAGCTAGTTTATGTTATGAAAAGGTATGTATTGTGCTTGAATGAGTATAGAAAGGATGTTGTGGAAGTCATTCTATGTGTTTCTCATGTTGGAGATCTCAAGATGGTTGTGAAGAGATTAGAGGTTTGTTACTAAGCATTTATATGACCTTATTTAGGTTTGTGTCAGTCTAGAGTGGTTGCAAAGGTACAATCATTTGAAATGTTGTAAGTAAGGTGCATCAAATGTGTGTAGGATGATTGAAGGAATATGAAATTTTTATTAAAGATTAAGAGTGTTTTTTTAGACCTAGTTAGGTCTGTGTCACCTAAAATAAGGATAATAATGTCTGATTTCTAGGAAATTTGTTTGGGTTAGTTATATACATTGTGATTGTATAAAAGTACTATGACTGCTCAATATGATTTCAGGAAGCATGGAGGTTCATGTAAAGCTTGAATTGAGTCCAACATGGATTGATTAGATGGAGAATCACTATGGGAGGCTTAGGTTTATGGTCAGAGTAGTTCTGATTGTATAAATATATTTGAAGATTTTGAAAGTAGGATGAATGTAAAAATGATTAAGGTATGTTGGGTGACCTATTCCATATGCTACTAAGTTATTAAAAATGGTTGAAGGATTGAAAATTCATGATAGATAGTTTGATATGCACAATACGGTATTATAAGACCTATATTGGTCTGTATCAAGCTAATAAAGTATTGTTGGTATCTATCTCCTAGTGTTGGTATGAAGGTATGTCTAGAGCATGTGAGTAAATAATTAGTCTGGTAAGACTGATATTTCTTGAGTTATAGGAGCCCATAACATTTTGAGTGCTGTAAAGACCCAATTTTACTTTGAAGGACATGGTATGAAAAGTTTCAAGATAGGTTGGAGTCAGAGATGCTTGTTCTAGTGAATGTCCCAGTTTGAAGGATCATGAATTTCAGAAATAGTAATGTATGTTTTAGGAGGAGCATTGGTGGCTTTGAAGAGATGAGAGATAGAGGGATAGGGGGAGTCATTTTAGATCTGTGATGATGATCAAATAGATGGTATCAATTACATTAGAAGTTTACAGTGGTGTCCAATAGTTATTGATGAAATCAAGTGTTAAGAAACAAGGGGGAGTTGAGTAGGTGTTTTTAGTTTCATGAGCTGGATGAAGTGCCAAAATGGAACATAAGGACAAGTGGACATATGACAATGTTAGAGTTAATTTGATTGTTGTCATTTGATAACTCATAATAGTTAATAGATTTGTTAGAAATCAAGCACATATGCGTAAGAAGTAGCTTTGACATCAATAATTTGTTGATCTATTGGTATGAAGACTAGGTGAGTGGTCTTGCATTCCTGAAAAAGAGTACGTTGAGTCAGGGGGAGTTGAATAGGGCTTCATGAGCCAATCATAAATTTATTGAGGTGTTTAAATACAAGGGGGAGCTGAGAAGTTTGGTAATTGAGATCCATAAGTAGGTTGAAGTGAAAAAGGTGTGTGAAGTATCAAGTTTTCATTCTATAGCATTCCTTAAAATGTGAAATATTCAGGGGAGCTATATAAATGTGTTTTGAGTAGGGTATGATGGAAATAATCCTAGATAGTCTTGAATATTAGTATGTTTAGGTTAAAGGGAACAATGTGTAGTATTTTGATGACTTGATCATAACTAAGAGTTACATAAAAGAGATTAGTAAAGGTATAAAACATGTTTCAAATCATTTACTATTCAAGAAAATAGGGGGATTTTGTCAAGTAATGTATACATAGAAAGGTAAGCATGTTGATTCATTATTTCTAGCAGCTGGTAGTTATATCAATTACATGTTGAGAAGTATAATTAAAAGGTATCAATCAGAGTTTAAGGTGTGTAAGTTTCTCATTCATTCTAGTAGTCATGAAGAGTTGGAAGGCAGGTAAGTGAGTTCTTTTGATTTTTCTAAGGGGGAGCTATGTTGCTCTAAGAGTCAAAATAGGGAAGATGAAGAAGAAGTGTCAAAATGTGACCTTGATAGGTCATTCTCCCCCTTTTTATGTTAATGAAAAGCAAACATACCTGTTTCCCACAACTTCTTAGAACATGATGTTGCAGGTATATTTGGTTTGTCATTAATGTTAAAAGGTGGCAAATGAGCTTATGACATGTGAAGTACCTTTGGGGGAGAGAATGAGCTATTTACATTTTGCCATCAATAGGTATTCCATAAATGACAAATGGGGACATTTTTGGTATTGTGTTGTTATTGATGTCAAAGTGTGATATTTTCAGTGTTCTATGAGGTGTCATTGATGTCAAAAGAGGTAAGAGAAATGAATGTTGATTGGTAGTGTCTCAAGCTGAGTTGTTTAGTCTTGGTCATGTTTTATGGTGTCTTGAGAAGTGTGATGGCTCATAGTGACTTTCAGAGGTGTGTTAGTGGTAGGATGATGTCATAATTTGTTAATGTAGTGTGTTAAAGGTCCTTGTAGGTTGGAAAAGATGGAAAAGTGATGAGGTGATTAGTTTTGGTGAAGTAATCATGTTTAATGTACCTAATTAGGTGGCCTAGTCAGCATATATGGCATGATATGAAGGAGTACATGTATGTAGCAATTATTTGAGCTTGGTGAGAGCATGGGGAGCATGAATATGATATTTTTTAGACACTCACAAATTTCTTTGAGTGCTAGTTCAAGTGTTAGTCATGATTTCTATGTGTACACTAGACTTAATCTTAAGCCCTAGGTGCCCAAACGAGATTGGTTGGAATATTTTACATATGGTGATGTAAAGGTGATACTTTTAAAAGGTGTAGAAAGTTGATATAGAGGTTTGGTCAAAATTTCAGCTGCTGGTTTGAAGGTATGTGCTAGAAATTGAGTTTTTTACTCCTTTCAAGTTTCTAAAAGTGAGTTTTTGAGCTCAAATTGGACTTTCTAATACTCGTTGACATGTGTGAAGTTGTCATGGGAAGCTAATATATTCATTCCTAAGATTAATTTCCAGACATTAGTTTAGAGATTAAGAGGTAGGGCTTAATCAACAATCATGAAGAAGCTAAGGAGGTTATAAACCCTCCTAAAACCCTAGGTATGAAGTGATGGAGAAGAATTTGATCATACATGCCTAGAATGGATTGATTGTTCACGTTTTATGATTGGATTTTATAGAGGACTCTTCTATCTTTATCTAGGTGTAAGTGAGGTGTCTTGACTGTATATGGACCCCACTCAAATTTAAATGTTTCTACAGAAGTTCATTTTTCTCTCAAGTTTTTCATTGGACATGTTGACTAAATTAGTGCTTTAGGAATAATGGAATATTTTCTACATGTATGGAGTGTTTCAGATAATTTTTGAACCCTTAGATGGTTTTTTAAAGTCATTCTTACATGAATGGTTTTGGGAAGTTTCGTGTGATCTAGTTGTAGAGATGTTTTGGTGGTGCTTCAGTATAATTTGTGGTTTTGTAAGCATTTTTGATGACCTCGAGGTCATGATATTTCCATTGATATATCACACTTTCATGGATGAGGTGATTTGATGAGGTTTTGAGCTTCATTTCTGAAGACTAGTTTTGGCGCATGTTGGTTGTCCTTGCTCTCAAGTGCCTTCATGAGGTAAGATGATGGTGCAGAGGTGTAAGATATTTTTGGAGGTTGTTAAATGGAATTATAAACATGTATAAGTGATTTACAATTTTTTGTGAAGGTTTATTTTTCTCAAGAACATTTTATTTTGTTGAGTAAGCTATTTGAGTGCATTTGGGCTTCCTAAGTTCTAAAGGAGAGGTGATGGTTCGAGATGGAATTACTGATCTATATGGTCCCTTGCATTATGTTTCTGGTATGTTCTCATGTTTTTTAAGTGAATTTTTCCTATGATGGAAAATATACATGTTTTAGGATCATAAGTTAGGTATAAAAATAAGTTATAAGGCTCATTTGAGCTAGTTGAGCAAGTAAGGAAAAATAAGAGCTAGAGGGGTGTTTCTAGAGGTGAAATGATGTGTTTGTGACCATAAAGAGAGGGAAAATAATATGATGTGATATTATAAATAGTGATCACATGTTGGAAAAATTATTCATTAGTCATAATCAGCTTGATGGATAAGTGCTTGAGTGAGGTAGCATAGAGAGAAGATTTGGCGAAGAAGGAAGGAAAAGAGAGATTCATAGTGTCATCTTCAGTTGTTGAGGAAAAATTTCATAGGCGAACAAAAAATCAGGTTGATTTAGTTAGTGTTGAGTGATCTAGGGTGTTGGTTCCTCCTTTTAGGGTTGGTTCTCTACTAATTTAGGGGTTGTCTCTCTTTGTGGGGTAGGTGCTCAACTAAACTTGAATCATAATATAATAATAAATATTTGTTTCAGTGGGTTTTCTTCCCCTTGAGAATTTCCCACTTATATCTGGTGTTCATGTGTTCATATGCTCTCTTGGTGTGTACTCATGTGATTAGTTAATCATTACTTAATCTATATATTCACGAATGTTTGATGAATTTATTAAATGGTTGAAGTATGTTGATGTTTAAGAGAATGAAAATTTTCATGGCTCATTAATTCACCCATCCATCTTAGTGGTTGTGCTTCCAAAATTTGGTATCAGAGCAGGTCCTTTGAAGCAATTTTTACAGCTTGAGGTGTTTTTCTGAAGCACAAGATGGCTAAGAAATTAATGAAAAAGAACCAAGAGTTAACATTTATGGTCAAAGTTCTTAAGGAATGGGTATGTGCCCTAAAATGTGACATGGTCAAAGCAAATAAGTATGACATAAATAATTAGCATGGATAATGTATACAATAATATCATCAAGGAGGACTCTAAGATTAAAGGTCTGACAACTTATCTCAAGGTCAAAGAAGTAGAATATGAAACTCAAGTTGAGTTAGTGACAAAATCCCTCAAATCTAAAGAAGAAGATTTAATCAGGTATGAAGCTGAGATGAGGTTCTTGAAGGAAGAATTGGAACATGTATCTAATAGGTTGAAGATCTATGAAAATTAGGAGAAGATATATGAGGCTCTAAATGATATTCTGAGTAGTTAGAAGGCTTCAGGCGATAGAACATGTCTATATTTCAAGGGAGACCTAAAGAATGATAAAAAAAGATAAGGAGATGTTGGTTATAGTTCAACTGGAGATTAAAAGAAGGATGCTAGTGAAAGCAAGGTCAACATCAAGAAGACAAACTCAGTTAGATAATCTAATGCTATGAGGTATGAAAGTTTGTTTCATGATTATTGTTATAATTACAATTAATATGGTCATAGAGAAAAGGATTATAGGATGTCCTTCAAGAGTAAGTACCCATGGAGTAATGGAAGAAATATCAAACGTCATCAGACAAATGGTATATATTTTTTATGCTATAACTATCATAAGAAGGGTCATATTGCAAGGTAGTGTCATCATGTTGCTCCAAGTCAAGGAAAGAAGTTTATTTCTCTCAATGTCAAGAATATTTGGATGCCTAAGTTAGTCAAAAAGGAATCAAGTTCAATCATGGTTTCTAAGAAACCTAATCTTATTGGTATGATTACGATGGATCCTAAAACTGAAAAAAATTACTCAGATCATGCATATACTGTAGAAGAAGTGGATGATAAGGAACAAGTGACTATCATGCCCAATCATCCTTCAAGTCAAGAAGGTATGTTTTCCATAAGTGAGAATAATATAGTATTCTAAGTGAGAATAATCCAGTATTCCATGGAGTAACCAGAGCCATTATCAGGAGTCAAGGTTAGTTTGAGGGCATCAGAAACCTTTACGAGCATTACATTTTTAGAGGCACTTGAATCTATTATATAATTATTCAATCAATATTGTCCAATGATAAGGGAGACATAAAAAGGATCAATCTTATCATTATTTAATGCAATCAAAGAATTTTTTTTTATGATGGAGGCATAGGTGGGGTTGGTAATAATCCTTCAGAACTAGGATTCATAATATTGGGTTTTGAAATACTACCCTTAATATGACGGACAAGCTTCTTGAATTTCTTAGGACGAGTCTGTAAATGTACTCGGATTCAGAAATCTACACTTTGGATTTGTTCACATGTTCTATGATATCAAAAGGAGAAGATGTAGATAGGGGGGATGAAAGCTCTATTTTTGAAGTTAGGATAGGCTTAGACATGGGAGTATATGTTTGGGAAAAAAAGGTTGACTTTGAAGGTATATTAGAGACTCTTGAAGGACTAATTTTTGTAGAAGAAAACTTAGAATTGGAAGTGGCATTGGAAGACTTACTTAGAATAGTATGTGACCTCTTGCTTGACACATGATCATGTTTCTCCAATGTAAAATCTATGGAGGGATGAAGTGGATATCCTCGACTGATTATTTTAGTTGGTAGAGTTTCCATAGGAGGATCTTTGATTCTTATTTTTTTTTGTGGCAGAGGAAGGATATCCTTTTTGGGACTAAGAATGTGTGAATAACACACATGAGAAACTAGGTCCATATTTACCATCATCTTCATCACCTCCATAATATTCACAAAATATGATTTGTGCATCATTGTCTACTTATTTAATCTCTAGGAAATCATTATCTTCATTTTCTTGTTCTAATCATTCTTCATATTCTTGAGTCTTGAAAATTGCATTGATAGGTAGAGTCTCTAATAAAATCATTTGGGGAGCTAATTCAATATGATTTTTGTTAGGAATTTTATGGGATACTCATTGTGAAACTTCCCTTTTCAACATTTACACTTCATTTACCAATTGTTGTAACAACAAATTTTTTCTCTCATCTTTGGGATGCTGGGTATTATCCTTCCTTGAAGGATTCTTTATTTTATGGATAGGATGAGGTCATCATATAATTTGATGGCAATCACTTGAGCTTGTGTGATATTCCTTGGAAAACATCTTCGAAGGATGAATCCTACCTCCAAAAATTGAGAACTAATGAATAACCTTTTCACATTGTCATAGGAGGGCATAACTTCAAGAGGTATCCTTTTGAGAAACTTGTTATAATGAACTACGATGTCTCTCATAGTCTCATTAGATTCCTTATTTATTTGAGCCAGTTGGACTAGGAGGTCTTTCAATTATTCAGTAGATTTGAATCTTTGTTTGAAACTAGTTTTTATGTCCTCCCAGTTAGTGATGGATCTAGTTGGTAGAAGATCAAACCATTTAGCTACTTTTTCTTGGGGTGATTCCATGAAAAATATCACAACATCTTCATGTTCAACTCTAAGAATTCTACATGATGTGATGATGGTAGAGATGTGTTCTTCAGGAAGTTGGGTGTCGTCACCTTTGAAATTTGGAAATTTATTTCAAGAACCTTTTGGTAGATTGTGAAGAGGGGGTGAAAGATCAAGTGGATGTTTATTCCTTCCCCACGGAACAATGGTTTAGGGCATTTATGCTTTGTGCACCATTAATTCTTCTTCTTTAGTTTTAGCTTCAACTTTGACCTCTACTCTTGCTTCTAAAAATTATCCTCCCAATTATTCTTCTAGTTCTCATTCTTCTTAACTGGGGAATTTAATGTTCAATGGTGGGTGGAAGGCATGAGAAACAAGAGGATTTACAAGAGGATTATAGATAGGATTACCAGGTGAACCACTTGAAGAGTAAACTGGAGATGAATCTTGAGAGAAGTAGTAGGGATTATATCTGATTTGTTCTCATGGATTTTACAAAACCTCAAAAGCGGGATCAACAAATTCTCTCAACCTGTTCAACCTGGTATATCTTCTCTTAGCCATCTTTGGGAAAATATTACAACGAGAATATGAAAGGAAACTATGGAATAT
The DNA here is from genome assembly GCA_019776745.2 of Taxus chinensis. Classification (NCBI taxonomy): domain Eukaryota; kingdom Viridiplantae; phylum Streptophyta; class Pinopsida; order Cupressales; family Taxaceae; genus Taxus; species Taxus chinensis. The sequence continues at coordinate 870,532,365 of CM034148.1, read as the reverse complement.
GAAGGGTCATTCACAGGGATCAATAATAGGTTTCTAATAATGGGTTTGAATCAATTTTTTTTTGGATATTTGAGTTTTTTTGTATTTGTGGTTTGTATTTTGGGTACATAATATGCAAGGTCTACCCCACTGTGGATACCAAAAACTGTTGGTGAGAAAATTTGTCAGGTGGAAAAATTGGTGGATATCTGCCAACACTCTAGGACTCTAGGTTACTCTTCATAAATGGTGCAACTCCATTTATTGTGTGTGAATAAAATTTAAATACTTGAGTGACCTAGAGCATGGGGATCCAATAGGAACAATCCATTGAACTTGCAGAAAATCTTGCAATTTCTTGCAAGAGAGGAATTTATTGAGTAGGTGGAAAAGGGAGCGGGAAAAAGGAAGGGGGATTCATATCTCAGGTATAAAATCAGATGTCTACAGACATTAAGTAGAGTATATCATCACAAAAATGAGAAATAAAATAATTTTTTTACTAGCATCAATACAAGGTAGAATTAGGAACACAAAATTTCAATAATTCTCTCGTCAATAAAACTAAGAAAAATCTTTCTTCTTCATTGATAGTTTGGCAAAGTTGTACATAGTGAGGAATGGAAGAACATATGAGAGGAAAAATAGAGGAAATTTTCTCTCTTTTTCTTTACTCCAAGTAGTAATCTTTCCTTGAACATACAAAATTGACAACCCTTAAGAATGGGGAAGTCATTACAATTTATAGATTTCAAGAGGACTCTTCACTTACCCCCCACATGAATTTTCGATTATCCTCCATAACATGTGACTCTTCGAATCCCTAGGGATGAAATTAAGTCACATTTTATTAATTAAGGGTGACTTATTATAATATTGACAATATTCACATTTAAATGAATAAGAAAAACCTCGTGATTGTTCACAACGAATAATTAAAAAGGGGGTAGAGAAGAGGAGAAAAATGAGAGAGGAGAATATAAAATAGATTCTCCAAAGCATGGATGAAGATGTCTATGAATTCAATGAAGATCCATAATGAAGAATTTGAAGATGGAAAATGGACTCTGATGACCCTCTGTAACATTGCTATACTGATTGGAAAACTTTGATGAAGTTCACTTTGAACACTTTTCCCTTGTTGATGATGATCACAACCTACCCCTTGTATGATGCCCTAGTTCTTCATGTTGTAGAATGAGTGTTTAGAAACACTCTTGACATTCCCTAATGTGAATTCAAGATGGCCCGCAGACACTTCTTACGATGATCCTCTTGATGCTTGTTTGATCAAGTCCTTCAACTCACTAATCTTATCTAGCTCATTCAAATTTCTCTTCGAGGGAGTGAAAATGGCCTTAACCTGATTGAATATTTAAAATAATGATCTTTGAAGCACTAGATCCTTTTTAAAATACTTTATTAGACATCCCAATGCCTTGGGATCTCACCTGCCGCACCCTACAATGTTCTATTTGACCTATGTACACCACTATAACCAAAGTGATGTCTCTAGTCCTTTGTGAAGGATGATTTGCCTTTCCAGAGAAATGCCATCACCTAGGAATCCTGTAAAGATGTCAGAAAGTAGAGAGATGGATGAAAAATGAACTCACTACCACTTTCTACACTTTGAATGTGAATTTACTATTTTTAGTAAAAAAAAATTTCAATTTTTTCACTTCCGATCTCCTCGTTTTTTTCCCTGGTTGTTCCCTGTGCACAATGCCTTGGAGAAATTTTCCCACTATGAGAGTTTCATATTTTTAGTAAGTGATCGTATAGAGACTTACTATTTTTGGAAAGTAGTCTTCCTCACTATGTTCATATGTAAATTATTTAATTGACAAATTATCGTCAATTTATGGGAAATAGAATAGTTGGTGCAATTTTAGTAATAAAATTGATTTGATCAAATTATAGGTGTCTACATTTTCCCCTCTTTGGGGTGGCGTAAGTGACTCCACTTCAAAGAAAGTAGAAAAGAAAAAAAATATTATTTTTGAAGGGGTGGAAGAAAAATTAATAGAGTGAAGGATGCCCCCTCGAGTGTCAACAGGGTGATGGAAGAAGTTGATCAACGATCGAAAAGAAGAAGGGACCATATAGAATAATAATAATGGGTAAGATGCCCCAAATGAAGTAGTAGAATAGCGTGGAGAGAAGAAAGGGGTTATAGAATAAAATATTATGAGGAAAGGGGATTGAGATAACATTAATCCAATGCCTTTAAAACAAATTTATTTCATCATATTGCGAGTGATCTTCGTCATCGATCCTTATTAAAAATATAAGCAGAAGAAAATAGTGTAGAATGACATGAAAAGCCATAATATGAACAAGTGACCATTGCTAAAACACAAACTCCATGCAACATACAAAATGCAAAGCAATACAAGAAAGTAAACAAGCTGACCTAACAGGGAAATAAGTAAAAACTACACATACTCAAACTAACAACATTTAAAACATTTGCACAAATGTTTTGTTATCTATATTTCAGTTCCCAAATGTTTGTGTGTAATGAAAAGGGTTAAAATTGGGTTCCCAAGAAAATATACATGTGAGGGGATTAAAGGAAGACTCAGGGTTCTGATGATAAAGCATTTGTGTGTGATGAAACAATACCCAACAACTCATGTAAAAGTGTACAGACGTGGCAAGCAAACTAGCTATATAAATAAGGGTAAATAAAAATGATCCACGAGTCATTATTTATAGAAACAAGTGAAAATGAAAGCAAGATATGATTTGAATATAATGTGTTTGACACATGGTTTAAATGCATACCAACGTTTTACCAATTTTTGCAAATTTTTGATTTTTTACGATTTTTTGAATTATTTTTGATATTATCTCGAGACAATGTTCTATTGTTTTTTGGGAGTTTTATCCATGAAATGGTTTTTTAAAATGTTTTGTGTTTTTTCTAACATATTTGAATGTTTTTTTGATTTTCTAAGGTTTTCCAAAGCTATGTATAGGGAAAAAATAAGTATGGATGCCCCCAACATTAGATGGGAATGTATAGGGTGCAGAATGCCACACGCATGTGCAAAAAGGAGAATATACAAATTTGCCCCAACTTGAGATGGGAATGTACAAAGGCATGTTATTCACACATATATACAAGAGGATAGGGTGGATCAAGGCCAAAATAAATATGTTCAACATGATGATGAACGTAAAATAATGAAGTGTAGAGAAGGAGCAAGGATGCCACCAACGTAAGATGGCCAAGAAGCCGCTGATAGATAAGAGTAGACGATTGTTTATGTGAAAGGGGAAAAGGTTCCTACAAACATGGAAAAAATGAAATATTATACACATGGATGTTTTGAATGAAGATGAAGAATAGGAAATGTTATGGAAAGATATGAAAAATTTAGCTAGAAGGTGGACGATAAAAATTTGATTAGCTCAAGGCACAAATCATGAGACAAGACATGCACTAAAGCAAGATTTTGAACAAGGTCCAAACAAAGATACTTGGTAACCTAATAATCTTGTTAACTCATCAAGATCTAGTGTGTTCACATGGACATTCATTAGCTCTTGGAGGGAAGATGTGATAAGAAATAAGTGAAGACATCGTATGATGGAAAAGTGACAAGCGAGCATGGGAATCTACAAGTAACTCTTCCTCGCACCTGACCTCCCGAGGTCGTGCCGAGACAGCCGGTGGGGATGGATTATACGTGGGGTATGGACAAACTAATTAGGAAATCTTATGTCTTCGACAAGCACTAATGGAATCTGTGAATCTAAGGCAAAGAAGGCCCTCCTAACCTGAACCGGTGTGATAGATCAGTCAGCGAGGATGATTGCTCGAAGGCTCCAATAAATATCGAGCTCTGGCATGATCCAATCTATAGGTTGTGGTGTACGTGGAAAATGACTTGGGATTGTTTCATGTATATCTCCAGATAGGGTCATAAGATGGATGATGGATATATAATGGATTCTATGGGTGATTCTCTAGTCTAGTCCAGAAATCCTTAGCTTCGTTAGCTGCTATATCTAACAAGGATAATTGTGTGATAATATCTGGTGGAAGTGGAGAGGATCTAAATATCAATGTGCGTAAACCAGCATCAACGTCTGATTGACCTGTGAGCCCATTGGGTTATGGGACTCTGTGGATCACAACTGTAGATTCGTGGTTGTTGTGGACCTCCTATGGTCATGTGCGGAATTCAATCCCTAATCCCTAGTATCTAGTAGTCGTATGCCTTTTCGGCCTCTATATTTAGAACTAACAGTTGTGCAATCTTCTCAGAGTATCTTATAGGCGTTCTGGAAACTTGAATTCTTAAGCTAGTGTCTATGTCTCTTGCATCTGGCTGTGGGACCAAAGGATCACAACCAAACGTTTTCTCTCTTTCAAGCCCTTCTATAGTCATGTGGATATTTATCTAGGGTAATATGTAGTTTGGCTGGTTTGACCAAAACATATGTGCTTTATCATCTTCTATGTTTAATCCTCTTAACTGTGAGCTAGTTTCTTGTAGGTTTGCTGTCGTTTGGAAGACCTGAATTCTGAGATTTTGGTCTATATCAGTTATTGCTGCAACAAGATTGGGCCGAGGCACTATTGGCTCGAATACGTATTCTCTAGGCTCCCTAGGTCCCGTGATTGTCATGCAAAAGGAAATAATGTAAATCTAACTAAAATAAAGCAAACTAATTATGCAAAGTATATTCTACATCATATATAGAAATTCTAAACTGTTTTTGTATTTTTGATGAACTATTAAACATAATTGAAAGAGCAATTATTTAATATATCTAGAAATTGACAACTAAACTAATAACAAAATTAAAACAAACAAGGCAGCCAAGTATAGCTACTTTCCTGTGTAGTTGTAAATCTATTCTAAATAACCAGATAACTGATCTAATCTATTTGAAAGACTCATCAATCCTACCTCAGAAGTGAGGAATGAATCATAGTTTCTTAGAAAATATCAATCCCCACAGCTTCCCTGGGTAACATATCAAAAGTGAGATTAACTGAAATGAAATGATTCACTACTCTATTTGATATGTTTTAACTAGAACTTTGATAGCTTGAACCTGGATTTTGCAGAACAGTGGCGAATCCGATTGTGTGTGGCTTTGTCCCCTCAGTGTGATCTCCTCGTTCCTTCGTGCTCACGTGAATCCAAAAAAGCGTGTGATGTTAGCATCAACAGAAGTTGGTATCAAAATAATGGCAGCTTTGGATGCAGACTGAATACAATGCGAGTAGGAGAGGGATAGCGCAAGAGAACAGAGCTTGGCTTATGCAATTCCTAGCGGGATTTATTGTGAGTCATATGACATAAAACATCCAGAACCTGAAACTATCCTTTTTAATGAACAAAACCTGCAACTCTAATGGCCTCAGACTGAAAATGAAACTATCCTACTTCAATTGATTGTATGAAACAGTAACAACACTAGCACAAGAAGATTATGTGGCTTCTAAACAACAAAACAACACTAACTATGCATGCAACAAATGAAAACTATGAATTCCTAAGAACTGAAAGACTAAAACTATGAAATGAGAAGATGAGAGGCAATTTTTGAGGGGCCATTTGCTTGAAGATCAACCAACTATTTATAGAATCCCAATTTACCCAAAGGTGAAAACCAATTTGAACTCTTTAACCATAAACAATGTAAAAACACTATTCCAGGGAACCAGAATCATAAATACGAGCAAAGGTGGTGAAAAAAGTTGGTAAACTTTGAAATTTACGTGAGTCGTGATAAAAAGAACATTGTGGAAAAATGCGTGAAGGACCGCCGCCATAACAGGGCGTGGTTACAGGACCGCCACCCTGAGGGCGGCGGTCATGCAGACCACCACCCAGGCAGGGCAGCTGGTTCATAACTGAAGACCAAAATGCAAAGAAAAAGAGGGGAGAAGAGAAAAACAAAGCACGCAGGGGCTAAGCGGGACATGCGGGATGTTAACGCATACTTGGAGAGCTTTTCCATATCCTGAACACCTTGGGAGGAGACCTGTATCATCATCGGGGCATGTGTAATGTTATTCTAGTGGTGCAGTACCCTACAATTTTGGGTACGTACATATTGCCCACTCGGAGAAGCATTTTTGCCATGAAAAGGCATAAAATGGTGGATCCGAGTATGGCGGTCCCAAAATGGGAGTTTAGAAATTATACCTAACACATCCGTGTGTCGAAATGATGCCATCCAAAATTCCTGTTACTTGCAAAATTAAAAGAGGACTCAAGTGCAGATAGATAAAATAAATCGAAAAATAAATACTAAAATAATATGAAATGAGGACTTATCATTCGTGTGGGGATAAGAACTTACCTCCATCGGTGCTCCAAACCTGCAAAAAGGGGCATTCAAAACGAGTCAAGATGCTATATATGTAAAAATGGGCCCGTTTTCCTATTCATTTGCGTGTGTCGATTTGATTGATTTTGAGATCTGGGACCCACGGTAACGGTTTTTGATGAGGGTATAGTCAAAACATTCGTGACGAGATAGTGATCATGCCTCCGCGAGCAGAACATCGACCCACGAGATCATAGGTTAGTTCTTCTTGATTTAACATTTTTACCCTCAAAATGTAAAAATGATGAAATATTTATCATGGGGGGATTATTTTTGAAAATGTCAGTGTTAATAGGGTCACTTAGGGGGGGTTCCTAATGGGTAGGCTTTGTTTTGGTAAAAAATAGTCATTTTTCATGTTTTTAGGCATTTTTTAAGGCACATGACCCGTTTGAAAATTCGGGACACGACTGCTCTCCTGAGCAGGGTGGAGGTTACAGGACCACCGCCCTTTAAGGCAGTGGTTACAGAACCGCCACCTTGCTCAGGGCGGTGGTTTTATTTACAGAATGCCAAAAGCTTAGTGTTTTGAGTCAAATTTTGCATTTTTAGTATTCTTATATGTTTTAATGATTTTTCCAATGTAATTTGAATACTAACTTACTCCTTTGGTGTGTTTTTGGGTATATGCAGGTGAAGGAGGAATATAGCAGATGGAGTCGAGAGAGAGAGTGTGATTGGCTTCCAGCAGTTTTGGATGCACTTTCTCAGGATGAGCAGGACACTATGCTTCAGAGGGCCGACGTATTGACTTATTTCACGGGTCCCGCATGTTGCACCTTCTAGTCACATAATTTGTGACTTGTTTACATATTGGGATGCTAATCGGAACACTTTCCAATTTCTAGGAGTCAGGGGTGAGTGGACTATCACCCTGGAGGATGTCTATCACTATCTTGGGGGTCTCGATCATTGGGAGATAGCTTACACTTAAGACAGCAGGGTCACGGGCTCAAATAGCACAGTGGGCTTCATACATGGGAGACACAATTATCTCCACTAGTTTGAAGAAGGGGGTGAGGGTTCGTTCCATTCCTAGCTTGCCTATCCCCTTGATTCATCAGGCTATTATGGGGATCCTTGCCTCGAGATTGATCAGGGACAAGGGAGGGGACACCTTACTCTACTGTTGGTCCCCTATTATTGCACAGATTGACGCACATGGCCAGATTTATGCCTGGGGAGTTGACATTATTGGGACCACCTATCATGATTTGTACCGAGTGGTTCACTTACAGGGGTAGTCATTGAGCCATCCGACCCTGGTTATGAGCTGGGTCTATGAGCGTATCATCCCTTATGGGAGAGGTGTAGAGGTGGCAGATCCTGGAGCCGCGAGGGTAGCCAAATGGATAGATATGTTGGTGCTTAGAGCACCCCACTAGCCAGTTGCCTCCTTGACCACTGATGATATGGAGGCCACACCCTATCAGGCCATGGCAAGGTTATGGGGCGAGGAGACCCTTACGTTGATTTCCTACTATACTACAGGGCAACTTGTGGACAGGACGGGGAAGGTGGAGACACACCCTTTTGATCGAGTGCCTTAGCAGTTTGGCCTTCCTTACATCGGTATGCTCCCCCCAATGATGCCAGTATTCAGATCAGTTCAGGAGGCTAGGGGAGGTCCTAGAGGCCAGGGTTGGACCGTTGTCACTCCTGATGTCTGTACGATGGAAAAGTGACAAGCGAGCATGGGAATTTACAAGTAACTCTTCCTCATACCCGACCTCCCGTGGTCGTGCCGGGATAACCAGTGGGGATGGAATATATGTGGGATGCAGACATGATAGTTAGGTAACCTAATGTCTTCAACATGCACTAATGGAATCTGTGAATCTAAGGCAAAGAATGCCCTCCTAACCTAAACTGGTGTGATAGATCGGTCGGCAAGGATGACCACTCGAAGGATCTAATCAATATCGAGCTCTGGCGTGATCCGATTTCTAGGTTGTGGGATACGGGGAAAATGACTTGGAATTGTTTTTTGTATATCTCTAGATAGGGTCATAGGATGGATGATGGATATATAGTGGATTCTACGGTCAATTCTCTAGTCTAGTCCAGAAATCTTTAGATTTGTTAGCTACTATGTCTAACAAGGATAACTGTGTGATAATGATAGGTGGAAGTGGAGTGGATCTTAATACTGATGTCCGTAAACCAGCATAAATGTCAGATTGCCCCATGGTTCCATTGGGTTGTGGGATTTGTGGATCATAACCATAGATTAATGGTTGTTGTGGACCTTCAATGGTAATATGTGGAATCAATCCCTAATCCCTAATATCCAATAGTCGTATGCCTTTTTGGCCTCTATATTTAAAACTGTAAGTTGTGTAATCTTCTCAGAATACCTTGCAGGTGTTCTAGCAACCTGAATTCTTAAGCTAGTGTCTATGTCAATGAGAATGTCTGCTGCATCTAGCTGTGGGACCAAAGGGTCATAGCCGAATGTTTGTTCTCTTTCAAGCCCTTCTACAATCATGCAGATATTTGTCTAGGGTAATCTGTAGTTTGGCTGGTTTGACCAAAACGTGTGTGCTTGGTTGTCTTCTATGATTAACCCTCTTAACTATGAGCTGATCTGTTGTAAGTCTGTTGTTATTCAGAAGACTTGGATTCTAAGATTCTGATCTATATCAGTTATTGCCGTAACGAGATTGGGATGAGGCACTATTGGCTCGAACATGTATTCTCTGGGCTCCCTAGGTCCCATGATTGTCATGCAAAAGAAATAATGTAAATCTAACTGAAGCAAAGTAAAACTAACTATACAAAATATATCTACAACATATATAACTTCTTCATTTTTGTGTTTTTGATGAATTATTCAAACGAAATTGAAAGAACAATTATTTAATATATCTAGAAGTTGACAACTAAACTAATAACAAAATTAAAACAAACAAAGCAGTCGAGAATAGCTACTTGCCTGTGCAGTTGTGAATCTATTCTAAATAACCAGATAACTGATCTACTCTATTTGAAAGACTCTCATTTCTACCTCAGAAGTGAGGAGTGAATCATAGTTTCTCAGAAACTATCAATCCCCACAACTTCCCTAGAAATATCGAAAGTAAAATTAACTGAAATGAAATGATTGACTATTCTATTTGATATATTTTAACTAGAACTTTGAAAGCTTGAACCTGGATTTTGCAGAATAGTGGCGAATCCGATGGTGTGTGGCTTTGTCCCCTCAGTGTGATCTCCTCATTCCTTCGTGCTCACGTGAATCTAGAAAAGTGTTTGATGTTAGCATCAATAGAAGTAGGTATTGGGATAGTGGCAGTTTAGGATGCAGACTGAATACAATGCAAGTAGGAGAGGGATAGTGCAAGAGAACAGAGCTTGGCTTATGCAATTCCTAGCGGGATTTATTGTGAGTCATACAACATAAAATGTTCAGAACCTAAAACTATCCTGTTTGATGATAATGGCTTCCTACTAAAAATAAAACTATCCTACTCCAAGTGATTACATGAAACAGTAACAGTGCTTGCACAAGAAGAATATGTGGCTTCCAAACAACAAAACAATACTAACTATGCATGCAACAAATAAAACTATGAATCCTAAGAAAAATTGAAAGACTAAGCTATTGTAATGAGAAATTGAGAGCCAAATTTTGAGGGGCCATTTGCTTGAGCACAAGCCAGCTATTTATAGAATCCCATTTACCCAAAGGTGAAAACCAAATTGAAATCTTTAACCATAAACAATGCCAAAACACTATTCCAGGGAACTAGAATCATAAATACAAGCAAAGGAAACAAAAAAAGCTGGTAAATGTTGATTTTTACGTGAGTCGCGATAAAAAAAACATTCTAGAAAAAAACGTGCAGGACCACCGCCCTGAGCAGGGCGGCTGTTACAGGACCGCTGCCCTGCCTGGGTGGCAGTCACAAGACCGCCTCCCAGGCAGGGTGGTGGTTTCATCATTGAAGACCGAAAGGTAAAGGAAAAGAGAGGGAAGGAAAAAGCAAAGCATGCAGGGGCTAATCGGGGCATGCAGGATGTTAACGCATACTTGGAGAGATTTTTCGGATCCTGAACACCGTGCGAGGAGACCTTTATCATCTTTGGGGTACATGTAACATTGTCCCAGTGGTGCAGTACCCTACAATTTTGGGTATGTACATATTCCCCCCTTAGAGAAGTGTTTTAGCTATGAAGAGGCATAAAACGGTGGGTTCGAGTATGGCGGTCCCGAAATGGGAAGTTAGAAGTTATACCTGACACGTCCGTGTGTCGAAATGATGCCATCCAAAATTCCCGCTACCATTTGGATGGGGATAAGAACTTACCTCCGTCAGCACTCCAAACCTGTGAAAAGGGGCTTTCAAAACAAGTCAGGATACTATATATGTAAAAGTGGGCCCATTTTCCTATTCATTTGCGCATGTCGATTTGATTGATTTTGAGCTTTGGAACCCACAGTGACGGTTTTCGACGAGATTATAGTCAAAAAGTTCATGATGAGATTGTGATCATGCCTCCGTGAGTGGAACACCAACCCGCGAGATCACACGTTAGTTTTTCTCGATTTACTATTTTTATCCCCAAAATGTTAAAATGGTGAGATCTTTGTCATGGGGGGATTATTTTTGAAAATGTTAGTTTTAATAGGGTCACTTAGGAGGGGTGCCTAACGGGTAGGCTTTTTTTGGTCAAAATAGTCTTTATTTTGTGTTTTTAGGCATTTTTAGGGTACGTGACCCGCGTGGAAATTTGGGACACGACTGCCACCCTGAGCAGGGCAGCGGTTACACAACCACCACCTTGATTAGGGTGGCAATTACAAGACCGCCGCCTTTGAGGCGGTGGTTATGGAACCACCACCCTACTCAGGGTGGCGGTTCTTCACAAAATGCTAAAAGAATACTTATTTGAAATTGTTTTTGCATTTTTAGCATTCTTATATGTCTTAATGATTTGTCTAATGTCATTTTGAATACTAACTTACTCTGTTTTGTATGTTTTTGGGTGTATGTTGGCGAAGGAGGAGTATATCAGATGGAGTCGAGAGAGAGAGTGTGTTTGAATTCCAGCAGTATTAGATGCACTTTCACAGGATGAGCAGGACACTCTTCAGAGGGCCGGTATATTACGTATATCACGGGTCCCGCATGTTGCACCTTCTAGTCACATACTTTGTGACTTGTTTTCATATTGGGATGTTGATCAGAACACTTTCCGATTACCAGGAGGCAGAGGTGAGTGGACCATTACTTTGGAGGATGTTTACTACATCCTAGGGGTCCCGATCATCAGGCGACGACTCACACTTGAGACAACTGGGTCACGGGCTCAGATAGCACAATGGGCTTCATATATGGGAGACACAATCATCTCCACTAGTTCGAAGAAGGGGGTGAGGGTCTTATCTATTCCTAGCTTGCCTATCCCCTTGATTCGCTAGGCCATTATGGGGATCCTTACCTCAAGATTAATCAGGGACAAGGGAGGAGACACTTTACTTTATTGTTGGTCCCCCATTATTGCACAGATTGAGGGACATGGCCGGATTTACGCCTGGGGAGCTGAAATTCTTGGAACTACTTATCATGATCTATACCGGGTGGTTCTTTTACAGGGAAAGTCATTGAGTCATCCGACCCTGGTTATGAGTTGGTTCTACGATCGTTTCATCCCTTATGGGAGAGGTGTAGAGGTTGCGGATCCTGGAGCTATGAGGGCAGCCAGATGGAAAGATATGTCGGTGTTCAGAGCACCCCACCAGTCAGTCACCTCCTTGACTACTGATGATATGGAGGCCACACCTTATCAGGCCATGGTAGGGTTATGGGGCGAGGAGGCCCTTACTTTGATCTCTTCCTGTACCACAGGACAACTTGTGGATAGGACGGTGGAGACACATCCTTTTGGTCGAGTGTCTCAGCAGTTTGGCCTTCCTTACATCGATATGCTTCTCCAGTGGTGCCAATATTCAAATCAGTTTGGGAGGCTAGAGGAGGTCCTAGAGGCCGGTTTTGGACTATTGTTACCCCTAGCGTTCCTATTGTGGCCAGATGGGTGGTATGTGCTCCAGGGAGAGCTGGTGCTCCTTAGGCGCCCTTACTTCAGATTGCCACCGGCCCCGCCCACATTAGTGACGACCCCATTGATATAGACTCTGAGTCTGAGGATTTCACAGGGGAGAGACAGAGGAGGATAGCGATCCTGAGTGGCATGACACTTAGGATATCTTACAGGTGGAGAGGGCAGAGCAGAGTGCGGAGAGGGTGACCCCAGCTTCAGAGGAGCCACTTTCTTAGGTTTTTAGCGGAGAGGATGAGTCTATAGTAGGACGTGATGTGGCCCCAGGCATAGGAGGAGTGCATTAGTCAGTGGTGGAATCTGTGGCAGGTGTTGACCCTAGAGATCCATCTTGGAGGCCCGGAGACCTGAGTGAGTTATCATCCTTCTTTTTAATGTTTGTTTAGGATTGCCTTAATTGCTATCTCTCCATTTAATTTTGTTTCTATCTTTTGATTATTTCTAATTCATTTTTCTCCTTTGCTTGCAGAGATTGCTGATGAGTGGCGAGACCTGATTCACCGGGTATGCACTGATACCCTGATGATCCCCATGGAGAAGACCCGTGCGGAGCTATCCATGGATGCAGGGGAGCCTTCAGCAGCTGGTAGGCATACCGAATTTTTTTCCCCTGTCTGGCATGTGGCCAGGATGGTGTCTACCCTCCATACCGAGTTGGTAGGATATAGGAAAATAGAGCGCCTGATGAGGAGTCACTCTCATGGCAAGACCACAGCTTCTCCTCGGGATCATGAGCCCTCTGTGCACTCAGAGCGCTAGCGTAGCCGGAGTCTTAGATGTGGGCGTGCACCTTCTGAGGGATCTCATTGGGGTTGAGAGGCCACTTGGCTCTCATAGATTATTTATATGATGTATTTTGTATTTCCTGGGCTCTTTGAGTGTTTTGACCATGCTTAGCGCATGATTACATTGTACAGGAAACTTAGATATATATATATTCTTTTTGGATCAGACTCTTGGTATCTATGTTTTTGTGATTCATTTTCATATGTAAATTATAATGTTATTTTTATATGCTTTTCAGAATGTATGCAATGGAGAACAAATGATACAAATGCTTTCTTTATTTTTGTATTTTGTGATGCTGATATATGATAATGTAGACACAATGTGATCTTGAACTTTAGTTTATGTAAGTAATTGTTTGGTACTTCATATTTTTTTTGAAAAAATGAGATGATAAATTGGTATGATGAGCAGATGAACTTGCCCCACTCCTAACTCCACGCAACTAGTAAGATGCGAGGGCTCATCACTGAGAGCCAGAAAGGGCACAAGCTATGAAATTTGTTGAATGGTAGTGATGAGAGATAGACAAAGATTTGGTGGAACCAAATTAGGATGCTAAAAACCTACTCTACTCAAGTGACTCCATAGTTTAGAATGCTACTTGCTTTGCGGTTTATCTAGACTTAGATTTGTAGATGGCCACATAGTAGACAAAATCTGGTTTTTGGGCTTTTGAGCTCTCTTGGAATTTTGGACATCTGATTCATTTGTTTTTGACTCAAGATTTCAAAGGTTCACTTGAACTGTTTGCTTACGACCTTTAACATTTATTGTCAAGAGGACCCCCCACACCTTGCCCCATGCTACTAGTAAGAAGCATGGGCTTATCACCATGGACAAGGCATAGGTGAGTAAGGGAATTCCCATCCTTTCCCAACCCTACGTCACTAGTAAGAGATGAAAGCTCATCACCGAAGGTTGGTAGGGCAAGGAAATGTGTAAAATAATTTTTTTTGTTTGATCTATATGTGACTTGTTTATTTGAGCAAAAATGTCAGTATGTTCTTATTTCCAAAGAGATATACGTATGGGATAGATGTGACACTATGAAGCTTCTAGAACAGACCATAGGCAAGACACCTATCCTAGGGAGAAACCAAAAGTGAGAACAAGCATGTAGATCTTGGTATGGTTACCATTAAGACTTTGCCATATCTAGATTTATTTGATGAAATGATTCAGAAATAGGTGAGAAATAGGTGATGTGACTATGAAAGTGAAGAAGTATGGTTTGAATGATTATGTCAATACCATCAGAAGTTTGTAATGAATTGCTTTGAGAATAAGTTCCTCGATCACAAAATTGTACAAAACAAGTGGACAAAATGAACCTAACTACATGAAGATGCAATGTAGATATAATTATACAAATAGTGCTGGTCGCTTATGCATAGAATTGTTTAAGGTGCTGGGAATTGACAGTTTCACCAAATTCCTCACCTTCCAGTGTACATAAGAGATATGCATCATTTCCACAGTCTTTCATGACTCGATATGGGCCCAACCATTTGGGCTGGAATTTCCTTCCTTCACTGGTCTTTTTGTCAATCCGACTATCTAGTCTTAGAACCAGATCTCCTTCATATATATCTCGTTCATAGACCTTTTTGTTATACTACCGGCACATTCAGTTAGCATAAAATCTATGCCACTTTTCAACGTCTAACCTGGTCTCATCTAGGCTTTCTAGTTGGGAGAGGTGTGCTTCTCTATAAGCTTCTTCATCCAAAATCCCTTGTAATGAGATGTGGAGACTGGGTATTTCAACCTCAAGTGGGAGAACTGCTTCTGCTCTGAATACCAATGAGAAAGGATTTTCTCTTGTTGGTGTTCTTATTGAGGTTTGGTGGGCCCACAAGCCCAGGTATAACTTTAAATGCCAATCTCGTTTATTTTCTTTTACTGTTTTAAGGAGAATAGATTTTAATGTCTTGTTTGTTGCTTCATCCCGTCCGTTGGCTTAAGGGTAATACAGGGAGGCTGTATGATGGTTTATTTTAAATTTATTGCATAGCTCACAAACTTCGTCATTCTTAAAATAAGTGCCATTATCTGAGATAATGATTTGTGGGACACCGTACCTATAAATGATCTGGTTCAAAATGAACTTGGTGATCACGGCACCTGGTACAGTGGTAAGAGGAATAGCCTCTACCCATTTAGTAAAATACTCAGTGTCCATGATTATGAATTTATGGCCATCTGTAGATGAGGGAGAGAATTTACCTATCAAATCTAGGCCCCATGTAGAAAAGGGCTAGGAGTTGTGATTGGTTGTAGAGCTTGTGCTGACATGTGAATCTCGTGGGAAAATTCTTGACATTTATGACACTTACGTATAAACTCTACTGCGTCGTGCTCTAGAGTGGGCCAGAAATATCCCATCCGATGTATTTTGTGAGTGGTGGCATGACCACCGAAGTGGCCTCCACATTTTCCACTATGAGATTCATGGAGAATCTTCTTGGATTCTTCTGTGTCAACACACCTTAGAAGCATTCCATCGAAATCCTTACGATAGAGCGCTTGTTCTATAATAACATATTTAGCTACAATAATGCATAACCGCCTTATTTGTTGCAGTGTAGCACCTTCTAGATACGTATGGTCCATGATATAATTAACAATATCAGTATACCAAGGACATTCAGAGATAGGAGGCCTAGCTTCAATGTAATATATGCATTCATCAGGAAAGTCCATATCTACTAGATTGCCTCCATCTAATGGGTTATCAGCTAACCAATCTGTAATGATTTGTCCCTTAACGGACTTTTGATTTACAAATGTTAATTCGAATTCACCCATTAAGGTTATAAAGCGTCAAGCCTTTTTAGATAAGGACCCTTGCGTGAGGAAAGTTCGCAAATGGTCTATTTTTACAATGACCCTTGAATCTTAATTCAGCATGCAATGTCTTAAGCGTTTAGTTGCAAAGACTATGGCAAGACATTCTTGTTCTGATTGCGTATAACGTGTTTCATAATTGAGAAACGTGTGGCTAATAAAATAGATTGCACGTTCTCATTTGTCATCGACTTCTTGAGCCAGCATGCAGGCTAGTGAGACATTGGTAGCTCGTGAATATAAGATTAAAGGGTGGTCTACCTTAAGAGGCATTAGCGTAGATGGTGATAACAAGAAATGCTTAACTGTTTTGAAAGCCTCATTGCAGTCTTCAGTCCAATCGATACTATAATCTTTCTTAAGTAGATTTTTGATTGGATGAATGGCAAAGCTTAAGTCTGGGATGAATCTTCGGATTGCATCGAGTTTCCCAAGAAACGACCTGATTCTAGATTCATCTGACGGTGGGATCATTTCAAGAACAACCCAGATTTTAGATGGGTCTACATCGATCCCTCGTGATGATATAATGCAACCTAGGAGATTCCCTCCTGTCACACCAAATACACATTTTTCTTGGTTTAGTGTGACTCTGTATTCTATCAAACATGAAATAATGATACGGAGCACTTCCAGGTGATCACAGCGCTTTCTGGCTTTAGCCAAAAAGTCGTCTACATAGGATTCCATGATTTTATGAATAAGATCGTGAAATATGTATGTCATTGCCCGTTGGTATGTAGCACAAGCGTTCTTGAGACCGAACGACATAACAATGTAGCAATAGGTTCCCCAAAGAGTTATAAACATGGT
The DNA here is from genome assembly GCA_019776745.2 of Taxus chinensis. NCBI lineage: Eukaryota > Viridiplantae > Streptophyta > Pinopsida > Cupressales > Taxaceae > Taxus > Taxus chinensis. The sequence goes on along the minus strand of CM034148.1, from coordinate 870,515,514 downwards.
TTTGGCTTGGTCTTGTTTAGATATTCTGATTTGATTATATCCTGAAAATCCATCCATGAGAGACAAAATCTCAAATCTAGTTGTTGCATCAACGATGACATCAATGGATGGTAACAGGAAGTCATCCTTGGGACACACCTTGTTAATGTCTCAGAAGTCTATGCAAATTCGTATCTTCCCATTCTTTTTGAGAACATGAACAATATTAGATACCCACTGAGAGTAATCGACTGGTTTGATGAATCCCACTTGAAGAAGCTTCATTACCTCTTCTTTTCACCATGAGAGCTACCTCTGGGTTTTGTTAGTCTTGATTTTTGTTTAATTGGCTTTGCATCTAGTTTGGTTACGAGGTTGTGTACCACGATGTGTGGTGTAATTCCCGTCATTTCTTTATAATTAAATGCAAAAGCCTTTTGATGTTCTCTAAGGATTCGAGTGTGTATTTTTATCTCTTCTGGAGTTAACGAAGATCCTAGTTTCAAGATTTTCGGTTATTCTTCCGTTTTTATGTTAATGTCAATCATTTATTCGATTAAAGAAGCGTTACCTTCTTCAAACATAGGTGGGGCTAGAGGTAGTTCTAGATCTTCTCCATTCTCTACCACGTGTATGTCGAGTTCCTTTTGCGGGGGAAGCTCTATCATGGGATTTCTGAAGTAAGAAGATGAATGGGGGATTAAAGATAAATATACCACGTGATGGGTGAGATGTAATGCTGCAATAGGCGTTTAAGTAATCAAGAGTAGTTCTATCACTATCAATGTGATCTAAGCTAGTAGATTTGTTCTCAGCTATGTTCGTTAAAAGAGGGTTTGACATTTTCTTCACTAACGGTTTATTACGAAGGGATACCATGAAATGGGTGTCCTCCAACTCACTGCTTGGAGTGAAACGTGAAGCTGAGGTTGCTATCAAATCTGCGAGAAGATTTTGTTCTCGCGGGATTGCTTCAATTGATATGAAATCAAATTCTTTGCTCAAATATAATACTACTATTTTGTAGAGCTGTAAATGTTCAGCTCTAGTCTCATACACCTCAGAGACTTGGTTTGCTACTAATTGTGAGTCTTCTAACACTCTAATGTTATTAACGCCGAGCCTCTTAGCTAATATGAGGCCAAGGAGGAGGGCTTCATACTCAGCACCGTTGTTTTGTACATTCGAAATTTAGTTTAAAGGTGAATGGTAGGATCTTTCCCTTAGGCGAAGTAAAGATCACACCTGCCCCAACGCCATAACAACATCTAGCTCCATCAAAATGGAGAATCCGATATTTAGTTGGGAAGATGGATGTCGAGACATTTGTTCCATCTATTTCATCTGCTTTGGTTACTTCTACCACGCAGAGTTCTTCTGTTGGAAGAGAACCAACTCCTAGGGTATATCCCATGCCTACAGAATCAAAAGGCAGGAAAATTGGTAGATCCTGTTCTAACAATTTGATAATATTTGCCATAGTTCCTAATGATACTACTTCTTTAGCCTTTTCCTTGAGGGCTGGGGTATTCTTGATTAGGTTCATAACTTCTAACTCCGTTGTAGGTACCAAATTTTCTTCCAGCTTCGCGTCAGTTGGTTTATTAAGTTGATTTGTTGGGAGTTCAAACTCAGAGTGAACGCCTGGCCTTTTCTTCAAGTCTGCTAGGTGTATATCGAATGGTTTCGGATCACCTTTTGCTATGAATACCTTTCCTAAGTGCAAGAATATTACTTCATGAAATAACGTAGAATGGATTGCCTTCATACGGTGTATCCACGGTCAGTTGAGGATCATATTATAGTTGGTTTCCCGATGTATAATATAAAACTAAGTTAGGATTGTTTTGGGTCCTAAGGTGACTGGTAGTATTATAGTTCCAATCGAAGTGGCCTTGAGGATATCATAGCCTCTTAGCGTATTCCGAGTCGTGGAACAATTTTTTTCTCCATACCCTAGCTTTTGAAGGAAAGAGAAGGCGACTATGTTAAACTGCTGCCCCATCGTTAACCATTGTGCATTTAACGTAGTTGTTATAAACCCACACTTGCAAATGTAAGGCTGGATCACCTTTGCATGCAATCTCAATGTCTGTTGACATTTTGTTTATTTCGAATATAAACTTGGTATCCCTATCCGGCTGACCCGGAGGGTGGATATCAAAGTCTATATGGTTTACTTGTGTTTCAGGAGGTGGAGTGATGTTAATTAAATGACCTAAACCTAATGCTTCTAAAAGAGCAGCCCTGTGGGTAGGAAAGTTCTTCAATAAATCCAAAAAGGAGATGTGAGAGAAGGTCTTTGTTAGGTCATTAATTAAATCATAGGCACCTACAGGTTTTACTAATGGCTGTTGAATGTTATCTGTCTCTAGCGGGTAACTTGGACTTGGCCTAGAGGAGTACTCTTGTGTCCTTGTTATGGCTTCCATGTGCAGTTCAGTGTCTAACTCCACTAAACTAACTATCTTAGGTCGTAGCTGATTTCCTAATTGTGGTGCGACAGGTGGATTTAGCGAAGTTGAGGCTTCGTGATCATTTTTTTCCTGTTATTACACTCTTGTTCATCCCATTTGGATTTAATTTTCTATTATTGTGATTTGGGAGTGGATCGTTGAAGATCTTGAGGGGAGCATTTTGAGGGGAGACTGCTCCCGTGAAAGTATTTGGCATTAGTGATGCAGGATCTGCTAAGAACATATCTATGAAAAGTTGTCTTTGTTCTTCTGGCAGACGTTGCATGAATTTATTGTAATCACTGCAAGTTCTAGTGTCATGGCCTCAAATTTTGTGGAAACCACAATACGAGTTGGGATTGTAATTCCTAGGTTGTTGGTTTGGCACATATTGTGGTCGAAAACTCTGATTAAACCGTTGACTATTAGGATTAATGTTTTGCATTTGTTGTCTTTGGTTTTAGTTCTGGTTTTGATATCCAGTTGAGTTTTGACTTGGACCCTGTGTCTGGGTATGCCTTTTTCATTATTGTTGTGGATGATTAAAATCCACCGAGTTTATTTTCAGGATAAAGTTATTGTTTCATTGATTGTTAATAAGTAGTGGAGCATTTACAACATTTACTTTTTTTGTTTGGTCAGTTACTCCATTTATTGTTACGCCACAATTTTTGTTAAAGATTTTAGGTCCTTGATTGACATTTGTGGTAGTAGGATAAGTCGTAGTATTCTGGATGGGGGTGATTAACCTCCCATTTGTTCCATATGTCTTGCGATCGCTATCTATTGCCGCTTGATCTATTTGGAGGGTCCTCTCAAGTACTTCATCGTAAGTCCTTAGTGGGAACTTTTGGACTTCTTCCTTTACCTCTATGCTGAGAGAATGAAGAAATAAATCGCATAGTTCCATTTGGTCCATGTTTGGAGTGCTTGCTGAAGAATAGAGGACTGTACGCCATCTTTAGATGAAATGAGTGAAAGATTTGTTGTGTTTTTGCTTAATGTGCAAGAATTCCCTGATTCCTGTTCTCAACAATTTGTTCCTGTCAAATTCCTTGATGAACTCTGAAATGAGTTGTTTAAATGAATGGATGGATGCTTCAGTTATTCTGTAATACCAATCGAAGGTGATGCCCTCTAAAGTTTTGGGGAATATTTTGGCAAAAACCCCATCCCAAGGGAGCAGTTCTTGAATTGCTATGACATAGGCCCTAATGTGTGCATTCGGGTCTCCTTCCCCTTTGTATTTGGGTAAATTGGGAAGAGGTCTTGGAAGCATGACACTTCGTATGGTGAAGTCTAAGGGTGCTTTCAAATATTATGAATAAGTTCCTATCGCATAGGTTTTGACCATCGATGGCGCCTGCTGAGGGGGTGGAGGTGGGATGGTTTGTTGGTACGGTGCAACATATGCATTTGTAGGGGCATAAGGAAATCCCTATGGTTTAGCGAATATGCCAGGAGAGGAGAAGATATCTCCCTGTGGTGATTTGGAATACATGTTTAAGTATGGAGGAGTATTGCCTAGTAATGGATTATTTTGTACTAGACTGGGAGGTATCATATTTTCCACCGGAACGGTGTTAGAAAACGCAGTTCTAGTTGGCGTTTGTTGTGAATACTGAGGAGGCATGCCAAACATGCCTATTACTGTAAGGAGGTCTACTTGGCCAAGATGATGTGGAGGATTGGAATTTACTACCTGCATGAATTGAGAATTTTGACTTGCTTGAGCAAGTTCTAACCCTCTAAATTTTTCTACTAAAGTGGAGATGACTTCATTTGGTGAAGTCACAGTATTTTGCCTTAGTGGTGTTTTTTGTATATCCTGAGGTTGTATAGGCATGTGGTACCCCGCTATGAACTGATCATTGCCCTGCCAAGTTTTACCAAGGGCATTTCCTATAGGTAGTGGCATGGAGGTGTTTTCTTGAAACGAGACCTCAGGTCATGTTTGTAAACTTCCTAAAGGTGGGTACATAATCCGAGAGAGTTGTTCACTCCTGGCATAACGCACTGAATGTTCATCATCTAAAAATAGATATGGATCTGATTGTCTACTAATTTTTGGTCTAAGCAACACCTGAGGAGATGAACTAGATTCTCCCGTAAATGTCATGTTGTTCGAGCCTAAAGGCTCTGGTTGTTGCATTTGAGCGAGTTGATCTAACTCCTCTATTTCGAAAGATGAACTATATCTAGGCCTTGGAGGCAGAGTTTGTGTTGACAATCGATTATTTGAATAGTTTTCACCCCATGCTGAGAGCAAGGGTGATGGCTATCTATTCAGTTGATCTTAGTATGCTTCAAGACCTAGGAGAGGTCTTCCATATGCATCAAATCCTGACATATTCGAGGGGTATATGAATACCCACAGAATAATAGGAAAGAGTGAAGGTGGATGGAAGAAGAAAAAATAAAAGAGGATGAATGGTTTCGTTCACGTCGGGTTCACCAATTTTGTATGATGGAAAAGTGACAAGCGTGCATGGGAATCTACAAGTAACTCTTCCTCGCACCCGACCTCCCGAGGTCGTGCCGAGACAGCCGGTGGGGATGGATTATATGTGGGGTATGGACAAACTAATTAGGCAATCTTATGTCTTCGAAACGCACTAATGGAATCTGTGAATCTAAGGCAAAGAAGGCCCTCCTAACCTGAACCAGTGTGATATATCAGTTGGCGAGGATGACTGCTCGAAGGCTCCAATCAATATCGAGCTTTGGCGTGATCCAATCTATAGGTTGTGGTGTATGTGGAAAATGACCTGGGATTGCTTCGTGTATATCTCCAGACAGGGTCATGAGATGGATGATGGATATATAGTGGATTCTATGGGTGATTCTCTAGTCTAGTCTAGAAATCTTTAGCTTCGTTAGCTGCTATATCTAACAAGGATAATTGTGTGATAATATCTGGTGGAAGTGGAGAGGATCTGAATATCAATGTGCATAGACCAGCGTCAACGTCTGATTGACCTGTGAGCTTATTGGGTTGTGGGACCTGTGGATCGCAACCGTAGATTCGTGGTTGTTGTGGACCTCCTATGGTCATGTGCAGAATCAATCCCTAATCCCTAGTATCTAGTAGTCGTATGCCTTTCTGTCCTCTATATTTAGAACTAACAGTTGTGCAATCTTCTCAGAGTATCTTATAGGTGTTCTGACAACTTGAATTCTTAAGCTAGTGTCTATGTCAGTGATAATGTCTCCTGCGTCTGACTGTGGGGACCAAAGGATCACAACCAAATGTTTTCTCTCTTTCAAGCCCTTCTACAGTCATGCGAATATTTATCTAGGGTAATCTATAGTTTGGCTGGTTTGACCAAAACATATGTGCTTTGTCGTCTTCTATGTTTAATCCTCTTAACTATGAGCTAATTTCTTGTAGGTCTACTGTCATTCGGAAGACCTAAATTCTGAGATTTTGCTCTATATCAGTTATTGGTGCAACAAGATTGGGCTGAGGAACTATTGGCTCGAATACGTATTCTCTGGGCTCCCTAAGTCCCGTGATTGTCATGCAAAAGGAAATAATGTAAATCTAACTAAAATAAAGCAAACTAATTATGCAAAATATATTCACAGCATATATATAAATTCCTTGTTTTTGTATTTTTGATGAACTATTAAATAGAATTGAAAGAGAAATTATATAATATATCTAGAAATTGACAACTAAACTAATAACGAAATTAAAACAAACAAGGCAAACCGAGTATAACTACTTGCCTGTGCAGTTGTAAATCTATTCTAAATAACCAGATAACTGATCTAATCTATTTGAAAGACCCTCGATCCTACCTCAGAAGCGAGGAATAAATCATAGTTTCTCAGAAACTATCAATCCCCACAGCTTCCCCGGCAACATCGAAAGTGAGATTAACTGAAGTGAAATGATTCACTACTTTATTTGATATGTTTTAACTAGAACTTTGATAGCTTGAACCTAGATTTTATAGAACAGTGGCAAATCTGATTGTGTGTGGCTTTGTCCCCTCAGTGTGATCTCCTCGTTCCTTCTTGCTCACGTGAATCCAGAAAAGCGTGTGATGTTAGCATCAATAGAATTTGGTATCAAAAAAATGGCAGCTTTAGATGCAGACTGAATAGAATGCGAGTAGGAGAGGGATAGCGCAAGAGAACAGAGCTTGGCTTATGCAATTCCTAGTGTGATTTCTTGCGAGTCATACGACACAAAATGTCCAGAACCTGAAACTATCCTTTTTGATGAACAAAACCTGCAAATCTAATGGCTTTAGACTGGAAATGAAATTATCCTACTTCAATTTATTTTATGAAACATTACCAACACTAGCACAAGAAGATTATGTGGCTTCTAAACAGCAAAACAACACTAACTATGCATGTAATAACTGAAAACTATGAATTCCTAAGAACTGAAAGAATAAAACTATGAAATGAGAAGATGAGAGGCAATTTTTGAGGGGCCATTTTCTTGAAGATCAACCAACTATTTATAGAATCACCATTTACCCAAAGGTGAAAACCAATTTGAACTCTTTAACCATAAACAATGCAAAAACACTATTTGAGGGAACCAAAATCATAAATACGAGCAAAGGTGGTGAAAAAATCTGGTAAACATTGAAATTTATGTGAGTCGCGATAAAATAAATGTTTTGGAAAAATGCGTGAAGGACCGCCACCCTGAGCAAGGCGGTGGGTTTTCATAACTGAAGACCAAAACGTAAAGAAAAAGAGGGGAGAAGAGAAAAACAAAGCATGCAGGGACTAAGCGGGACATGCGGGATGTTAACGCATACTTGGAGAGCTTTTTCAGATCCTGAACACCTTGGGAGGAGACCTGTATCATCATCGGGGCACGTGTAATGTTGTTCCGCTAGTGCAGTACCCTATAATTTTGGGTACGTACAGACACCCTAGCCATAGGAATGATTTATTTTCAAAATTGATTTGTGAACAAAGGGTGGAAGGAGAGCCGTACATTTCTCTGATTCTATCCAGGCATCTATAGCATTGATGGAGATGTATTTGATTCTAATCGCAACATTTCTCTATTTCTAGTCACACATCCATAACCCTGATAAAGATTATTGGAAATATCCCAAGAGAGAGTTATATATCAATTTCCCTTTTGCTTTTGCTTTTGATTTGATTGATTTATTTACTTTTTGAAATCTTATTTCAGCTCTCTTGACTAGTTTGACAACGGGTTAAGAACCACTGATGGCTTGATGGAAGGATGTGGAAGTGAATGCGATGACTACATTGACTAGTGTCAACAAATACATCCAAAATTTCTTCACAACAAATTTATTAGATGGAGATCGTGATAGGATATCTAAGAGGCCAGTCGTTCTTTAATTTACCAAGGTGATGAAAGACAAAGGTCAAACGGATACCATAGAGATAAATGTCACAAAATGTGTGTGAATAGACTAATCAAAATAACATCGACGGGATGAAAATGGTGGATGAATCATGAAAAGAAAGGGAAGAAAGAAGATCCATGTGTATGCATAACCTAATTGCAATGTTTGATCTTTATACTGTTGATTTTTAATGTTTTCTCTTTTTTTGTATTTTTGAAATTTTTGACTCTTTTAAAGATTTTTTTTGGGAAATTAGGATTAATCAATGTCAATCTGTGTGATAAGATCCATTAATAATCTTCTTAATTTCCTTGATAAGGGAAATCAAGTGTGTCTTCTTATCAAGAGTCCTATTATCTCTGATCTCAAAGATCATGGTGAGCTCATACTCAATAAATGACTGTGACTTATCTTAAAACACAAATTTTACATGAGGGAATTTTAGTTCCCTATCCAAAGGTTTATGCACGTTGCACCATACTTGATGGTTACGTTGGTGTGCATTCTTGAATCGCATTTAATTTTTAACTTTATGGCTATTTAATTTGTTGGGATCTTTGGAGCTCTTTGAACCTTTGATCTTAGCTTAATTAAGAAACTATTTGGGTTTCATATAAGCTAAGGTGTGACTCATCTAATTCGAGAAGTGGGAGAAGAAAGTAGATGTTTAAGATTGATGTGAGAAATGATGGTGAGTTTTCCATAGTCATTGATAGGAGAATGATATTATGGATTAAGAGAATATGATCAAAGGGTTGAAAAATATGGTCTACCAGGAGGGTAAACCACAGACAGATGAGGGAGGACTACTAGGATGTGGCCCTAAGATGGAAGAAAATAGGGGTACCAGGAGGTGTCCCATAAATAGAAGACAAAGGACTACTAGCATATGGTCCAAGTATAGAAGATGAGGGACTAATCGGAGGTGTCATATAGAAATAAGAGGATGAAGGGCTACTAGGATGTGACCCAAGAATTGAAGGTAACGGGCTACCCAAAGGTGACTCATAAATAGAAAATAATGGAGGGCTACTAGAATGTAGTCCAAGGTAGAAGATAATGGGTTACTCGGAGGTGACCCACAAGTAGAAAACATAGGGCTACTATGATGTGGCTTGAGAATAGAAGATAATGGGATACCTGGAGGTGACCCACAAGTTGAAAATGGAGGGTTACCAAGTGGTGATCCAATCATAGGAGAAGATGATGGATTACCAAGAGGTGACCTAAGGTGAGATTGTGATTGAGGAATTATGATAGATAAAGAATGATCGGGTGATGAGAAGATAGTCCGTGGATCAATGCTAGACTTAGGTATCTCATCATGCACAAAGGAAGGTGAAGATGGAAGAATAAGAGGAGGATCATGTTCAATGGTCTTAGGATCTTCCTCCATTTTATGAAAAAAGGAATGAATTTCTTCCTCCCAATATGTGAGCACATCGAAGTCAAAATTTAATCCTTGCTCATTATCCTTTAGAGGAATGCGATTGTGTAGCCCCATGAATTCTCTGATTTCTTCTTCATTTTGAAATAAATAGATTGGTATGGGCTATTTTTCTGTGACCATAGTAGGTTGATTAGAAGAAAGGGGTCTACCTAATGTGGAAGATCTAGAATATGTTTTATGATGTAGATGAGGGAAATTCTGGACCTTATTGTGTCCACAAAGGAAGGGAATAGTGCATTGAAAATATATCTTAGCACATTGTTTCTTATGAATGGTTCGACGTGGACGTAAACATCAATCTTTAGAAGATGGATGAATATAGAATAAGGCATGATAAAAATGACTTAGGGGATGAAGAGGGATTGGATTCCTATTGATAGAAGAATATGACTCGAGAGATGAATTAGATTTTTATTGATGATGTCTCGTAAGTGGAAGAAGATGACTTGAGAGATGAAGTAGACTTGGACTGAGATGTCTCACGAGTGGAAGAAGATGACTCAAGAGACGAGGTAGAATTGGAATGAGATGTCTCACGAGTAGAAGAAGATGGAATTGGTTTACCTAGAGACAACATATTGTTAGGAAATCGATGGGATCATTCATCTAGGCCATATTTTGTGACATATGGGTTAACTTTGATTATTGATTAGAAGAAATTATGAGTTGGAGAGCTATTTGATGGAGGAAGGGGTTGTTGAGGAAAATGATAAAAGGGGCCCTATAGAGAAAGGGAGGACCATGACTCAATAGTTAAATTAGGTGTTTTATTGGATGGACTTGGAGTTGCACGGATGTTCAAAGGAAGAGGGAATTGTTCAAGCGACTGATAAGGGGGTCTTGTAAAGAAATGGAGGACCATGACTTAGGAGTCGAATTAGAGGAATCTGAATGATAATTCAAATCAGAATCATCAGGAGACTGAGAAGAATTAGAATAATAGTTTGGATTAGAATCATCATAAAGAATGTTTGGATTGGAATGATCCACATCTATCTAGTTAACCATGAGATGAAGGCGGGGAAAGTGGTAACCCAAATGAGTGTTCTAGCATGAAGAACCAAACGAGGTTTAGTCATGTTGGCAAAATGTTTGAGGTGAAGGCCTAAACCTTTGTTCCTTATTGTCATTAGTGTGAGGAAACCTATGATAGTCAATCATTGTTGGCGTTGTTTACATACAAATTCCTATACCTAGATAGTGTGAAGGAAGTTCCATGTTCAATTCAGGGAAGCATAATGAAAACCAACTAGAAATTTTGCAAACAAAGGGATGCTTGTGTGATTTTCCAAAGGGAATCTAAGGAAAATAGACATCATGATTGAAATAATTTTTAAAAATCAATGAAGGTTTGGCTAACAATTTGCAAGTATAAACGTCAAAATGGTTTGATCAAATTTTTAACAACACAAAGGCTACAAAGGTTTTGCTTTAATGTGTTCAAGAATACAACAAACCTAAGTAAAATGTGTGACAATTATCAATGTCGTAAAGGAATGTTAACAATAATGAATCAATGGAGCAAATGATTGTCATAGAAAAAAAGGTTTTCAAGATATATAACACGTAAGGAACAATCACACAAGTTTTGGTAAACCAATCAAACAATAAGAAACTATACCCTTATGTAAATGCTTCAAAGATAGTTTGACATCAAATGATCAACTTAATGTCAATACTTATGTCAAGTTCAAAATGAACAAGGCGTAAGTATTAGCAAGGAGTTAATGTGATCTCCAATCAAAGGATACTTATGACGAGTCTTAGAGATAATCAAGATATCTAAATCCCAAAAAGTGGAGGTTACGTATGTGAGCCACGCAACAATGCTACTAGGATACATTAGCCAAGATTTGTGAGAAAGAAAGGTATTAGTATCAAAATAATATTGACATAGTGTTCAAACAAGGTAATCAACATCCTTTCAAGATCGAGGTAATGTTTGAAACAAAAAAAACGTTGAAGTATGCTAAGGATTTGTTAAGATTGTAGGCAATGTAACATTACAATATAGATACTTAGATCATGTTTACTAGAAAAAAGATGTAAGTATCGTAATTGTGCCGAGGTGATGCAAACAAAGTATCACATCTAAGGAAGATCAAATGGTGAATCAAGATGAATTACGATGATAATGCATCTCAATATGAGTTTGAGATAAAGGGCCTACTAGAACATGAAGACGTACCATTCACACTTTCAACACTTGTATTCTGGCATTGCAACCTAGTCATGTAAGTAGACTACAAAAGTGGTGGACATGATTATTTCTAGCAGTATTTGCACATGTTGTTTCTCTTTTTTCCCAAAATGGGCAACAAGATAGAAAAGGTGTAGATCAAGAGAGGGTGAAACAAACTCAGTATGACTTTGAAAAAGTTTCACCTTGTCTTTAGGCAAGTGAAAAACTAGGACAAAGTAACATGTCAGTAGGTCCCGTGATGAATAACACTTAGTTTCAAAATTTAATGGACTTTATCCTTGTTCGAATAAACAAGGTTTCGACTCTGAAAAAGCTCTTACTTCTCAGAATATCTATAGAAAACTATGATGGCTTGATATGGTAAAAGTGGGCTCCAAGATGATATATCTTCCTATTGGTTCTCTCAACTAGGTGTCACAAACTACCTCTGACGAGCTCAGTTTTCCAAGAAAGTCACACTGACTAAATCTTGGAGTATCCCGTCTTTACTTTACCCCCTTCGACATAATGAGCATAAAATGCGTTCAGTTGTGTTTTCACTGGGGTCACAATGGAGATAATTTTGACTCTAAACTCACAAATAGTGATAACTAGTCAAGTAGGTAAGTAGAGCACTTCCCATTTCATCCACAAGGTTCCCTCTTGCGTGGACTAATTTGGGGTTCCTAGGAGCATCCATTTTGTTTTAGCTTAAGGCTTATGCCAAATGGATTTTCTCCTAGTTTAAAGTAGACCTTTACTATCCGAACCTAGCAAGTGTTTTGAATATGGTGGTTTTTGTCTTTGACTTACACACCATTGGAAACCTACAATAAATGTGTTAGCCTTCGTTTAGATCCCAATTCTTTCACAAGTGATATGGTCCTTCATGTAAAGATTAGTAGTTATTGTCCAAGGCATCAAAATATCATAGAACGAGGATTAAACATTTCTTTTGATTTCCTAAGATCATCCTAAAACATGCAAGGAAAAGCATACACAACGTAAAACTCCTACTAAATTGTAAAAAATGATGAAAGCCTTTGAATTAAACACACAACTCAATCCTTTTTTTAATCAAAATTTGACATTTATTCCCTTAGAAAACCTTTAATGAAGTGTTTTTGAAAAAACATGAAAGAGGTGTTGTATCGTTTCTGATTCCCAAGATCACCTAGAAGGTGTGAGGGAAGAGCATACGTGATCCTAGCCTTAAATGAAAAAAATGAACATTCATTAACTTTGATAAGAAAACACTTAAATCATGTAACTCAAAAACCCTGAAACCAACTAATTAGCCATAATACAAATGGTGTTAGAAAATCAAAAGAAACAACCCTTTGTTAGTTTAACATAGTTTTCATGACTTTTATACTATAATGACTATGCACCTTTTATGATGTATACGCACCCCTAATAACATGTTCATGCATATTAGCAACATATGCACGCCTCTTCTAAAAAACACCTTGGAGTCATTATTTAGCGTATATGACGACTGAGAGACACCTGTGCACCCATTTTTATGGGTGCATATTGCGCAGGCATGTGCTATCCTTTGTCAAAATGTAAGACAACATAGAGGGGTTTTAACATGTGCGCATCCTGAGAGATGTATGTGCACCCATGTGTGTTTGCATGTGCATACACACCCTTCTTGAGGTATGCACGTGTCTGAGAAATTTTAGCACAGAGGGTAAAAATGCATAGTGGAAACATGTATGCACAGAGTAAACCATATGGTATGCACACACTCGAGGACGTATGGGTTCCCCAACCAACATGTGCGCACATGTTTTAGTGTAAATATGCACGCCCTTTTCTAACGCCTTGTGTGTGTATCTAGAACTACACAAAAAAGTATGGAAAACTAATTTACTAAAAATGCAAACAGGTCATAACTTTGTTATTTAAATCAATTTCTAACATAAACCCATTAATTTTGCATGTAAAAGGAAGATTTTAACACATATAAGGTTAGAAAAATCTATTCAATCCTTCAAAATGCATGGAAATGGTTAGAAAAACTGATGTAAATCACAAATATTTGAAATCAACTTCTATGGACTATGGAGTAAGTCCCACCAGGTGTGCTAAATGTGTTCATGTGTAAATTAGAAAAGCTATAAGACTTGAAACTAAACACCTAAGAGTTCCAAAGCTTTAAAATAACCTAGTTAGAACCATCAATCTAAGAGCTTAGGGAGGCTAATTTCTCTAACATGCATATAAATTTGAAAAAAATCAAACTAACATGTCTAAATCAATCTCTACTCTTTGAATGCTAACTTTGAAATGAACCTAAGAAGATCCTTAGCAATCAGATTTTGATTGTTAGTATGATCTCAAGGTTTGAGAATGGAGTCTCACCATTAATGGATATAAGGCCATTTGGTTCTCTCCATATTACCCAAGCTTGAGTTAATGGATGCACTATGAATATATTAGCTCAATAAATGGAGAAATGCTCAAGATTCTAATTGCCTATAGTTTATGCTAGAGGAGGAAAATTCTTCTTCTTTTTGCAATGGTAAGGGGGTAGGATTCTATTTATAGGTTTCTTATTCCAAGAATGGAATGATTTTGGTGCATGTGGGACCAAAGCATAAAGTAACTCTAATTGAGTTAACCAAGCCTTGGTGATTCAACATGGAAGTCAACACTTTATGGCAGTTTGGGGTGCATATGATTAAATAAAAATGATCAATTAGTAGGGGTAGACTAGTATAAGTCTCTTAGAATAATATTAGTGTGATTTAGGGGGCACTTTAGAGGAAGTGGATTAAATAAATAGTTAATCTATTGATTTGGGGTTAATAACATAGTTAATTAATACTAATTAACTAACTTAGGTGGTGACGGGTGTTATCAATGGAAGGTTGTTAATAGGAATCCTGATCGAAATGCGGGCCAATTAGTTAGCAAATTGTAACTAATCAACGAGAATTGAAGGGAGAATAGGTTAATTGATGAAGTATCATCAATTTACGAGAAATATAATAGTTAGTGAAATTTTATTAATAAAATTTCTTTGATCAAATTGTAGGTGTCTACACACATCTCATATTTTGATGAAATCACTTCCACTGGGATAGGTTTTGTCTCACGATCTCACGTACAAATTTTCCAATCAATCAGCTCACTAGAACAACGGGAAATAAAAATTTACAAATATAGGGAATGAAATATGGGTTTTTTTCATGGTAAAAAATCTGAAAATTGCATGTCAGTGCTATCACTTGTGTTCTCAAGTAGCCTAGAAATGATGAAGAACACAAAAAAACCTCAAATCAATTCATGCACTAGTTTGCAAGATACAAATATTTTTCCTCACGGGATATGGAGTCAATCTGACAAAAGTTGTGCTTAGAGCCTTTAAAAATTGCACTTTTCATGAAATTTCTTCTACTAAAATCATGGGAAAATGGAGAGATTAATGTAAGGGAAAAAATATGAAAGGTGGAATTTGGATATTTTTTTCCAAAGTTCCAGGTAAAAATGGAGCAAAATGGGGGGTAGAGTGAAAATATGGCTAAGAGTTGGGTTTTTATAAGCATGAAGAAAGGGGGCTGAGTTTTTTATCCCTCTTTTCCCCCATGGAAAGGTGCAAAGGGACCCAAAAATTTTACCTTAGCCCCATGATGACAAGTGGCGGGCATGCACAACATGGAGAGGGGCTTAAAAATTGCCAAAAGGTGCTTTTGGAGACCTCCCAGGGTTATGTGGTGGGCCCAAGGAGCTCCAAGGGTGGGAGGTAAATTTTCTTGTCTCCCATTTCCCCTTAAAAAATAGATAAAGGGACACCAAAATTTCACCTTAGCGCCATGCTAACAAGTGGCACTGGAAAAAATTTCTAACTACGATAGCGTTCTCGAGAGAGAGCTTGAAAATGAAGTTGTTGGAGCTCCCAGAGGTATTTCTGGGCACTTATTTACATGATTATGATTGAAAAAATCATTTGGAGAAGAATGAGATGGGTCTCAAGGTATTTTTATTCTTGAAACCTTCCAAAAAATGGACTTTTCTATCAAGATTTTCTAGTTATGCCTATAAAGAATGAGTTGTGGAAAGAAATGCATGGGCCTTGAGAAAAATATGGAAGTATCAACATGTAGAGAATTGAATTTGATTTCAATTGATATTTTATTAAACCTATAACTCATTCTGGAGCTCCCAGAATCATCTCTCAAAGCTTAGGTACTTTTTTCCCAGTGCAAGATCCTTTGGCCTCAAAAACTTGCTTTTGATGAACTTGCTCCTAAACCTACAGATCTTTCCAAAATATTCCTAAATCACTTGCACAATGATCCTAGCTCATGAATACACCTCCCTAATGATATTAAGACTTTCAATACACTTCAGATAATATTTTTTTAAATCATCTAGGAAGGCCTACAATGAAATGTTTTTGACACTAGGGTATAGTTGTCCTATTTTCAAGTTGAATTTTTCCCTTACAAAAACAAAGGACAACACAATTCGAACGAGAGTGGCTTGTGTATTATAAAGGAGTGAGGGGGGGCCTTTTATAGGCTTAATAAGCCCACTTATCTAGTTGATAAGCCTATTATGCTAGCTCTATGCTAACTTCTTGGGCTAGGTGAGTTGGTTAGAGTGTCCACTTTACAATGGATGGGTTGCGGGTTCAAACCTCTCACCCCATATCTCGTGGTATTTTTTTGTTTGACCACCAAATACTACCATGTCTCCTGTCAACCACTAGTCTCATTGTTCCATGTTTGATTTGATCCCACACCACTCATTTGTGATCCCACCAACCTCCATGCCCCATCACCCTCCCTACGCCATGTCATCACATCCTTGTTGATCCTGCCGAGTCATCTGTTGCGTGGTCCACTGAGTTAGCTGAGTCATGGGACTAGTCCCACATGTGGCGGGGGGTTGGTTTAGATAAGCCTTAATATAGGCTTCACCATTCACTTGACTTATGGCTTTGGTGATGTGTTCCATCACTTTTTTTTGGTTTTTGTGCTCATTGGTTGGAGTATCACAATTTGGCTCTCCCTTAGCTCATCTAATGTTACCTAATTAACTTACCTCATGAGCTCACCTTGAATCATCCTTGAGATTAATGCATAGTTATTTCTCTGACTCAATCCTAACTCACCACGAACTCTCCAAGTATCTCACTGAGTTAGCTCGATGAGTTGTCAAAATTGAGTGAAATCACTTCGGTGGCCGGGTCCCCTTCTGAAATAAAATCAGGCCCCATAGTTGACCAATTTTTTACACTCGAGAATGAGTAAATTTTTTTTTAAAGGGAAACCATATTTTTTCTTTGCGACACTGATGAATTGTTTACCACTACACCTGTGTCTAGTCACTATGTTGTTTCCTGTGTTTTGATTACATCCTATGAACACCTTGTTCCTGTGCAGACTGCATCAGGAGTATACGACATCCGTTTTGTGCATTCCAATAGGTTTCAGAAATATTGAAACATTTACTCCCATAAGGAATATGTTTAGGGAGATATTGGGAACGTTGACACGTAATTTTGACCTCTAGATCACACCTCCACAATAAGGAGGATTTTGGTCCACCAAAAGCTTTGTTTTCTCCACCCTGGATCCTAAAACTTTGTGTTTTTGAGAAGAGATATCTATAATTGAATTCACATTGCTACTCCATAATCAGAAAATCAATTTTTTGCTTGATCTTGGGACCTGTGACACATACGATGACTACCTTCTATTGTGTCACCAATGTCACCCCTAACTTCTACACCTCCTTTCGACCTCCACTTTGTTACATGACTTCCCACCTCTACACAAAGCTAAGTCAGAGTGTGCTTGGTGTTGATGAGTTCCACACTCCTATTGAATTCCATTCTGTTACATGGCCTTCCACCTCTACGCATAACTAAGTTGGATCTAAGTTTCGTAGATGAGCTCATCTACATGACTCTTCTACATGGCTTCAAAGTAATATGAGCTCGGCGATATGCCCCAACATCAAATAATCAAAGCTTCATCAGGTACTTTATGAAGAATTAATAATGGAGCTTTTCTTACCAATTTTAAAAATAAACACTAGGCATTTTGAACCTATCATGAAGTGTTCTCTTGCTTGGTGGCTCTTGTCTGGTGTCAGCTCCTCTGCTCAACCATCCTTGTTGTAAAGTCTAATAGATGGTACAAGTAAAATTTCTCAACAATAAAATTTTTAATACTCTGATACATTATGGTGTTATCACATCACATAATTTTTCTCTTTTTACCAAGTCTTACAATTGGGAGTATCTCATGTAGACAATTCCCAAATGGGTATTTTATTTTATTTTAAAATAAGAGCATGGGTATATTTTATTTTTATTAAAACCCAATAAAATGATTAAAAAGATACATCCAATATATGACTACTTGTATTTTCCACCTAGATTATCTATTAAACCTCAATTTGTATGGACCTGGTTACTTCATTGATGGCTCTTTCGATTTTGTATGTCATATGGGACTAGGTGGTCCGTAGTGAGTATGAGTTAGATGACTCATTGATCTATCCTTTGTTGGGTCGTGTAATATGACTAATGTTGAAATTGAAAATAATCTCATGATTTAGTTGGAGTTCAAGGCCTTCTTTTAAATTCATAATGAATTCCTAATGAGTAGTGAGGTTACCCAAAGAATATCTCGTCCATCTCTAATGGGATGATTTCAAGATTTACAGTGTCTAAAAAATTCCCTCCATTTATGTATCACAGGGTAAAAATTTAGTTGTCATCCCCTGGATACAACCGTCTCATGTGCCATATGTTTTAGTACAAGGAAGAGGCCTGTTAGGTAAGCCCAATTGGCATACCAAGTCGGTTGTAACATAAATCAGTCCAATGTACCAATTGAAAATAATTTGCACAAGGTGTCCTTCAGCAACCACTGAAATAATTTACCTAGAATCCTCACTGATCACATAATCGAGTCAGGGTCCCACTGGTGCTCTATGTTTTCGCAAGGATGTTGTATGGTAACCTACACTGGGAATTCCAGGAGATTTTCCTTTAGCTACAGTCTTCCTCTGAAACCAATGAGGTGCCCGATTAGGGTTCTGCAACCAGTAAAGCTCCACGTCATGAATGCTTTTGGAGTAGTGGCTACAAACTAGCCTGAGTGGGGATGGTGAGCTCTCTCTATGAAGTTTCCTCTGTTGACATGTTTATGCCATCATGTCAGGTAAGGATTCAATACTACTATGCGGCTTAGAAATCCTTCAATATTTTAGGAATTTTATCTTATTGACATTTTCCAGATGCGTATGCAGCTCCACAATTTGATGAGTCTAGTGCTAGTGCCTAGACACCACCATCTATATCATCGTTCCCAAAAGAGTGAGCATTATGTGCCACTGGAAGAACTGGTATAGGTCCATTGTTGTTTAGAAGTGAGCTAACATATGCAATCACCAACTCTAATACCAAACTTGCTTTGGAGTTAGCAAGTTTACAGGCCAACAACCTGTTCTGATACCAAATTTGATCTGAAAATTTGGTCAAATGATTTCCTTGAACATGGATCCATATAGGAAAATTAATTTGGTACCGATTTTACTCTAAAATATTAATCAACTTAAGCAAAAAATGCAATGCAAGATAGAAAAACATTGCACCGAGTTGATAACAGAGTTCGGCCAAAATGCCTACATCTTCGTGTTCATCAATAGTTGAACCAATTCATGATTAAAAAAATTTGACTGCAAGTACAATTACACTTACAATGCTTATAATGAATGTTTTGGTACCACTAGAACCTAGTGCCAATCGAATTTGAATATATGAGACTAGTTTTGGAAGCTCAGTGCTAAATCCCCCACAACTTCCCATTTTTTCAAGTGTTAGAACTAGAGTTGTACACATAAAACTTCATTATTTTATTTAGTAAACAAGATACAAACATATAGGAAATACATTCTTATAATTACGGAGATTATATCTCCTCATATAAATCACCAAAAAAAATATTCCCAACCTCTAATTATTCATAATATATTGTTATAACAACACACACACACACACACACACACACACACACACACACACACACACAGATATATATATATATATATACACACACAGATATATATATATATATATATATATATATATATATATACGACTTAACCATCTAATAAAAAATATTACTAACTTACTGTATTAATCATATAATAACTACAAATACAGTAAATAATAATTTACCAAGGGGAAATCAGAACTAACATGTGAACACTAGATTCATAAAATTCCCCCTTAGTGTTTACATGGTAGAAAAACTTTCACACTTCTTTCTGTAGCTTTCCGCCCCTGCGCACTCATGATCTTGGCATACACTCAAATTGAAGGTTGAAGAAGGAACACATCAAATGCTTATCAAGCATGTACTATCGGGAACACATTTGACCAAACTAGTATGGGAACACGTACATGAAAAATTTTCTTATCAACCAATCACTATAGGGAACACATCTGACCTACTCAGTGTGGGAGCTCAAGTAGGAACCTTGAATGGTTTTACAAAAGCTTACCATAAACCTAGGTATGAACAGGAACCCATTTGACTATTCAACCTCTTCAATAATCACAATGTTGCATTTCACTGTGTAATTTGTTCTTCACTATATTATTACATCAGGGAATTATATAGAAATAACCACATATACACGAGAACATGAATGAACCTATACTCTTATTCTTCACACCACACTGACAAGCTAAAAAACTGAAATCCACACCACACAACTGAAAACATAAGTTACCATACCAGAAGTGTGACCCCATTATTGACAACTGACAAGAGGTTGTTGATTAACCTCCAACCTTCAATGCCTCTATCCTCCAGTAACATGCTACTATCTCAACTGGATTTGACTTGGATGCTCAATAGTTTCCACATTGGGTTAATTTTGTCTCCCCCTCACAATGTAAAACACGTTATTTTCCGGATGTCAGGTAACATCGAAAATGCATCCATAAGGATTTTTTTTGCAATTTTTGATGACTACAAAATAAAAAACACACCTTGAAAAATTGATAACATCAACATACAAAGACTTTAAATGGTGACATAAAAATTAAAACACAACTATTGACTCAATTTTTGACCATTTTTCTTCTATAACTTCACGATGTTGACTAGACTCTTCCTTGACTTTGTCAATGACAACAAAATTTGGAAAAAAAAAAATATTGACATTTTTTACACTTGACTCTTAATGGCAAAGACATGATTAAAATTAAAACACTTTTTACAACAGAAATTGATAGTGAATCTAACAATATGACAAGAGGAATGAAAAGTAATATTTAATTACTTTTTAATACTAAGTGAACTCACCACTTTGATTTGTAATAATAATTATAGCTAATTCAGAATTAATGTTGACTAAATAAAACGAAAAAATACCGTGGGTTTTTTGTTGCATGGCTTCGTCATTTTCTTGTATGTTCGAAGACGATGACAAAATTTCGAGTGGAAAAGACCTTAGATGCCATAGTTTGAGTTAGATCTGCCAATGCTGGGGTTGATTTACGATAGTTTTGAGATGGGGATCAAATAATAAGGATTAGTTCTCAGATAAATTTACCAAGAAATAAAAACAAACTCCATATGCATATGCAAATGCTCAGATCTAGATTTGATGTAGAGACCAATAGTGTGCATGAAGAGAAGATTATAATGAAAAAATGTGACGAGTTAGAATGAAATTCACTTGGGACTCAGTCAATGCCAAATTTCTTGATGTGGATACAAATGTAGAAGAATATATCACGTGTGATGAGAATCAAACTACATATTCGATGGTAATTGAAACATCTATAGACAAAGGGAAAACACATAGGAGTATAAAACTAATCAGGATGATCATAGAGTGCACAAAAACTCTACAGAATTCTCAAGGTGCCATACATGGATATGTAGATGAAGAGAATATTGAAGAAGCTATGTATACTTTTCGAATCCACGGTTGCTTTCAAAGATTTTGAAGTGGTTTCCACTAAAAATTGTATCAATAATAATCTATATAATATATCTACACAATATAAATAGATGAGATTAAATAGATCAAGGTAATAAATCATTTGAACTACCCGACAACACTAAAAATTTATACAATTTCCCTACTCTGATACCAAATCAAGTGGTAGAATCAGATTTGCACACAAAAAAATTTGTTATTTTTTTCAGTAAACAAGATACAAATATATAGGAAAGACGTTCCTATAATTACAGAGGTTATATCTCCTTCTATAACTCACCCAAAAAATATTCCCAACCACTAACTATTCATAACATATATTGTTATAACTAAATATATATATATATATATATATATATATATATATATATATATATATATATATATATACAACTTAACCATCTAACAAACAATATTACCAACTTACTATATTAATCATACAATAACTACAAATAATGTAAATAATAAATAATTTACCACTTGGTAAATCAAAACTAACATGTGAGCACTAGATTCCTAACAACTTTGAAACCTCCCAGAGCTAAGTCGGAGTGTCGTAAATCTCAATGATTAAACCCCTCCATGGTCATCAAGTAGTAAGAATATGGTAACCAAAACCTAGTGTAGAGGATCAAATTTCTTATATGATTCTCCAACACGAAATGATCTGCTTTGGCTCTGCAACAATCATCTAGGTCCACGTGAGAAGGTTCAAAGATCAAAAATGCCTCTACAATATCATGGTGGGTTAATAATAATTAACCCCCAAAAATAAAAATAATAGGTCTTTAGAAAGATCCAAAATAATTTCCTTAATAATCCTAAGTACTTCTTACATTCTGCCCTCTTTGCTCTGCTTTTCAATTCGAATGAGAGTGGCTTGTGTGTTAGAATGGAGTGAGGGGGGGCCTTTTATAGGCTTAAGCAGCCCACTTATTTATTTGATAAGCCCAATATGTCAGCTCTATACCAAATCATTGGGTTAGAAAAGTTGGTTAGAGCATCCTCTTTGTAATGGATGGGTCATGGGTTCAAACCACCCACCCCATATCCCATAGTCTGTCTTTGTTTGACCACTGAATTCCACCATGTATCTTTTCAACCACTACTCTCAGCATGCCATGTCCAGTTCTACCCCACACCAGTCGTTGTTGATCCCACCGACCTCCATGCCACGTCATCACGTCCTCGTTGAGCCTGTCGAGTCCTCTACTATGTGATCTACTGTGTCGGTCGAGTCAGGGGGTTCATCCCACATGTGTTGGGGGTCGGTTTGGATAATCCTTAATATAGGCTTCACTCACTCACTTGACTTATGGATTTGACCTTGTGTTCCATCACTTTTTCTAGGTTGTTGCAGTTGTTGGTTGGTGTATGACGAGTTGGATTTCGCTTATCTCATCTAATGTTTCCTGATTAACTCACCTCATGAGTTCTCCTTGAATTTTCATTGATCTCACTACATAGCTCATTCTCTGATTCAATCCCATCTCTCCAAAAACTCACCAAGTATATTATTGAGTTGGCTTGATCGTTGGCTCAACGAGTTATCAAAATTGAGTGAAATCACTCCAGCAGACGGGTCCCCTTCCGACATAAAAGTGGGCCCCATAGTTGACAATTTTTTTGCACTCTCGAGTGATGAATACCATTGTTTAAAGAAACCCCATATTTTTAATCCATGAAAAATTCAAGAAATAATAGAACAACCATACCTAATAGCGGACTGATATAAATTATGATAATGTGGGGGAAAATTACGATTAAAAAACTTTTGATTATCAAACTAGACACTCCTCATATGATTTCATGAAAAATTTATCCCTTAATCCAATGTTTAAGTCCTTCAAATAAGATCTTTCATCTAAACCCTGCGTAGGGTTTTGTACAAGCCCGATAGGAGTTAAATTCAAGTTTAAAGAGTTACCTAGTGTTCCAAACCTTTAAATTTTACCTAGAGGTATGTATCAACCTCCTCAAGGTTCTTGATCAGTATTCATTCAAAATTAACATAGAAAAATGGATTAAAATTGAATTTTACCTTCTCTAACCATGTATTCTAACCCTAAGAGGCCCGTGCATAGTTTCTTATTCCATTCTTGCATATTATCGAGTATTACAACTTTGAATCCAATATAAGAACACTACATAAACACCATTAAAACCAATATTTGCAAATATACAATATATTCAAGAACATTTCAAAGATTCACATTAAAAAAACCCTTCATAACTATCCTTTTACACATTTACAATCTCCTTCTTCATGAAAACAAGGGTAATCCTTCTATTCTATTATCCTGTCACGTGGTATATCATTCATCTCTCCTCTAAAATTATTCCTCAACTCTTCTCTATTTGAATACCTTAAATCCTAACCAACTTTTAAGTAACTCTCCTCTTTACTAGATGATGACTCAAGACAAGCACATTGAGTTAAGAACCAATAATGGAGAAAAACATGAAAAACTATTTAAAACATGAGAAAGACCCCTTAAGAAGGGCTAACACACCTTATTAAAACATCTCTAAGAATTCCTATACCTTTACAAAAATTATAATGAGCCAAAATTGGCCAAAATTGACCAAAAAGGTAGTAATTCCTTCACTAGAATTTCATATATGAAATTTGGAGGGAAAATTCCTAGAAGCCATTTTTTTAATTTTGTAGCCTTCTAATGACACCTAAACACATAAACCAACCTCTCTGTACCCCCTAATCATGTTTACATTGAAATTTTAATCTAGGAACCATTACAGGCTGATGCCCTTGCATCACTTGACTTACCTCAGTCGAGCTACTTCCATGTACTAATTTCCCGAAGCACAAGTGAAGAAGCAAGAAACAACTTGAGATTTCTTACCTTTGTTTTTTTTCACCATCGTGGATATGGATCTAAAATACATAACAAAAACTTTTTGTGCCGTGTGGGTATCTCCTATGATCATCTCTTGTACCCATGGGAATAATTTAGTTGTTTCAGGCTCATTATTGAGTATGATTGTTGTTTCCGGTTCTGAATGAGAAGGTGCATCTTGCACTAGATGAGTTAGCATAGCTATAGAGGAGGATATGCTTCATGAACTTTGAGGGATCGATTGATGAGATGGATCGAATTATCCTTATTCTACACCTTCTACATGATCTTGTATTGCTCTTGCCTTTTTGGGAATCCTCCTATAATGTGGGACTTCGATTTCCATCAACTTCATTTTTGAGAGCTCTCTTGAGTGAGAAGAGCTTGAAGTTTTGTTAGTTTCCTTTTAAATGGAGAGGTGAGATGTTTGTATTTTAAGAGTTTGGAGACCTCCTGATTCAATGAGTGTAACTTTCTTCTTTTTGAACAATTCCTTGGATCTCTGAATTACCACTACAATTCGTTCACATATGTCCCTTGACTCATGAATGATCCATGAGACTTGGGGGGGGCGGGGGGGGGGGGGGGGGGCAATGCTTTTACTACTTGATACTTAAGCTCATACATTTTAGTACCATCATCTTCAATTGCATCTGTCTACTAATCAAATTTGAGCCTTCTCATTTTTCCAAGTGTCATTCTGATGTGATCACTTTCCCTAACCTCAAAGTCATCTGAATAATCCACTTAATAATCCTCAATTTGTGGAACATGGTGAAAATTAGGCAAATGGATTGTTTTTTGGTTTCTCTGAATGTTGAAATCCTCCCTTGGTGTGTATGAGTAGAGGTTCAAAGGAGTGAAGGAATATTCCAAGTTTGCGACATCATTGACATTATTACATGAGAAGATCCTGAGAAAGATATGGAATGAAAAACTTTTCTTCCTACAATTCTTGAGTTTTCCATTGATGTGAGAAAGTTTTCTACATAGCTCAAACATCACGATCTTATCCTTGAGGTATAGTAAGATCTTACACAGAGAAAAATCAGACACTAATTCTTTAATATATGAAAATGTTGAGAACCGAGTGAAAAAGGATTCATACCTCTTGATCAAAATGGTGTCTTGAGAAGATACTCTTGATTTTGGATTACCCTCCAACAATTATATGAAAAACATAGTGACTTATCATATGTGGCGGCCTTAAGAGAAATTTTCTGAGTGAGATTCAAGCCTCTAAATGATATTGTGCTCACAAGAGCGTAGACCAAGTAGGACATCGTTGTGAAATTCTTGGTAGCCGACAACTGAAGAAATTGTTGATGGATGTTATTGATGATTATCTATTCCTATTCAATCATCTACTTACCCTCAATTAAAATAAGGATTAATTGTGCCATCGAATCTTAAAAATACCTCATGGCCTCTTCTCCCACCACTCTACTGAGTAGGATGATTGATTTTGAAAAGCCTTCATGAAACTCACTTCTAGATGGAGCTTTCAACAAGTGAGATGGTTTCCGACCCTAATGTAAGACCTTGAAGATATGATATTGTTTTGGACCATTCATCCTACGAAAATTCCTTTGTGATGATGACCATGTTATTTCATGTCAATATTTGCATACATTGTGAAATTCCCTTAAGAGTGATAACTGCAAGTATCGAGTTGTCATCTACCCTAATGATTCTTGTCTCTATCTCGTAGTGATGAGAACATGCCATTAAAAACTCCATGATTTTAAAAACTACATGATGACCAACCGCAACATATAATCCACTCATGAACACCTTGTCTTCCACTAGTTCTCTAGGACCACCAAGAATTTGGTTCTTAAGATATTCTAAGTCCATATGAGCAACATCATTGTTACCCACCCCTGGATATTCTGATACCAATGTTAAAACAAGATCTAGAATAGAAAATTTGAAATTCATATTTGTAAAATTAAATGATATGGGATAAAATGAAGATGATAACAAATTTCTACAACTGAATCAAAGACTTTCTATTTTTAGCAGGTAGGGTTCAAGAGCTTCTTTTTTGGGAAAAGGTGATTTTTACTCGAATTTAGTTTAATGAAACCCCTAACATGCTAAAAATTATTTCATTGAAATTGGTTAGCTGATTTTTAAAACTTTCTATTTTTGGAAATTTGCGTTTTCTTTTTTGCTTTTTTTACCTTTTTGGGAAAAACTACATGTGTGACCTAGTTTATCTTCTTCATTATTTTCTGAGTGCACTAATATGAGAAAACTTCCTATTTTTGGTAACTTACTATTTTTAGTAAGTGAGGTCACCATATACATACTATTTTTAGAAACAACAATAATCCATGTCATTTTGCAACTAAAATGTCTTCATTGGATTCATCTCATCTTTGAGACCCTATGCTCCAAATTTCACCTCGATTTGTCTGTCAGAGTGCTGGGAAAATGAAAAATTAGATTCTCAGGCATGAAACTAGGGTTTTTTCCATTAAAAAATTATGGAATCATTCATTTTGATGTTACAATCTTTTTGAAGGCTCATGGAATGAGGAACAACTAAGAAAATCTCAAAGGATTTCGCTCACATGTTTGAAAGTTATGATTTTTTTTATGGTTTTTACATTCATGGCTGCCACGAGAGAATTTTGAAAGAGTGTTTGGTAAAATTATAGGTTTTTTAGAGGTTTGAATCAGCAAAAATGGTGGTCTGGGTTATACTAAGAGAAGAAATGAGGTAAAAAATCATTTATTTTGATTTAATAGCTTGCACGACCATGTATTTTGGTGTATGAATGTAATAGCAATAGTTGATTGAAAATTTATAATTTTAAACTCATAGTATGGGGTGAATTTTTATGTTTCCATTGTCCCCTTGGGAATGGGGATAGTAGGGATAGTAAAATGTTATCTCACTTAGGATTGACAAGTGGCACATTGAGATTACACGATAGGGGAATGGGGAAATCAACCATTTAGCACTTGAGGTGCTGAGACTGGGTCGTATGAAAAACATTGACATGGGCTAGATTGGGGTGCATTATATTGTTCCCTTGGGAATGGGGATGTTAGGGACATAAAAATGTGCCCTCACCTGGTGATGACAAGTGGGACATTTTGATTTGGTGAGGAGAATGTGAGGAAAGGCTAGCTTAAGCATTGTGGGGCTAGAAATAGGTTACATGAAACACAAGAACAAGGGCTAGAGTGGGGTGAATTTTATTGTCCCTTAGATCAAAATTTGAAAGCGAAAATATGGATAGAAAATAACAACCTCACCTTGTGTTGACAAGTGGCACATTCTGATTACATGATGGGAGGAGCTAGAAATAGGAAAATAAGCCATGCGGAGTGCTTATCATGGTCATGTGAGGAACCTGAAGGAAGATTTGGGGTAGGGAGAATTTTTGTCCCTTTGGGAATGGGGACAAGAGGGATACAAAAATGTGTCTCAACCTCAAGGTTACAAGTGTCCTCACTTGAAATTGGCTTGGTATAAGAAGTGTAGCTTGTGAGAGAAAGACCTTAAAGACGAGATTTCCAGAGCTCCAAGAGGTATTTTTGGATATATTATTATATGATTTTGAATCCTAAGATAAATTTACAAAAAAATGGGAGGGTTATAATCCTTAATTATTCCTGCGACCCCTGAAAGATCTCCATTTTCCTAAGGATAACAAGGTGTGTCTACACAAATTGAGTTTCCCTGAGAAGTGAACATAACTTGTGAAAGATCTAAAAAATACATCATGTAAAGGGTTCAAACATATTTCCCATTACTAATGTTTTGCCTCCAAACTCACTACAGAAATCCTGGAATCCTCTGCAGAAGCTCAGGTACCATTTTAGACTAGAAGCTCTTTACCCCTGAAAAACCCACTTTCACTGCAACTGTCCCTAAACCTCAAGAACTTTCCTAAATATTCCTAATTCAGTTCCATCACTATCCAAACTCTTCAAAAAAACCTTTGGATGATTGTGATATTTCCAATCAGTCCCGAAGGATACACACCTATCGTGAAAATTCCATAAATAACCTTTCTAAGCTTACGAGAGATTTCACCATTGGAAGAACTTCACTGAAAGAATAGAATGACCTTAACACAATCTTTTAAAAATTATTGAAATTTTTTACAACATATTATGAGGACATGTAAGGTTAGTATATGCATGATATAGAGGGAAGACTGATCCAGAGAGGTGTTTAGGATGGTTTTCAAGTAAAATTTTGACACTTGGGTTTAGTTGTCATGTTTCAAGTTTAAAATTTTTAACTTATAAAAACACATGAAAAAGTTTGACTCTCACTTGAGGACTTGTTCTGGATCAAACAAAGTGATGACATGATAAGAAAGAAATCCAAAATCTTAATATAAAATGTGGACGAGTGCCTTATCCATTCAGAGTCTTATTACAAGAAACATATATGAATAAAAAATGCACACACAAACACAAAAATGGAAACATACCACACTAGAAAGGAAAAAAACCCAATGGGAAAGGAAAACACATAACCTTAGTTCACCGATGGTACATGTTGGGGACAACCCACTTTCACTATTTATACAATTTCAAGTATTTCTCACTATGAGGCAATTCAAAATAGGTATCATCTAGATATGAGATATAGATAGTATTTTCTCTACAAGCTTCCTGGATCAAAAATGATCCTAGCTACAAAGAGTCAAATTTTCCGTGAATGGCTTTCACCTCTCTCTATTTATCCCACAATAAGACAAGGACACCAATTAAGAAATATCTTGCCTTAGCTTTTTTTTCATAATCTTTTTTACATTCAACTTATGCTCTTTGATTCGATCAACCACCTTTAACATGTCTTCACCAAGTTTCTCAAGATACAATATTCTCTTATCTAGAGAATCATGGAATTGACCGTCTTTTACTACTCTGACTAATTGAAGAGCAATAAATTTTACCATGAGGGTAATCTTGACATTAATCCCATACAGCAATTAGAATGGTGACATGTCAATTACATTTTTCGAAATGATCTTGTCTGCCGATAATGAATCATAAAGCTTCTTGTGCCAATTTATCTAATTTTGATCAACTAGCTTTCAGAAATTTGTCATGATGTTTTCATTGTTGGATTCATCCTAACCATTCCCTTGTGGGTAATAGTCTGATGCATGTGAGAGTCAGATTCCATAGCTATACCAGAACTCAGTTAGTCCCATCGATGAAAAGTATGTTGCATTATCAACCACCACCTTTTGAAGAATTCCAAAATAGACAATGATGTTCTCTTTGATGAAGTTACATACCATTTGAGAGTTGGCTTGTTTAATCGGTATCGCCTCCACCTATTTGGTGAAGTAGTCTATAGCTTTGAGCACGTAGGCATGAATTTTACTTAGGTAAGGATTGATACCACCAATGAAATCCAGGCCCCACTGCTGGAAAGGTTCTTCAATGACCACTAGTCAAAGAGAGAGTGCAACGAGATGTGGTCTTCCCATAATTTTTTGATATGCCTCACACTTGGAAAGCCATTTTTGAGAATCTACTAACAATGTAGGATAATAATATCTACCATAAAGGATCTTTTGAGTAGTTAGCATGAAGGAGAAATAACCACCACAATTCTGGTCATTGTAAACTTTCAACATTTTTTCTTATTTCTCTATGTTAACACACCTTATGAAACATCCATCCAGTCCTCTCTTATATAACACATGATTCCAAATGACATACATGGCTTATTTTATCTTAAGAGCCCACTTTTTCTTGTAGTCAAGATGTGTTGAGAATTCACCGTAAGTGATAAATTATGCAATATCAGAATACCACTCATTGGTAGTGTTTACAAAAAGAACTTGAGGTAATTCCTTACTTACACATCCATAAACTTTCCACTCCTTTTCTTCATTATGATTCATGAGAGAATTATATTCTACACTAAAATTAGGTCATACTCCCCTTGGTCCCCCATCAAATAAACACCTTGAACACATTCACCTAACCATGGCCCCTTTCATCCCACTCTAATATTAATTTAATTAATTAAATTAAATTAATTCATTATCCTCACAATATTTATTATTTAAATATCCTAATTGGGATAATGCCCACATATCCACCTCATCTAGCCACCTCACCCTAAGACCTATTCTTAGTAAGTTGTCATAACTAACTAAGACCTACCCAAACCCTAAAAATCAATGCCTACATTCCCTCTAACCACATTCCCACCCATTAGAAGGAAGCTTCCATGCTAATCCATGGAGTAAACAAAACGAGATCCCAGAAAATCAAGGGGATCTACCTAGTTTAGTAAACCTAGGAAATCCCACCCTAACTGATGCCAGTTACCCTAAACCGCCGCCGGTTAAGCCGAAACTGACCATCAGTTACCATTTAACCCCCAAAACAACCTTATTTCGAGGTTGGCACATTTCAAAGATATTAACACATCTTTTGAGAGCAAGTGATAAAAAACCAGAGCTGCATGCAAGTAGAACCAGCGTTAGTACACACATCAGAGCATCCATAGCCAACACTGGAAGTAATCACACAGCCATTTGCCTTCACGGGAGCATCCAGGGAAGTGCCAGCACCATATCAGGTTCATTCCATTTGATCACCTACCATTACCAACCAGACGTCAAGCTCGTACAAGCGGTAAGTGCTTTTGGTAACCAACATTTGTCCATTTATCATTGGGTAGATCCTTTTGTTGTTGTTACTAGTTTCTACCCTCATTTTCATTCCACCACCATTTTACCTCCATGCAAGCTTGACCATCCTTTTACCCATACCCCCTGAATTTCCCATATCCGGATCTTAATCATTCCTGTGCACACCTAATACCCACATGAATCTTGCCATCGCCCTTCCATCTTCATCTAGCCTTAGATCTACCCTCGCCTCGAGTTTTATTGAATTTCCTGTACCACGACCATACCGACATCGGTTACCCACAACCATCGTTGGTTAACCTAAACTGACACCGGTCATACTAAACTGACATCGGTCTCTGTGTCTTTTACCAAAAACCCAGATCAGAGCTTAAAACCTCCATCAAATACCCAAAACAGACCAGAACTTTACCCTGACCAATACCAATATCCTAACAGAGACCTTGACCTTCAGATTCAGTCATAGCTTAGCCTGTTGTGAACGAATTTGCTTATTGTAGATGAATGAGATACCTAAATCATTTTAACTACAGTAGGATTTCCTTTATTGTTAGCATTAAGTTGTTTTAAACAGTGGATTGACAGCCATCTAGGAAGTATCACGCTTCCTGGATCTAGCACACGCTAGGCAGTCCACTGCATATATTGTTTAACTTTTATTTGGTGGTATTGTTTTCCATTTTAGGTAGTTCCTCCAAGCAAAAAGGAAGCTCTCATGATCAGCTGTGGATTCAGAAGTCATACGCGCACAACAACCTACAACCAGCATCTCAACAGGTATTCCTCCTAGCCCTTTACCCTTATCTATTTCATCAACATTCAAAGAAACACATCTAGAATCAGGTGAAACATTTTGGCATGCCCGGTGGGACCCATTCAGGGTTCTTTGCATTCTTTCATTTCTAGGTGAAAATGTTGTATGTTTGTTTCTTTTCTAAAAAGTTCTTACATTAAAACTTTCTCCCCTGGAACCTTCTTCTCTTCTATTGTCTAAAAGCAATCTTATTTTGGTGCTTAAAATGAACATTTCTTCCCTTTCATTAGTATCGCATTAGTGAAAGAGCATCCCTTCTCCTGTTCATCTATTTGTGGCATCGAATTCTACATTTCAATTTGGGTTTAAAAATTATTTCATTTCATTCTACTTTTCTGCATTAGCTCACATTAATTGAGGGCAACCTATACGCTGGAAGTCATTCCCAGCTGATGGTTGACAAACGAATCATAGAAAAGCACTTCCTTTCTTTTTCTCTCTCTGAGTCTTACCCAAACATCACAAATTTAAAATATATACACATTCTTAAACAACATCTCACCTGGAAGAAGCTATAGGTGATCACACGATCACGACACAGTGGGCACCCCGTTGGTTATCTCTGTCCAGTACCCCATCAGAGGATGGCCCGCCCCCGCCATAACATACCTGAAACCTCTCCTTGTAGATCTCCTTCTTCATAGGAAGCCATCCTCACCAAAAAACTCTATTTTATAGTTCATGAGTCAGTCCTTAAATAGCATAAGCTAAACAAACATAATAGAAAAAGCACTCTTAGGATCATATTTTTCTTAGTGTTTCTGCTTGGCTTGCATTTTGAGGTGAGAGGTCACGTTCTTCATTTTTCTTATTTCCCCTTGCACGCTCCTCATCACAGTTGGTGTATTCCATCTTCATCTGAGTGTGCCTGGACCTTATTCTCATCATTCTCAGAATTTTGGGTTTGATTCCACATTTAATTTTAACTCACAACCACATTTTCTTCATCGTTGTTTCAATTTCACAGTAACCAGTGTCGGTCTAGTGACCATCGTTGGTTACCCTCTGACCACCATCAGTTTTACCCAACTAGCATCGGTTCACTATTCTTTTGGTTAACCTACCCAAAAAGGACACCTATTCCCCTTCTTTAGCTTGTTTAGAGTCTCTGTCACTCTTATCATATCCATTGACCTGGTAAGTCTCATCAGCATTTTGCATACCTAGAAAATTTGGCCTTATACCTTGTTTTTGACCAACTATCCACTTTCCACAGTGACTGGCAGCGGTTACCTGTGACTGGTATCGGTTTAACCTAACCGGCATCAGTTAGCCTGTGTCATTTTCCAGCTGACATTTTAACCCCAATTCACCTACCACCACCTATTTATCCTATCTCTGTTGTATTTCTGTGTCATTTACAGAAAGTAGTCTTACCACATTAGTACCTATTCACATGGTACTGACGTGTCGACAAGCAAGTGCCCTCGTATTCCATGTCAGTTGTCAACCACTCCCACCTAGCCCTTCACCACCTTCCATTTTATCACCAACCATGGAACCTATCCAACCTATCTCTATTGCCACCGGAGATGAGGAGTTCACATGACTCCTTGACCAAAATCCTATCACCTTGTAGTTTTACCTTTCCCACTCATCCACTCGAGATGCCTCGGGTCAGTTGATATATGGCATGCCCATATCTATCCCCCCGACTCTCATTCCCACTCCTGTGTCAGCCCCATCTGGCTCTGTGCTACCCGCATCTACTTTAGCCCCAGTCATTTTGCAGCTAGGCCCTATACCCGCTATGACTGTCAACATCTGCTACATCCATTGCACCCACCACATCCACTATACCTTCGCCAACCACCCAGAACACAACCTCATCCATGCCTATTATCTCACATATACCCATAGCTACACTACCACCCCCGGTGTCAGTGACCCCTACCCCTTTTCAAAATGTCATCCTTTCTATTCCACAATCTTTATCCCCCATTGCCACTAGGGTCACCATGACCCTTCCACCTCCATATATGTACTATCAGCAGCCTCTTGTTTCATCTATTATTCACTCTGGGTACGTACCCCCTATTTTCACTTCCTTCTTCTCAATCTACCTATACGACAGCACCATATACTAGAATGCCACCCCCGTTATATGCCCAACACCAACCCTCTTACACTACAGGAGTCACCCATCCATCACAACCTACCAACGACCTAATCAAGTTAATGATGGATAAGATGTAGACATTGGAGGCATCAGTTTCTGGCTCCCACAACACTCTCACCTACGATGAGATTTGTAATGAGCCTATACACCCATCCATTCCTATCCATCCATATCCCTTGCATTGGGAAATGCCTAAATTCAACCGTTTCAATAGCAAAGAAGACCCGCAACAACATTTGTGGTCTTTCAAACACGGGTGTTATCTGATCACCCATGATGATGCTTTGCTCCTGAGGACCTTTCCCATGTCTCTGACTGGACCCACGTTAGATTGGTATAGTGGGTTACCTAGACACTCTATATTCTCATTTAATCAGGTAGCCCAAGCCTTCTTGGATCACTTCTCCATTAATATCGTTAAGAAGGTTACCATGACTGACCTCTACTCTACGTGTCAGTATGACAATGAATCCATCACAGATTTTGTTGCTCATTGGCATAGCCTGATCAATCAACTCACATTCCAACTACCGCAAACTGAACTCATCGAACTCTTCACACGGGCTTTTGCTAGGCATATCTCACCGACTCTGTAGGTCCAAACCTTCTGAACCTTTGACAAAGCATTCACCATGGCACGAAAGCTTGAGATTCGGGCCATTGAAGAGAAGAAAATCCAATTACGCAATAAGAACTCAAAATTCAAGTCAAATGATACCTCTTCTTCTTCAAAACCATAGAACAATTATTCAAAGGCCAAGGGGACCACTAACGCAGTGGTACTCAAAGCTAGCCCAACTCATCCATCAAATCAGGCTAGCCCCTCATCTAATCTCTCACCCATTCATACTTTTCAATTCAGACAAGAACAATGGAAGTATACCCCAATTGGGGAACCTTATTCTTCTGTCTTAGAGAAGCTCATCAAAGTTGGGGCCATCACCCTTCCTCCCATGAAACCACACACCGTTTTGACCCTACTCACCCCACACCCACATGGTATAAAGAGCATGATTTCTACAATTATCATCACAGTAAAGGGTCATAGTGACGGAAATTGCATCACTTTCAAAAACATTGTCCAAGAAATGCTCGAGAAAGGCGAGCTAACCTTGGATAATCCTAACACACCTACCAATCAAAACCTACATATCTTCAAGAAACCTTTTCCTAATCATGCCCCTTCTTCTGATCAAATGGGAGAGACCTCAACTCATGATAGTCATACCCGAGAGGTCCATGCTATTTTCAGCGATACACCCATTATGCTGCCCAATTACCTCATATTCCTTCCATCGAGGAAATCCTAGCCCGAAGTCCTCCACTACACTTGAATCCACCTCACCTATTCCTCCACCCATATAGGAACACCTTTCACCTCCTTCCTCACCCGTGGAGGAGCCTTCCATTAATATCAAAACTATTTCACCTTTGGCTTCTCCACCTAGGGAA
The DNA here is from genome assembly GCA_019776745.2 of Taxus chinensis. Classification (NCBI taxonomy): domain Eukaryota; kingdom Viridiplantae; phylum Streptophyta; class Pinopsida; order Cupressales; family Taxaceae; genus Taxus; species Taxus chinensis. The sequence continues at coordinate 870,480,210 of CM034148.1, read as the reverse complement.
CCGTCACCCACAGTACTTCTTCAGTCCAGGGAGGATATTTGTTTATCTCCTCCACCCACAGAGGAGCACCCATCATCTCCTCCACCTACAGAGGAGCACCCATCATCTACTCCACCCCTACAAAGGAGCACCTATCAGTCTCCTCCACCTATCAAAGATCCAGTAGAGATACCTTTGCCTCTAGGTGATCATTCTCCATCAGCTACCCAAGATCCTATAGACTTACTTTCGGCTCTCTTACCCATGGAAGCTGAAGCTAGAAAATTCCCTCATCTCTAAGACAAATTTTACGGGAATTACCATTAGGTCCTCATCAACCTCACCTACAGACCGTGTCATTCTCACACTTATCCAATCACTTAGATTATGTGGATAGAGCCTTACTTTGGGGGCGTCTTCTGCTTCATGTCTCAACGCAAATGCAGATGTCACTTGCTGACACTTCCACTATCTACCCAAAAATATTTCAGCCAATTGAACCAAGCACAACCACCTCTATCACAAATTCTTCCATGATACCCCTCATGGCTCAAACCACACCCCTACCCATAACCCAACATGCATCTACACCCAAGCCTACACTTACATCATCTTCCTTTGCCTAAACCCAACACTACCTTAGGGGTCATCCCAACTACCAGCCTTACTCATCCACCCATCAAATTAGATTTAGCTACATCCTCCAAGGCCAATACCAAACCTACTCCAACACCCAAATAGAAGAACCAACCCCATAAATCTCATACTCCAACCTCACCAATCACACCTTCATCACCTTCACCCTTTTCATCCATCTTAGGACCTCGCCCTTCTAACACAGTTAAGAAACCTCCACCCACCGGTAAACTAAAAACACATAGCAGCCCATTCCACCATTACAAACCTCAAACATATCCAAGTGCACCACCACGACTTCCACCCACATCTGCAACATCTTTACCACCCATACCTCTAATACCATCGATCACTCCTTCACTACCCACGACACTTCAGTCTCTTTCCCTCACACCTCTGGCACAACCTACACCATCTACCTTCACAGCACCTCTGTTATCCCCATGGGTAACGCGCCCTCTTCCACCATCTACCTTTCCCTCTAGATCTCATGTGCCTGTATCACCTTTACCCAAGAAGGTACAACCTAAGGACAAAAATCCACTACCCTCCAATAAGGTAGTCAAAACAACCACACACTCTCCTGTCAGTTCGTCTACCATACCCCTACCCAAAAAAACATGACCAATGCCTAAGATCACACCAACACCTAAAATTGTAGCTCAACCTACTCCCCCTCATGTAAGGACCATTCCTCTACAATCAGCCACGCCTACACCCAAACCCACTTTCACTTCCCATTGTGATCCACTAGCAGGATCCTACGCCAAAATTTTAACCAACCTCCTTGAAACTTCTGTCATCACATTACCACCTCTCAAACCTTATGACCCTCTCAAACCCAAACCAAAGGGGTTTGACGACACCAAAATTTGTGCCTACCATCGTGTGCTAGGACACGATGTAGAGAATTATAAGGCTTTGAAAAACCGTTCTTATCTAGTTGTGTCCTCCCGAAGAAAACTTTGACGATGATGACCTTCTCGATGAAGACCCCATTTCACCAACACCTATTCCCACAGTTTTTCCCTCATTGCCCACTCAGCGACCGAGACCTCCACAACTCCTAGAGCCACCCCCAAGGTTTGAAATTAACATGGTTTGCATCAACGACCTCGCCAAACCTCCACCCAAATGTCGATGTGCCCAGCTCATCTCACAAAGTTCCTTCCCACCACTGGGATTTTTCCCTTCATGTCACTATACCTTTCATGGCTCACCTACCTCACCTACCTCCCCACCTCAGATCAACATGATCCACGTTGCTACCCATGCTCAGAAGGACAAAGGCAAGGAAAAGGCAACTGACTCACCAACCAATCCTATACCCAACATACCATCTACACCCACACCTAAAATCACTATCCGCAGCCCCACATATCCTATTTCTAATGGGGTCACACACCACGCGATGCTCAAACAACTACACCAATCCCCCCTCAAAATGTCCTTATATGACCTCATCCAAACCTTGGAATCCCATCGTCAAGCTCTCATGGAGGTCCTACAATCTATTGAGGTTTTACCCAATGACCCTACACCCATAGCCTCCATTATCACACCCCATCATGTAGCCTCTCTCACCAAATTACCACCTTTATCCACACCTCAACCTACTCACCAAGTAGCCTCCCTTAGCTTCTCAGAGGAAGAGATCACACCACACCAAATTGATGACCCAGACCCAGCTCTCTTCATCTCTGTCCACATCGATGATATACGTGTACATTGTGTTATGATCAATGGGGGCACTAGCATTAATATCATTTCATCCCATGCATTCGCTCAAATGTGCATACCTGATAATTGCATGCATAAACATCCTGTCATGTTGCATTCATTCAATGATGCTATCACCTCTACACTAGGCACCGTCATCCTCCACATTTGCGTGGGCCCCCGCACTATTCTAGAGTTATTTTATGTCTTGGAGGGGGAATTTCAATATAACCTATTGCTTAGTAGACCCTGGATTCATGTCATGGGTTGTGTCCCTTCCACTTTGCATCTTTGTGTGAAGTTTGAGCATGAAGGACACACCTATACCATTCCAGTTGACCCATCACCTTTCAAAACTTACAACATGCTTTACCAACCCAATGACATGCTCATACCCATCAAAGCATCTACCTCCACAACCACTGCCACGTCACCTACACCTCCCCTCACCAGTGCAAATGCTACCTTAACCACACCTACATCCTCCATTCCTACCGCTGCCACAACCTCCACAGCCGAACCATCGGCCTCCCAATTCGTTAACTCCACCCCCGATCTGACCTCTACACATCATCTATTCCAGCTACCCACATACCAACCACCGATCCCTTGGAGGGACATTTTTCAATGCCTCACTCTGGGGGAGTATCACCTATATAGTGTCAACACATTCCTTACTCCACAAGAATATGGAAGTCTTCACCAACACCCTCATTATGATCACCGTATAGGAGAACGCCTCCTTTATGGTCCTCCCCACCTTCGTACCAATCTCACCTATGGGGGACTTGATACTACAACTTACACACCTGAACCACTGTCACAAACCCACCCATTTTCCGCCGACCTCCAGTCACTCACCAATCGTCGTTTCACCCACACCTTCCTACACTGATGTGCGTGGAAGGGTTTTGGTTTTGGATTTTACGAGCAAGGCCACCATACTATTATTCCATGTACTACTCGTAAGCATAACGACCGTAGTGGTATCAGATTTGTTGAACCACCTACCAAGAAGGCCCGCATTGAACTCATTGAAGACATCAGCCCTTTTTCACCTTTGTCACCCCCATCACCATCTTCACCAATGGAGTTGATGGATCCCGAATCCATCCCTCCTAAAAAAATTTTTCATAAACACCATCTCCTTGGGGCCTCTGACTTATCAACACGAGGGCGAGGCTCCCTTCTCTCTTCCCTTCATGTACCCTGAAATGATCGATGACGATACACCTTCGATTAACATCATTCAATGCCAGGATGATGAATCTATACTCACCTACCTTGGTGCAGAAGACTCATATATTCATCGGTCATTACCATCTGAGATGCAAACCATGTTGAATGAATCGACTATCGAAATCAACATTCATACTTAGGATGACCCGCACATCCTAAAGATTGGTCAATCTTTAGATGTTGCTGAACAGGAAGCCATCACTTCTTTTCTCAAAGATCATAACCATGTTTTTGCTTGGTCTTATGCAGACATGCCCAATATTGACCCCACCATAGTGGTCCACAATATCATAACCATTCCCGATGCCAAACCCATCAAAAAAAAGCTGAGGAAAATGCACCCTCGCATTGCCCTTCTCATCAAAGAAGAACTTCAATGCCTTCTTTCTGTTTCCTTCATCTTACCCATTGATTATCCTCATTGGATTTCTAACATTGTCCCTATCACTAAGGTGACAGGGGGACTCTGCATTTGCATGGATTTCTATGACCTCAATCTAGCTTGCCCAAAAGATGACTTTCCTCTACCTGGTATTGACCAGCTGGTTGACCTTACCACTGGTCACGAGATGCTATCACTCATGGATGGCTTCTCAGGTTATAACCAAAATCTTGCTTGCCCCAGCAGATCAACACAAAACCACATTCATCACCCCTTGGGGGACCTTCTGCTATCGAGTCATGCCTTTTGGCCTTAAAAATGTTGGTGCCACATATCAGTGGGCTATGACTTATATCTTCCATGACATCATGCATCGTATATTGGAAGATTACATGGATGATCTCCTGGCCAAATCTAAATGCCACTCCGAGCACCTCACCATCCTAAAAACCATCTTTGACCGTCTTATTAAATATTACATCCACCTTCAACCCAAGAAGTGTGTCTTCGCGGTTCTCTCAGGAAAGCTCCTGGGATTTATCATTTCCTTACATGGTATAGAGGTTGACCCTGCTAAAGTTAAGGCCATTCTTGAAATGCCTCTGCCCACCAACCTTAGGAAACTCCGTAGCCTGCAAGGTAAGTTACAGTCTATTCGACATTTTATTTCACAATTGTCTGATCGGTGTCAACCATTTCATCATCTTCTCAAGAAGGATGTCTCCTTTAAATGGGATGATGACTACCACAAAGCTTTTGAGGCCTTAAAACAATACCTTCTTCAACCACCCATGCTCATTCCACCTAAAGACGATCAACCCTTCTACCTATACATCTCAGCTACCAACCACTCCTTGGGGGCCATGCTCGCTCATCGTGATGAACAACATAGAGAGCAGGTAGTTTATTACATAAGCCATACTCTTTTGGACTACAAAACCTGATACACCCATCCCAAAAAAAAAATTCTTAGCCTTAGTTTTCATTGCCACAAAACTCTCGCCATTACCTACTCAACCACAAAACCTATGTTGTGACCAACACCGACCCCTTACACTTCATGTATGCCAAACCTTACCAAAATCAACATGCCACACGCTGGCTTATGCTTCTGGCTGACCTCGACCTTGAATTCATTCATCAAAAGTCCATCAAGGGCCAAGCTATCGCTGACCAATTGGCCAACGCACCTATTTCTGGGACCAGCCCTCTAACTTTGACTTTCCAGATGAGTCAATCGCTACCCTTTCCCTAGACAAACCCGCTTACCAAATGACACTCTTCTTCGATGGTTCCAAGTGTCAGCATGGGGGTGGGGCTGGTGTTATCCTCATTCCACTTGATGGTGAACCCATGCCTTTGTCTTTCAAACTAGATTTTGATTGTACAAACAATATTGCCAAATACGAAGTGCTCGTATTAGGTCTCTAAGCTGCCTATGCCTTGGATGTCAAATCCATCAACATCTTTGGTGATTCCCAATTGGTCGTAAACCAAGTCAATATATATACCAATGTCGTAATGAGACACTTCAAAAAGTATAAACATCATGTAGACATACTTTTGACCACCTTTGACCGCTACGCCCTTCAAACCGTCCCACGTTCAACCAACAAATTTGTCCGATACCATGGCCTACTTGGCTTCTCAAATACCTGCTTCGCCTGCCGATTCTAAAATCTTTGTCACCGTACAATGACTCCAATCACCCTCTTATTTACCTCGTGACGTTTACTCCTTTGGAACCGCTACCCCTGACCCAAGTGACCTTTGGTATAAACAATACTCCGACTATCTTTCTCTCTTCGTCTTACCTCCCGACCTCACCATAATGGACAACGTGCTTTTCTTAAAAAGGTCTCTCATTATGTCATCATGGGGGGCCTCCTCTATAAGTGCAGCTTTGATGGTATTCTCTTACGATGCCTCACGAGTTCTGAAATTCCTTATACCATCAAGGAAGTTCATGATGGCATATGTGGAGGTCACTTCAGTGGCCTTGATGTTGCTAAGCGTATTCTTCACCTAGGCTATTACTGGTCAACCCTTAACCATGATTGTTATGACTACGTCAAACGTTGTGTAAAATGCCAACAACATGCCAACCTTCATCATACACCCAGTCATGCCTTACAGGTAACCCGTGACCTTTGGCCCTTCTCTCAATGGGGTTTGGATCTTGTCGGAGAGATCAATCCCCATTCTTCCCAATGCCATCAATGGATCATCACCGCTACTGAATACTACACAAAATGGGTTGAAGCCATACCACTCATCTCCATGAAAGCTGAGAAAATATGTGAGTTCATCAATCATCACATCATTTGTCACTTTGGTGTTCCTCATCACCTCATCACTGATAACAGAAAACAATTCAAAAATAAAACCTTGCGAAACCTTTGGGACGCCTTTGGCATTCAGCTATGTTTCTCATCACCTTATTACCCACAAACCAATGGCCAAGTTGAATCCACTAAAAAAACCTTGAACAAAATTCTCATGAAAGTGGTTAACGATACTGGGAAGGACTGGCATACACACATTCCTTTCACCCTATGGGCATACCGCACTAGTATTCACACTTCCACTGCTGCCACACCCTTTTCTCTGGTCTACGATACAAAGGCTGTTCTACCTCTTGAAGTCTAGATTACCTCTCTCCACATTTCTCTCCATGACATGCTCAATGATGATGAATTTCGTCAGGACCATTTAGCACAACTTGAGTTATTAGATGAACGTCGTCTTAACACTCTGGACCACCTTCAAGTTTATGAAAAACATATCAAACATGCCTACGACAAACGTATCCATGAATGAACCTTCCAAGTCAGTGACCTTGTCCTGAAAGAAAATCAACATGTAACTAAAGTAGAAAAAAGTAAACGGGGAAAATTTGTTCCTAATTGGCTTGGACCATACATCGTGACTCATACTTATGGATCAGGTGCTTACCATTTATCTTCACTCGATGGTAAATCTGAACCTGAGCCCCTAAATTCCTTGCATCTTAGACCATTCTACTATTGACTTTTAGTCCTACCTCACTTTTTACCTCTTTCCATGCTCGTCCCTTGAGCGTTATCCACTTCCTACGCCATCACCAATGATTAAACAAGAATCATGTGCATACCCATCACTTTTTATCTTCTCTTGAATATGTGTACTATGGCGCTGCACATAGCATGATTCTCATGGATACTTTTCATTTGTTTTTAGATGAGATCCCATAGTCATTTCACCTTGCTTTCTGAACAAGAATCCTATTCTTCACCTTAGTCTTGTCCATGACTTAAAATCCCTCACATGGGATCCATCTCCTTGAGTTAAACTTCTAATAAAAAGATGACTCCCTCAAAAGGACATCTTTCTCTCTACAATCACTACTATAAATAGACTGCTCCCTCGAAGGACAGCTATGTAAAGTTCTTTCAAAAAAAAAAGAGAGAGAGAATCTGAAGCTTCCTGCATCGATCAGCTTCATGAAGACCTCAAGGAGTTAATTTCCTCATCCCATATAGACTTCCCGCATCGATCAGTCTATCTCAAATTCAGTCAAAACAAAAACCTTTTATCATGGAATTGCCCATTGTGACCTTGGATCTCTTGCCAAAAGGCATGATACCTCACTACCATATAAAAATTAACCACCTTTCATCCCTCTCACCATTCGCACTCCCATTTCCTACCACCTCAAGGGACCTCTTGGAACTATGACATTTGGTGATCATGTGACTATTTTTCACCTTTAGGATAATCACTCATGCAAAGTCTTTAAGGTCTTATGTTCATAGCCTACCTAAGGTATGGTCCACTCAGTTATGATCCTCACCAATCAGGCTGGCTTTCTCACCCCCTCTTATCTTTTAACCTTCTTTATTATGTATTGATTACCTTATACAGGACTTGGTCCTCGACACTTACCTTTGGGTAATCTTCTTCTTCTACCACAATCGAAATCACCTATACCAAGTTTCCCACAACTCACCCACACCTAACAGACCTAAACCCAAATCATGCCTAAAACCTACCAACTCATTCTCATACCTCCTCATATTCTTCCCTAGCTTATGGGAGAACTACATCGGCCTGAGGTCCCTTTTTGCTAGGACTATGTAGGCAACACTCTGAGGGCATGGGGCCCTTGGAGGTTAGCTCAGCCACTCTCTACCCTAACCAATTCATCTTTCATTTTCCTAAATAACATTCTACCCTACTTTAGTTTCCTTTTTATATCAAAAATTGGAAATTAAATCAAACAAACAACAAATTGCTTCACATTTTTATCATCATCAAAACATACATTTATTTTGACTACCATTTCTTTACCATCATCATGCATGTATTATAAAACATCTTAAAAATGACTATATCATCATTCATTGCACAATTAATGAGTTACAAACTCAAACAACCTGACTTCCAATCCATGCCTAAATGCCTATGACCTAACTCCATCCATGCCTAAATCCATTCAACCTGACTCAATCCATGCCTAAAACCATGACCTGACTCCATCATGCCTAAATCCATGATCTGACTCAATCCATGCCTAACACACCTACCATAAATCCATCTATGCATAATAATAAAATGTTATCAACACGAAAACATAATTCCCATAATCATCATCATCTATATAAATACAATATCCAAACATGTGTATCCATATACATAACTATCAAATGTCTTCGGCACACAGGCCGGTGTATATAATCCAGTCTCTCAAAACTCTCATATACAACCTCACCATCTTCGGCGCGCAGGCTAGTATATGCTCAAAAATATACAAAACTCTCAGTACATCCTCACCATCTTCGGCACGCAAGCCGGCATATATCACAAAAATGACTACAATACATCAAAATACAGGAATGGGCATCAAGCCTCATCCTACTGGACATCCTCCATGTCAATCCCCTCTGATCTCCTCCTCCTCCTGCCTCTGGCCATCACCATCTCACTACTCCTCTCTGGCAATCACTCAATCCAATCAAATCGATCCACCTGGAGTTGATGGATTCACCTACCAACTAACTCTCACCAGCCACGTGGCTCACCAACTCCATGTCCTCATTGTACACTCTTTCACTTTCCACTTTTTCTCTCTCTCTCTTTTCATTTTCCCTGTATTTTCTAAAAGACAAATGATTTACAAAAATGTGTATTTTTCTGGCCTTTTATAACCCCGACCTAGACCGGTGGCCCCATCGGTTTACCTATAACCAACATCAGTCCTATACCCCAACTCGCACCTTGCCTTGGACCATGGTCAGTCTGTGCCTGTAGCCTGTAACCTGAATCAATGGCAAACTGCCCTGTAGCACTGTAACCTGTGCCTATAGGGTGGCACTAGTTTTACCTGACCATACCCTCCTACCTCACCATCTCATCACATCAGTTACCCTTACCGGTTTCCCTGCTTTTCCTTTTCCTACCCCCTACCCCCAATTTATTGACCTGAATCCTTTTTTACCTCACCCATCCCTCGTTAGGACACTTCACTTGATCTTCTTGGCCTTATCATTTACTACCTCCCCTCGTCCTCTTTCGGGACTCATTATTTTACCCATACCTCGGCCCTACCCGTGCCGTGACCTAGATACTTGGACCTGGACCATCGCTAGTGACCTTTGACCCCATGTGTGCATTATACCTTGTGGACACTATTACCTATTGTTGATTTATCCTGACCTTACCTTGCCTCTTGACATGACCGTTTATCATGACCCAACCCTTGGTGTACCGAACATACCTAAACCTTCCTGCACCTGACCTATGTCGTGTTTCCTGACCATATCCCATACCTTGGATACCGGAATCACCTCAACCTTGTTTGGATAAACCTATCAACCTTAGACAATGTAGAGTTTTCCTGCTCTTCAACTTGGTACCGTGCTGCAGTTTATACATGTGCATGCATTTGACTGTTACTACCTTTGACCCTGACCCATTACCTAGATTACCCGAGTGGACCTTTTTCCTTTCTTTACCCCTTTACCCCACCTTCTTCTTCATCACATTCACCTTTTATCAAACCACTCACCGATTCTTCCTTCTACCTCATCAGTTCCTGGTTTGAGGGGGATCACCTTCACCCACACATGGGGCAACCACATCTTATTTTTGTCAGCGTCGCTTACCAATACAAGCTACGCAACAAAAAGGGGAAAAATGTAGACACTAAAATTAGGTCACATACTCCCCTTGGTCCCTCGTCAAATAAACACCTTGAACACATTCACCTAACCATGGCCCCTTTCATCCCACTCTAATATTAATTTAATTAATTTAATTAAATTAATTCATTATCCTCACAATATTTATTATTTAAATATCCTAATTGGGATAATGTCCACATATCCACCTCATTTAGCCACCTCACCCTAAGACCTATTCTTAGTAAGTTGTCATAACTAACTAAGACCTACCCAAACCCTAAAAATCAATGCCTACATTCCCTCTAACCACATTCCCACCCACATTAGAAGGAAGCTTCCATGCTAATCCGTGGAGTAAATGAAACGAGATCCCAGAAAATCAAGGGGATCTGCCTAGTTTAGTAAACCTAGGAAATCTCACCCTAACCGACACCGGTTACCCTAAACCACCACTGGTTAAGCCAAAACCACCGTTGGTTACCATTTAACCCCCAAAACAACCTTATTTCGAGGTTGGCACATTTCAAAGAGATTGATACATCTTCTGAGAACAAGTGACAAAACCAGAGCTGCATGCAAGTAGAACCAACATTAGTACACACATCAGAGCATCCATAGCTAGCACCTGAAGCAACCACATAGCCATTTGTCTTCACGGGAGCATCTGAGGAAGTGCCAACACCACATTAGGTTCCTTCCATTTTATCACCTACCATTAGTAACTAGACATCAAGATCGTACAAGCAGTAAGTGCTTTTGTTAACCTGCATTTGTCCATTATCGTTTTGGTAGATCCTTTCACTGCTGTTGTTACTAGTTTTTGTTCCTCATTTTCATTCCACCACCATTTTACCTCCATGCAAACTTGACCATCCTTTTACCCACACCCTTGAACTGCCCATATCCAACTTTAATCATTCCTGTGCACACCTAATACCCACATGAATCTTGTCCATCACCCTTCCATCTTCATCTAGCCTTAGATCTACCCTTTGCTCAAGTTTTATTGAATTTCCTGTACCACGACCATACCGACATCGGTTACCCACAACCACCATCGGTTAACCTAAACCGACACCATCATACTAAACTGACGTCGGTCTCTATGTCTTTTACCAAAAACCATATCAGAGCTTAAAACCTCCATCAAATACCCAAAACAGACCAGAACCTTACCCTGACCAATACCAATATCCTGAAAGAGACCTTGACCTTCAGATTCAGTCATAGCTTAGCCTGTTGTGAATGAATTTTCTTATTGTAGACGAATGAGATACCTAAATCATTTTAACTACAGTAGGATTTCCTTTATTGTTAGCATTAAGTTTTTTAAATAGTGGATTGACAACCGTCTAGGAAGTATCACGCTTCCCGGATCTAGCACACGCTAGGCAGTCCACTGCATATATTATTTAACTTTTATTTGGTGGTATTGTTTTCCATTTCAAGTAGTTCCTCCAAGCAAAAAGGAAGCTCTCATGATCAGTTGTGGATCCAGAAGTCATACGCGTGCAACAACCTTCAACCAACATTTCAACAGGTATTCCTCCTAACCTTTACCCTTATTTGTTTCGTCAACATTCAAAGAAACACATCTAGACATCACCACAATGCGGGAGTTGAGAATGTATAATCAGAAGTTCTTCACTTCTTTTACCATAACATAAGCATGCTTATCCATTTGATTTTATTTCAGCTCATGACATTTCAGTGGGAAAATCATGAAGGCAATTGGTGCTTTAATACCTTCATCATTCTTCTAAACTAAGATGACCAAAAGAGTATGTTCACAAGCATAATAGTAAAAAATGAAATATTTGTCAAAGTTTGGACCTACCAGGGTAAGAGCCTTAACAATTACTTCCTTGATTCCATGAAATGATTCATTTCCTTCCTTACTCCACCTGAAACTCACTTGCAGTTTCATCATTCTTGTAACTTGCTTTGTCAATTCAGAAAATTCTGGAACAAAGCGATAGAGAAAATTTACCTTGCCGAAGAAGGAATGAAATTCATTTTTGTTTTTTGGCAAGGAGAGTGCTTGAATTTACTTAATCCTTTCGAGATCAATTTTTTCTCCTTGTTCATGATGTGACCAAGGATTTTCCCCTATGTAACATCAAAAATGCATTTTTTAGGATTAAGATAAATCCCATGTTGTCAGCACTTGATCAGTACTTTTCAAGATGTTTCAAGTGATCTCCTCACCTTTTGGAGAATATCAGGAGGTCATCAAGATAAATGATAATACAGTTCTTGAGATATTTGAAGGAAATATCCATTTCCCTTAGAAATTTTTTTCCAATATTAATGAGGCAAAATGACATTCTACTATAGGCAAAAGTGCTCCATGGAGTTTTGAAATTTGTTGTGTGTCTATTTTTTTACACAACCTCAAATTGGTTATATCCAGAGAAGCCATCGAGTAATGAATGCATCTAAAATCCCGTGACTTCCTATGGGCTATGATCCATGATAGGTAGAGGGTAGTAATAGTTTAATGAAACCTCATTCAAATTCTAGAAGTTGACACAAATCCTTATTTCATCATTCTTCTTTCACACTAGAAAAATATTGGCCACCCACATGGAGTGGTGAATAGGTAAAATGATTCTTGCATTCAAAATTTTTAGAACCTCTTCTTTGATTGTGTTGAAAATATTAGGGTTATACGGTCATTGCTTCTACATAAATGGATTAGCTTTGGGCTTGAGTGGTATAGAGTCATGCATTTCTTTTGGCTTGAAGGGCTTGACCTCATCATATGAGTAAGCCAATACATCGAAATATATGCTCAATAATGAGATGAAATTCATTTTCTCCTCTGGTGAACAACACTTTCCAATATTGACCATCCTTGGCTGCTTTAGGGTGCCAATGTTCTCCTTCTCAAACTCAATAGTGCACTGAGTGGATTCTTTTTATTTTTCCTTGATAAACCTTTCATGTTTATCAAATAAGTCTTCAAGAGACATAAGAACTTTTGGAATTTTATTTCCTTTTAGCCTGATGACCCCTTCTAAATAAATTCCTTCTATATCACCTTTATCTTCATCCGTAACGAACTCACAATTCAGAGCATTACTTCCTTCATAGAACAAATTGTTGAACTTATCTCTTTGCTCTGAGAAAGAGATAAGATGACTGTAGTCATTGAACACTTGTCAGTGATTGAAATTATCCAACACACTTGGCCTGAAAATCATCTTGACAGTCACTATTTCCTTGTTGAAATACGAGTGTGGGGCCATTAGAGAAGCTAAGACTACAAGAGAATCAAATTTCTCATTTTACTCATAGGGAATATCCTGTATAGAGAAAACATCAAAAGAATCGATGCAATCCCATACTCTATTCATGTAATGCTTGAGCCTTGGATTCTTGACTTAATATTGGTTTCTAACTTGTTTTACAATCACTTATGAATCTTAAAGAAGTTTCAACTTCTTGATACCAATGGATTCAACTACATCCATCCCTAGAAGGAGATCTTCATACTCTACAATATTATAGTGTTCTTAGATTACAATTTATAGGAAAAAGAAAGCAACTCACCCGAAGGATAAGTTAGCACAAAACCAACTCCTGAACCAATAGTGGAATGGCTTCCATTGAAATCCATTGTCCACAAATGATTTTCATTGTCCTCAATGAGAAAATGAAAGTTCTTGTCTCTTTCAAAAGTCAAAAAGTAGTTACCACGTCCACTGTCTTGAGACAATATATTAGCCTTCGGGTCCTCCAATTTTTGAACAATTTATTTCATTTTTCTCGTGGGAAAAAAATTCTTCATTTCTACTTTTAATGGAATGGTGACAAAAAACCAATCCATCTAAATCCCACCCCCTAATTCTCTTCAAGAAATTCTATTTAACAATATTCCAAAAGATGTTGGGATATTAGCTACCAATATTTTCAACAAAATTTTCTTATCCAGAAATTCAGCGAGAGCTACTTGTGCTTATTTGATTCTCCCTACTAGCGGATCTTCTTTAGACTCCATGGAATAACAAGAGCTAGATTCTCTTGTCAAGGTGATTCCAAGAGTGTTAGAAACCTTTATTGGCATTACTTTATCTGAATCCCCTGAGTCTACTATGAAATTGTTCAATTTATGACATTTGATAAGGAGGGAAAGATAAAATGGCTCAATTCTTTTAGTCTTAGATGTGCTCAAAGAAAACAAGTTATGTGATGGAGGTGTAAGTGGTGTTGGTAGTATTCCTTTGGAATTGGATATTGCAGCATTGGATTTTGAAATACTAGCTTTGGTGTAGCGGAAAAGCATTTCATATTTATCCAGATGGGTTTGTAAGAATTCAAATTCAAAAATCTGAATTGTGTACTTATTCAAATGCTCAATGATATCAAACAGAGAAGAAGGAGATGAGGTTTATACTCCTAATATAGTAGATGCTTTGGCAGGCGGAGGAGGTATTAATTTAGAATCTGGGACAAATTTAGCAATGGGAGTAGAAGACTGGGAAGTGGTGGCTGATTTTGCAGGTATATTTTAAACTTTGGAAGGGTTGGCCTTTACAGAAGTGGAATTAGAAATAGGATAAGTACTAGGAAACTTACTTGATATAGAAGATTTCTTCTTGTTCTCCACTAGGTCTAGATTCTCTTTCATATAATCCATAGAAGGTGGAAGAAGATATCCTATGTTAATTATCTTGTTTTATAGACTCATCACTTAAGGATCTTCTTTCTTCTTATTTTTTGTAGCAACAGAGGAAGAAGATCCTTTTTGAAACTAAGAGAAGGTGAACACTACACATTAGAAATTGGCTGAATTTTCATCATCATCGTCTTCTCCCAAGGAATACTCAATGAAATTGACCCATAAATAATCTTCTACTTCTTCAATCTCAAGGACATTACCATCCTAATTTTCTTCTTCCGGTTCTTCAATTTCTTCTTCTTCCTCCTTAGCATCACATGCTGCATTTATTAGAGGTGATTCAAGAGAAATTATTTGGGGAAGTGGACTGATTCTTTGCTTATTGGGGAAGTTCTTCCTCAGAGAGAGAGAATGCCATTGTCTAACTTATGAAATAATGAATTTGTTGTTTCAGAAATTGAACTTTGAGCTTTCTCCTTGCTCGATCCTTTATTGATTTTTTCTGACATTATCAAGTCATCTTCAAATTTCATAGAAATTTGTGTGCTTCCTCCAAATCATCCAATGAAGTTCTTCTCAGCATGAAACTCACTTCAGGAATCTAAGCATTAGTGAATAATCATAACTTGTTATCTTTGATAGGTTGTTTAGATTTGAGGATCTTGTACAACATTCTATTGAATTTGGAAACAAACTCCCTCATGGGCTCATATGGCTCCTTCTTTATTTGAGACCATTGTGCAAGTAGAGCATGTGTATATTCGGAAAGTTTGAACCTAGATTAAAACTTGGTATTCATATTAGTCCAATTAGTGATAGATGTCCTTAGAAAATGGTAAAAATAGTCCGTGACCGCATCTTACAAAGATTATATAAACAAACAAGATGACACATAGCATATCATATTGTTCTACGAGGATCAATATGGAACCTTGTGTACATCAAGCAAGCTTGCAATTAAAATGGTGTCATGAACACTCCATGCAGTAAGCAAGAGATTGATCACAAAATGAGAATCAAGTAGAGAAAGACATTGTGGGTTTGACATGCTCATAGATCAAAAAATACATACAAATAGGAGTGATGTGTAAATCTTGTTCATGACACGTGTACACAACCCTAACTCACACTATTGACCTATTCTCACTAAATGAGATGACTAACCATATGAGGTGGACAAGACGTCAAGTGACGATGAGACAAGTCATATACACCAACATCTCCTTCCTCGAAGCTGAGGTAGAGGTCATGGAAAGTCAGAACTGAAAGAGAATTCCCCTAGACAACTAAAAAATATATGTCAATGGGGCTTGAGAACTAATATTGATAAGATACCCATGTACAAAAAATATATTTTTTGGAAAATAAGAAGAGTAGAAGGGAAATGGGTCTTGAAAACTAGTCCTGATGAGGTACCCATGTACAATAAGGATATAAAGTAATGGAAGAAAAAACCCTAAGGGAAAACATCCACTTACAAGAGCTACAACAATCCCCAAAACAACCTAAGAAATATGTGTCAAATGAGTCTTGAAAAATTAAACGCCTAATAAGGTACTCATGTACAAACTCCAATCTTTCTAGAAGAAGAGAAGAGTTGAAGAAATTCTATCCAGCCTCCCAAGATGAAGAACATATCGAAGACCACCCTTTATTAAGTGAAAAATAATATCCCTGAAGTGACAAGGTGTGGTTCCTATCCAAGGAATGATGCTCCATATGTAAGGTGGAAGTGCTAACTACTCCGTGAAGGGATGGTGAATCCAAATCAATGGAAAATAAGGAAGGTGAAATATCTTGTAACTGTACAAAAGAGTGCCCGAAGTCCAATGAGTCCCAAATCAAAGTACCCGCTCCCTAAAAATCCTATAGAGAACCAGAAGTAGGTGGATCAAGAAATAACTCCTCAATATGTGGTAGATGATAGTTAGATGGTGAAGGTGGGTCCCCATCACTATGGAAATCAACCAAGTTAGACGATAAGTCATCATCATCAGAAGTGATCTAAGAAATATCATCAAGTCTAGGTGAATCTAATGAATAATTTGAAGGAGGAACAAAGTGAGAAAAAGAATAAAGATGAGTGTGGTGATCAATTATACCAAATTCAATAATAATGTCATTTTGAAGCTCTTTTACATAAACAGAATCTGGAGTGAACTCAACCCACATGCCCTAACTGAGGTGAGTAATCTGATACACTGAAAGGAGATTATTTGAAATTGAGGGAACACTAAGTGCATTGTTGAAAGTTTCACCATTGACTTCAACAACCCCTCTCCTGAAAACCACTGTAGAAGTGTTGTCACCAAGCCGAATAGAAGACATGTCACATGAATCTAATGAAGAAAATTCAATGTCTGTTGAGGCCATATGATGAGATGCACCCGAATCATTTCACCCATGTAAGAGTAGGTGACACAACTGCAACTAAAGCTCTTAATTTTTCTTTCTCCTTAGTTGATTATTTTTCTTTTTCTTTCAATTTCCCCTTTCCATTTTATTTTTGGTTAGAACTTTTGTGAGTTGATGATGAAGATGGCTTGAGAGAATCGGGAAATCCTATGTCGTTCTTCTCAAGAAGACTCGTGAGGAAGTTAATCTTATTCTCCAAAAAAATTTCTTCTTCATGCATACCACTGTAGTACCCACATTTAATCTTTTCTTTAGGATTTTTATAAATAGAAGAGGAAGTGGAAAAGTTTGATTTGGTGGTGGATTGGTCCTTTTTATTCTCATGATCATTATTATTCTACTTATTCTCTTTTGAAAACCTGGTTTTTCATGACCAACAATGAGAACATGGTAGTTTTTAGATCTAAGAGTACCCAAATGTAATAGCTTATCTTGTTCTTTAGTCAAATCAACAATAAACTCATCAAAGAAGGGCATAGTCCAACTTGCACCAATTTCTTTGTTTATAGCATGGAAGGCTGAAACAAAGACAAAATACTCAGGACCAATTTTTGCAAAGATAAAAATTATGATTTGTGATTCCTTCTTGTCAATTCTACGATTTTTCAGTTGTAATCTAAGAGATTTGAGTTTGGTGAAAAATTCTTGGAAAGTATCAAAAATACTAGGGATGAGACTAATAAACTTATTTTCTAGTCCATACCCTTTCATTTCATCATGTTTTCCAAAACATTTTTCTAAGGCATCCCGTAATTCCTTATGTGATTTGTTGTGTTAATATGAAAGTGTAGTTCCAATGATACAAAAAGAGACAAAAGGCCAAAGGCTTCATCACATTTTTCAAACCATTTTTCATTCTCTAGGTCTTTTTTAGGTTTAGTTTGCAATCTCATAGTTATTTGATACAAATTTTTTTTTCTCAAAGCGAGAGATATGGCATCTTTCCATACATGATATTTAAATGGGGTAAGAAAATGAAAAAATTTAAGATCCATAACAGATAAAAGTGAGTAAATAAAATATAAGAAACCAAAGAAACACACAAAATAAAGACCCCCCTGATTGTGACACTTTATATGTAGTGCGTTGATTACACCTAAGTGTTCATGCAACATGAGATAGTTGGTCACTCACCTTGTAATTAGTGAAATATTGCCTTAGTGTGGAGAACACAATATGCTCAGTCATGTGCAACAAAATAAGTGAACAAGTACAAAATAAAGAAAGAAGGGAAGGAAGCTCTCTTACTGTAAGGTTGTGGTAGATCCACACACTTTTAGTGTGTATTATTTTACTTGTCATCCTAAGGGTCTCATTCAAATAACTTGGTGAATCATCTCACCTAGCGAGGTTCATAGGTCTTAGGAATTATATGACAAGTGGTAAATTCTGTCATAGAATTTTTCATTTTTATATGCATCAATGGAATCATAGGAATTACACTCCATATTTGGAATCATAACACCTTTTTCCCTCTTATACAGAATGATTATCTAGGCATGAGAGTTACACAACACTCCCATATGTACCGTCATTTTTTTGATCTATGAGAATGAGCAGACCTATTTTTCTATTTGTATGATTTTCCACTGTTTGAATCTTGTATATTACGTTAGAGCTATCACCTTGCCATTGGAGTGTAATTTAATCATAGTGCCCAAGTTTCCATATTGATTCTTGTGAACACTCTTTCATGGATAAGAGCTTAAGGATTCGGACAATGTGCACTAGTCATTTTTGGGTTGCTAATTACTTCCAGTTTTAGTTTATCATTCCTCGTGCAAGTTTTTGTTTGTTTTATTTGGAATCATGCTAACTGGTTTTTAACAACTGTTCTTAGAGTTTGTGTATTCCTTAGGGTTTATGCATGCATGCAGGTTATCGATTTTCACCTCCATATTTCACTGGTTTTAGACATATATGGTGGGAAAGCGTTATTTTGAGGAAAGAGTCATTTTTCAGTTTTATCAGATTTTATAAATGCAAGTGAAATTATTTTTATAAATCTATGTTTTTAATTGTTATCTCCCTCCCTATCCTACCTAGTTAGATTTATTTACCTCTGATTATATCTTTGGTTTATTTGTTTCTCGTTTCCTTGGTTAAATTTTTCCTTGTCTTATTTTACCTTGGGTGAGCTGGTTGTCCTAACACAACTTACCGAGTTGAGTTGTCTGTAGTGATGATTTGCTTTTACGCCTGGCCGAGTTCCTTACATTATTTATTTAATCAGGGATTACATTATTTTTTTTACGTGCAATGTGTTTGGGCTCCCTCTTGTGTGAGTTAGGTTGTTATTTAGGTGTTTTCATTGTTTACGTGTTGTTGTTTACATGATCCATACTCCTTTTCATTCTTGTTGGGTTTGCTATAGTTACATTTACATTACCTTGTTGTGCATGGTTGGGTCTTGGCTACATAAAACTAGTTTTTCATTTGTTTGGCCACTTTCTTGATTAGCCGTCTGTGTCATTCTATGTATTTTCTTATGCTGTTTTGCGTTAGCCATTTTTGTTCTGCCTTGGGTCTTACTTCCGTGCCTTTGTGCTCACGCTCGACCATTTGTTCGTTGTGTCTTATTTCACGCTGTGATAGTGACCCTACCTCTCCACCATTACCTAGGGACTCCCACTCCTCTTGGTGACCTCATCAAGAGCCTCGAGCTCGTGCTATGTCCTATCCCCATGTGGGCTTCTTTCCCCCTCCTCGTTCACGTCACTAATCAGGCTACCTACCACACTGTTCATCGTGGACCAACCAACAATGCCTTGACCTTTGAATTGTACTAGTTGTATTTCAAAGACCTTTTAAATAAAGTGGGTGTTGTTTTTTAATAATAAGTCATCATTTTTCAAAACGATAAGTGGGAATCATTTTTTAAAAGGAAAGTGGGTTATTTTAAATATTAAAATTCATGGTTTAATAAAAGTGGTGGGAGTTAATTCATTAATTAGAAGTGCTTTTATATGGGTTGGGTTTGATCTATAAGGTGGGGTTAACTATATAATTGGGCTTTATAATTAGTTAGGCCTTATTAAAATTCAAGATCTAACTTTATTTTATGGCATTGTATATATTTGACTAGATCTTGGGATCTAATTATAATTGTAATTAAGTTTTAATAAAAAATTTAGAATCTAATTGTGTTTTCAAGTAAGAGATTTTTTTAATCTAGGCATCTAGTAAAAGTAAGCTCTTTTATTTTTGATTAGATTAAAATAGTCATTTATTTAATATTATTATCAACTTTTAATTCCTTTTTTGCTTTAAAATTAACCAAATTGGGTGTTGCACAAAATTCAAAATTGTAAGCATTATTGGATGTTTTTTTTCTCTAATCGTGTGCTGGGGTGTTTTGTAGCATTTCTAGAATTTTTTCCCTTTGGGATCCTTTGCTACATCCTGGAGGTCATATGGACTTGTTTCGAGTCATTCTCTTGCATTGTAATGACTCTTGTTATTTCTTACAGACTAGTGAGCATGTCCACCACAATCTCATAGTAAGGGGGTATTTGCTGCGATGTGAGACACTTTTTCTCACAGAAGACTATTTTTCTCCCCTTTTATTGTTTTTTATCATTTTTTTCTTGCTTACAGTACCAAACAGTTGCAGTTACGAGCCTTGATTCTGGTCTCCACATTTATACGTTGTTTTGCTGATTGCAAAGTGAGTTACCGAATGGTTCTCGACATAGTCACATCTGATTATAATCAACACACTAAACTATAAAGTTCCAAACTTAGGGGGTGTTAATATTGTTCTGGATTGGTTATGTTCCTTTCTCTTTCTTTCTACATTCTTTATCTCTCTTATCTCTCTCTCTCTCTCTCTCTCTCTCTCTCTCTTCGCTATGGAGCCATCTAAAGTACCTTTGCTCACACTGTTCAAATTCTTCAAATGGAGATCTAAAATTGCTATGGTTTTATGCACTAAATGGTTATTCTATGTTTTTTACAAGAGTAGGTACCGAACCTAATGATGAACCCAAAAAATCTAAATGGTTCAACTGTTGTGATGAAGCCTTAGGTTTTTTATGTATGTTTGTATCTCCCTACTTTCTCTTTCACATCGAAACTTCCTCAACACCCATTGAAGTGTGGAAAATTCGATGACGATATGTTTGGGAAGCAAGATGAAATGAGATTGCATGATTTGGAGAAAAAACTACTAGGGTTAAACCCTATTGACTTTAAAAACCCTACATGCCTTTTTCTCAAATTTTGACCATACTAAATTGGTTCTTGAGGAATGTAAAGTGGAGAAGAAATACTCTCAGTTGATCTTGTTGATTCTTTATAAGTTAGGTCCCGTATACTTTGTCTTTGTTTCAACTTTCCACGCCATGAAAGTTGCCTTGGGAAGTTCTTAGAAAATTCCCTCATTTGATAGTTTTTTGTCCCAACTCATTCAAGAACATGACAAACTCATTCAAATGGGGACTCTAAAATCCAACTCATATGCCACAAATCCTTCAAATGGGGACACTAAAATATAAGTCACATGCCCTTTTGGCAAGTAAGGGTAAGATAACTGAAAAGAAGAAAGAGAAAAAGGACCAAACCAAGAAGGAAACCAAGACCAACTAAGCCCAAACAAATCCTAACGTGAAATCTTTGACTTATGAGCCTAAAGTGAAGAAGGAAAAGAGTAAGTGTTCCTATTAAAAGATGATTGACCATGAAGAACATCAATGTATGTGGAAATAGATTTATCACTTAACTCATTTACTTGAGAAGAATAAAATAAGTGTTCCTGAATCCCTTAAACAAAATGCTCAGAAGGATGAGTCTTCTAAAGCAAAGGAGTATAAATATGAGAAGAAGAAAGGAAAGGACCTTGTAGCTAAATTAACTACTTCATCGACTTGGATTATCGATTCTCAGTGCCTAACACCACATGGTCTCTTTAGATGTTGATTTTGCCAACATCGAATAATGTGGCATGTCCCAAATCACATTAGGTGATGAAACTATGGTTTCGGCTTCTGTAGTGGATCGGTAGAGATGGAGGGTGGTAAATTTAACCAAGTTTTGAGTGTTCCCAATCTCTCTATCAGTATCCTATATGTTTACCAAATCACTTACCTTGGTGAGGGAATGTGAGTGGAATTTGGTCCTAACTTTTTGATTATTTGTGAGCTTAACTTTGACTATAATGTGGCTGAGGGAAAGGTGGATCACCATTCATGGTTGCATACATTTTCTCACTTTAATTATGATTCAACACCCTCTACTTTTCTCACTCATGCAGTTTAGGTTAGTAATCTATGGCATGAGTACTTTAGGAATCTTAATTATTGTTACATTGAAAATTTGAGCCAAAACAAAAGGGTCAACGGGTAACCCCACGTTAAGTTTTTTAAGGGTCTTTGTGAGGGTTGTGCTCTCAGGAAGCACCCTGAGAAAAATTTTGACAAAGGAAAATATTGGAGAGATATTCGTCCCTTGTATCTTGTTCATAGTGACATTTCTGGCCCTTTCCCATCTCCTTCATTTACTATATCTCTTTATATACTAACATTCAATGATGATTTTTTCATGTTACACTTTTGTGTATTTTCTTATGCTTGAGTCTAAAGTCTTCAAGCATTTTCATTACCTTAAGGATCTTACTGAGAAACAAGAAGAATGGTCTATCAAGGTTCTTTAAACTAAAAATGGATGCAAGTATATGAGCAATAGGTTCAAATATTTATGTACATCTGAAGGGATTTCTTTGCAGAATTTAGTTGCTTATAACCTCTCACAAAATAAAGTTGTGGAAAGAAAGAACTGAATGCTTAAGGAGATGGCCACTTATATGGTTTACTCAAAGTCCCTTCCTTTGCAATATCAGGCTGAGGCAGTGAAATCTGATTTCTACATTTAGAACAATGCTCAACACAAGGCTGTAAGAGAGATGACACCCTTTGAAGCCTTGTTTGGGCACAAACCTAATGTAGAGAACTTTTTCATCTTCAAATCCAATGTTATGGACCGAATTCCCAAAAATAAACACAAGGATTTAGAACCACAGTCTAAACCTTGCATTTTTATAAGGTATCCTGATGGTGTTAAGAGGTATAGATTATTGAATCCTACTACTCATGAGCTATATATTGAGAGAAGTGTGAAATTTGATGAGTCATATTTGACTTCTGCTTCTCCACCTTCTGAGGTTATTTTTCCCACTGATTCAAATTTTTACTCATCAGATGATGATGTTATTAAGCAAGTTCATCCTCTTGATCCTCTTTCTCCTCCTAACCCTCAAACTTTACGAGTCTTTAGATTCTAACAATAGTGATGATGAGGACTACACCTCTTCTCACTTGAGTGAAGAATCTTATGACTTTGTGTTTTATCCTCTTGGTCCTCTTTGGGATAGGAAGACTTTATAGAGTGCTAGAGAATTGGTTTGAGATCCTTCAGATGAGATACATACTCACTCAGAATTCATTGTACTGTCGACACTAAAATTTTCCTCCGTAATTTCTATTTCATTAATGTATG
This sequence comes from Taxus chinensis, assembly GCA_019776745.2. Lineage (NCBI taxonomy): Eukaryota > Viridiplantae > Streptophyta > Pinopsida > Cupressales > Taxaceae > Taxus > Taxus chinensis. The sequence continues at coordinate 870,456,563 of CM034148.1, read as the reverse complement.
TATTAGGAATAGGATGTTGTTAAGTATAATTAGTAGTAGCGTTTGATAGAAGATAACGGCACCGTCAGTACGGTGCTGCCAATAATGTGGAGTACGGTAACAGTCAAAGTACAATAGGAATGTTGTAAAAAGTAAATATTTGTCGTAAGTGGTCCGGTAATGTTAAAATGTCAAAGTTTGGGTAATTAGAGAAGTAGGGTCTACATGATTAGGAATTAGAAATATTATATTGGTAATAAAGACAAGGAGTGAGGTCATAAATATTTTGTGTATTTTATTTGTAAAAAGTCTAAAAATGTGGAACCCATGTAAAATGATAAGGTTTATCTTATCTTAATAGATAATCTTACATGTACAGATAAGAGTTAAGGTATGGAATATGATTCGTCAGAGTGGATTTCTTATCCTATCTTAGAGATAATATGGATAAGCCTAGAAGTTCTATAAATAGAGAGGCCACCCCCCTCATTTAGGATAGAAGGAAGTAGTGAGAAATATTGTAGGAAGTGTGTGATGGAAGCCATCAGTTTAAAGGTGTGTTGAAGAAGCCATTAAGAGGTGTAATTGTAAAGTTTCTCCCATAGTCTTGGTGAAAGGAAAGTGAAGTCAATAACACTTGAAGTACCTCATGGGTGAGATTGTAACAGTTTCATGTTAATATTATAATTTATTTCCTGATATTTCAGATTTGTCATCATTCTGTCTTATCATAGTCGATGGTATTCTTGTGTTATGTTGTTGTTTTGTTTCCATATTATATCCACCAAACTAAAGGCTGTGCATTAGTAAATAATCAGAGGACGAGGAGTTCCCAGTGAAGAATTATCATAGTGCCGGATTGGTGATGACAGTACCCCACTCCTTCTTCTCCTCCACTTCGAACCCTCAGTATTTTCAAGAGGCTTCTAGGATTCTTAAGTGGGATTCTACCATAGATGAGGAGTATTCCTCACTCATGAATAAATATACTTAGGATATTACCCATCTTCCAAAAGGAATAAAAATCATTTAGATGTAAGTGGGTGTACTGGAAAAAGTATGGTGATCGATGGATAAATCGAGAATTATAAAGTGTGACTTATAGCTAAGGATTTCTCCTAGGTAGCTGGGGTTGATTACTCAAAAATACTTTTCTCCGGTTACAAAGATGACTTCCTTTGAACTGACCCTCACCATCACTGCTAACCAACAAATGGGAAGTCCACAAGATGGACATTCAAGAGTGAATTCCTTCATGGGGACCTAGAGGAAGATATCTATATGGAACAACCTCTGGGCTATGTCCATGATCCCTCCCTCATTTGCAAGTTAAAGAAGTCTCTCTACGACCTTAAAAAATTCCCTTAGGCTTGGTATGCCAAGATGGACTCCTTTTTACTTGCATCAGGGTTCACTTGGTGTCACTCTGACCCAAATGTTTATATTCTGTGGGAGGATGACTCCATACTCATTCTTGTTTTATATGTTGATGGCTTATTGATCATGGGAAGATCTTCCTCTATAATCGATTTTGTGAAGATCACCTTGGCCAATAATTTCTCCATGTCTGACTTAGGATTGCTTCATTAACTTTCTTGGGATCCATATTTCACAATCTGACTCAGGAATTATGATTTCGTCAACCTAAGTACTCCCTTGATTTACTTTCTCAGTTTCACATGTCTGATTTTAATCCTTCTCCTACTCCTTTCATTTTACAGGGTTAAGTTGGTTTTTAATTTCTCTACTCCCTTAGTTGATGGTACCCTTTATCAAAAGTTGGTGGGGAGCTTGATTTACCTACTCACACTCGGTCGGATTGATCATATTGTTGTTGGGATCGTGCCTAGATTTATGCAAGAGCCTCATGAGTTGCATTAGAAATTAGTGAAGTGGATCCTTCACTATGTTTGTGGCACTCATACATACGAATTCACTACTTAGGAAGGAAAAATATTGACTTGGTTGTATATACAGACTTTGATTGGGCTGGTGATTTAGATCATCAGAAATATACCTCAGGCTATACAGTTCTCTCTTGGTTCAGGTCCTGTCAGTTGTCTAGCAAGAATCATAATGTCATTTCCATATCATCTACAGAGGTAGAGTACAAAGGAGTAGTTAACACTGCCATAGTAAGTTGTTTGGTTACAAGGTATCTTGATAGAGTTTGGTATCCAATTTCAGTGGCCTACCATTATCTACTGTGATAACATGAGAACCATCTCGATTTATAGAAATATGGTTCAGCATCAGACGGAAGAAGAACATTGAGATCCACATGCACTTCATATGGGAGTTGATACATGAAGGCATCATCATACTTGCAATATTTTCAAACAGTTGATCAGGTTGTAGACATATTCACCAAGCCCTTCACTGAGGTGAGTTTTCTTCACTTAGGGTATTTTCTTGGGGTGAGGTCTGTTGCATCTCTCCCATCTTCTTCGGGATATCTATTCCTTCTTCTCCTCTTCTTCTTTCTAGAGAGATGTTGTTTGAACATGGGTACCTTATTAGGCCTTTAGTTTTCAGGCCCCATTGACACATCTTTCTTAGTTTTCTAAGGGATTCCTCTTTCTGTTCTCCGACTTTCCATGACATCTACCTTAGCTTTGATGAATGGGAGGTATTGGTGTGTGTGACTTGCCTTGTCATCCTAGGGGTCTCATCCACATCATGTGGTGATTCATCTCGTCTTAGCGAGATCATAGGTATTATGATTTATATGAAAAGTGGAATATTCCATCATAGAATATTATCATTGTCATATGCATCAGTGAAGCATCATAGGAGTTACATTCCCTATTTGGAATCGTAACTCTTCTTTCCATCTTATAGGGAATGATTTTCTAGGCATAGGAGTAACACAACACTCCCATATGTACCATCCTTTTTTCAATCTATGAGAATGAGTAGACATGTTCACCTTATGCATGATTTTCCATTGTTGCTTGATTCTTGTTAATTACGTTGGAACATCTCATCACCGATGAACGTGTGGATTATAAATTCGATGTGCACAAGGTTCACAGATTTTTTGTATCAATCATCACGAACACTCTTTCACAGACTAACCCAGGTGGGATGTTCCTAAGAAGAGTGATTGGGATAATCCCATTATATGTCTTAAATGGAGTCTGAAGAGGCTTCCATTAAATTTTTGCATTCAAGGGCTCCCAGAAGGTAGAACAATGCTAAGAGGCATGCTACACACCCAACAAATGGTTAATAGAAAAAAAATGTCCAATAATGCTATAAATCATACTTTTGAAATTTCCCAACTAGTGTAATTTGAAAAATTAAAGGGAAAAAAAATACTATAACACTAGAGAGAGACGATGTAATATTAACCACTAATTAGATATGAATTAAGTATTAAGGGTCTAATTGTTCCTAAATAAATTAAACTCCCTAATTAAATAATTAAAGAGATAATTTGAAAAAATTAATAAGCCTAAATTAATCAAATAAACACCTTAACCTAGGAATTAGGTCATAATAAAACGTACCAAGATTTATCTTCATTGGAGTACATGACCACATCTAATATAAACCACCCTCTTAATAAGTAAACCCACCTTGCAAAAATTGCTACCCTATTTATAATGAAAAAACATTCAGTTATTTATTTAAGCAAGCTTGAAAATAGATATATATATGTAAAACCCTTTTACTTTTAATAAACCTAACCATTTTAAAAACCAACCCAATTAAGCAGTAGCCTGACCCCTTATTAATTATTAACCACTAACCTTATTAGAAGGGCATAGAAAAATAGGAAGAGCGCGAGAAAGGGATATTGGTTTGAATGACGGTGGAAGTGGTCAATGAAGGGTGGAAGTGGGTAAGGCATGGTCAAGCGATGAGTTAGTGAAGGAGGTGGACGACACATGTAGGGATTGAGGAGCCACATAGAAGTGAGTAGATGGGTGAACTTGGTGCAGACTAGGGAGTTAGACAGCCAACACATAGGGATCAAATGCAATTAGAAACGACCAATAAGTAAAAAATGACACAAGCTATAGAGAAATGCATTCACGGTGAGGCCGAGGTGAATTAAGAGTATTGGGATCCACATTCGCAAGATAGGGAAAAGGTAATCCAAGCTTGAAAAGGTTGAGGAGGGCTTTAAAAAAATTCCAGTCAACTAGACCAGTGCTCAAGGCACCAACACAAGAAACCCAAAACAAACTAACGCAACAACAAAAAAAACCCTACACAAAACACGCATAGGACAAAAGAAAAAAACAAAATCAATATAGACCAAAAATAGCACTGAATAAATTCAAGCATAGCAAAACTCAAATGAATACATGCTTAAAGAAAATGATGCAATCTGGGGTTAACAGGGAATACAACTTGCATAGGGGGTAGTTAAAACTTGGTAAACAAGGAAATGCACAATGATGAAGGTGAAAACAACCCAAATCCAAACCAATGCAAACTTTAAGGTTCATGAGGTAGAGTAAAAAACACTGCAAAGACCTTAAATTCAACAAGCTCGCCCTGAATCTGTAGAGATCGACTAGCTTGTTGAATGAAAAAACAAATCAATTCACTAAAGGAGCCAAATCGCAAGTACGAGTTGAGCTAGTGATAAAAGACATAGGCTGAAGTAGGGTTTGATTAACAAAAATAAGGATCTAGTTGACCTAAAAGGGGACACTAGGGTATTAATATTAATCTAACTAGGAAGACTAAAACCTTGTAATAAAAGACTAAGAATATTAAAGATAAAATGCAATTAATTATTCTAAGTTTAAATAAAACCCTAAATGTGCAATGAAAGGAAGAGAAATAGCATTACCTGATTGGCAGTGAATGCAACAAGTTGGAACAGATCTGGAAATGAAATCTAAGAAGTGCAAATGAACACTTAAAGACCCTGTCAAGGACTCAATCTAGAGGATAATGAAATAACTGGGATGGATCTGGGAGTGTACCGGGACACCCCAGGGTTCCCTGGTCTGTAATATGGATGCTTTTGAACATTAATAAATGCTTAAAAATGGTATCTGGTATGGTCACAAGTTGTCTTCAAGAGGGATTCTTATAGGTTGTGACGTTGGATTTGTCAGATGTGCTAGAAAATTACTTACAATGCAAAAGGAAGTATCAAAACCCTAGAAAAATAATTATGCATATGAATGGGTCAAGCTGACCTCATCTACCAAAATTTTGGTCTTATCATTGAGTGGTGCACTACATTTTAGACCCGGATGTTATGAATGATTTTATGGTGTGTCATTTCTAGGGTTATGTGTGTTGGTGTGTGATGTAACCTAGAATTTACTAGATAACACCCTAGACGCGTTGGCACATCACTCTACCTAGACTGAGTGCTCACCCAAAGCACGTAAAGGTACTAGGTCCCTCTTTAGGGTTACTATAATAGGATGTTAGCGTGATGAAGGAAGAAACATATAGATCCATAACTAATCCATCATTCTACAATGCATGCCATATTCATATTTATGAAAGAACAAGCTTAAACAATAATCATGATTGAATCAAGAACATGCACTACTCAATTGCACATAGGAATGACACTTAGGTTCGGCCATCATCTTCCATTTATTAATAAACACATAAACTCCTTACAGTAATGGCAACCTATACCGATGCACGCATGGATCTTATATAGTAATCCAATCATATGCACATATCTCTATACCTCCATACATTCATCTCTCCACCACACTCTACTACTATGTGATTCACATCATATATATAAGGTGGGGACTTTCCCTTCACTTATTATCTATTCTAGAAATAGGCCACATTGTATTAATAGCCACACGTCATTTATAGGCATAGCCACACATGCAAGTGTGCTATCTATAGACCTCTTACAATTAACTAGAGTGAAAATCCTATTCTTATCTCATCTCCATGTAAAATGTTTCGATCCGATCCTCCAAAGATAGACAATGCATGGCGCACATGTCTCTGCATCGCTGGTGTGTTCCGCACGCCATCTTCTAAAATTAGGTCTTCATGCTCAAAATCGGCTAAGTCCTAAATGCTAAACTTTCCCTCCATGCACAGGTTCTTCCTGTCCCTCTGCACCCTTAAACCTGGTCTGTTTCTTCGCGCGGACTTCTTGTGTGAGTTATGTCAAGTGTTATTTGATCAGCATTACCCCACACTAATCTCATTGTCACCCGGACAATGGGTATCTCCAAAAATTGAAGTAAAGAATAAAAGAATGGAAAGAATAAGAAAAAAATAATGTAGATGAATAACGAATTTTTATGAGGCAACCTCTTCTGTATCAGTTTGAAGTATTAACTTTGGATACTCTTCCTTTATTTCATCCTCCAAGGTCTACCATTCAGCGAGTGCTTGTTCTACTTTTTCTGGAATTTCTATAGCAATGGACTCCAATTCATCCCTCTCAATCTCCCCTTTTTCATTTTTTAGAACCAACACAACGTTGGACATTGAGGTCATTATTCCTTATAGAAGATCCATCTTTTGTGTGATGAGCTTCCCAAGCTCTTCCAACTGAGTCTTTTGTAGCTCTTGTGTTGCTGCCAAAGCCTCACACTTCTGATTAACCATTGAAAATATTTTTGCATGGTCCAATGTCTCGGCCTTCATTGCTTTCTAGAACTCATTGTTTTATTCTAGGGTCTTTATGTTGATAAGCACCTCTGGAGCTGTGCAGATGTTCAAAGCTTGGTCTGCTTTCTTCAATACTTCTTATAGCACTTGTAGCAGCCCCTCATAGGATGCAATCTTTTGCATCACTGAAGCTTTCTCCCACTCTACCTCTTGTCCTAGATTCCTTGGCGCTGGTATGCACAGAGGTTCATATTCGAGTACTAGGTCCACCAAATTTCATACATAATGTATCGTTGAGGGAAACGTCTGTGGTACCTTTTTCTCCAAGTGGAAGAAGGGAACCCCAATATAGGCTGGGGTGCCCTGATTTCGGGCTAGAATGAAAGGGAAGTTCTAAAATTGGCAAAGAAGTGCAATAAAATATGTAATAATTCCGAAATAAATTATAAAATAAAGGTGGCCAAAAGGTGGGATTAATTAGTACTTTATCCACTTTATAACTTTTTAAATAGTAGTAAAAGACCAGGCTAAATTATGTGTAAAGTGCATAATTTTGTGTCTACATTTTTCCCCCAATTTATGTTGGTGAGTGGAACGCTCGGTAACATAAAGTAGATGAAGATGCGTACCAGATATCCACATCGAGTGTAGAAGAAAACGTGTTGATGTACTAGTCTCAAGCATGGAATGACAGAAAGAAAAATGTGGAGTGTGGATTCTAAAGATGAAAAATGCACATAAAAGTGATGAGAGTGAACCTAGGTTGGAATGTCTGTGTATTTGTTGATGTGTGTAGTGTACCTGCATGGTTAGTAAAGGAAAATACTTATAGTAGTGTGTTGTCATTTTCATTGTTGTTGTTATTGTTGTTGCTCCCAATTTGACTATTTATTTCTCATATGGTATACCTACAATGAGAAAATGATCAAGTAGTCAACTATGTATGTATGTAAAAATGATGTGTAAAATACACATGTATATAGAAATGTGTAAAGTACGCAAAAGTAAAATACTCTGGAACAAAATTGTAAATGGAACATGTGCACCTAAGACATGTTGAAAGAAGGGTGTAGAAGGATATCATGTACTTTTGTGATTTTTTTGTGCGATCTCACGCCACCCTGTCTGAAGAAGTATATCGAGGAAATGTGTTGTGTCCTCCAACTTTAACTGATTTTTCTGAAATTTGTGAAGAGATCTCTGTACTATCTTGGGTTTTTGGGAAATTTGACGCCACTGGATGGAGAAGTGTAGAGAGGCACAACCGCTGTAACCCCCAAGCATGTAACTACTCCGTAGAATTACCAAAGGACACCATGTCTTGTTATGGCCGTTGTGTATGGAGTTCTTAGATTGGTCTAAACCCACTAGTTGTGTCTAAACCGGTGTAAATACGCTGTGTTAGTAGAAAACTCTCAATGATGCCCCCCTCTTTGGGGGCATATGTGACGTCACGGAAAGGAGAACGTGGCCCGAAAAAAGGACCCAACCACACTCTAACCTTTAGAACTCTGACCTACAGGGGGAAAGGGAAACACTTGGTAGATACCAAGGTGTGCACAAAAGGGGATGGCTAGCCAATACAAGTGTTAGTCTAACAACGCATGCACATAATAAGACAAGTGTAAAATACACGGACAATGTAGTAACTACCAAATAATGTAGTATAAACACACAAGAACAAGAAGACCACACAAAGAGGGTTTCAAACATGGGACATCACTCAGGATGTCACAAGACACATAAGGCCATCATGGCCACAAATAGCATATAAGTGTGCACACAAGAAAAGGGAAAAGCCCACATATAATAGAAAATAATGGAAGAAAAGTCAAACAAGTAGCCATGGAAACATGTAATCCATGTTACATATGGAACACCCGTTAGTCATGTTAGAAGGAGAACCAATATGTCAAAGCATGTATGAGCAAGTAGTATAATATGATAAGTAAAAAATGAAAAAATAGCACCTGTATAAGATGAATGTGGATGCCCCCAATGAATAGTATAGGAAGGGTAGAAGGCGAGCATCCATTTCATGTGTAAATTCTGGTATCTATGATCACACTAGACAAAGGCATGAACGTGCATGTGTGTATGATAATGACATATGAGAAATCAAGCTAACATATGTAGTAAATTGATCATGCAAAACACTAGTAAAACAAGAGTAAATGCGCCAAGATAATGTAGTATGTTGTGGATGAATGGAATGGAATGTAAGATGGAATTATAGGAGCAACATGCCCACAAGTGGATGGAATGTGTATGTAATGAGGTTCATTTTGTGTGCCCCCTCAGCAGTCAAGAATGAAACATAAACGAGAGTGCATCATCAGGAAATGGTCGAGTAGTGTAGGTTATATCGAGCACACTGTGATGAGTGTGTATGTGTAGTGGTGATGAAATGTGACATGTGGTAAGAGGTTTGTGGACCCTATAGTAGAAGCATATACCACAATTTATTGAATGGAGAAATGATGATTTATCCCTAAGTGTATAGCACTATAAGATGAGTGGATGGAGATAAAAAATATGGAAATATGTGTGTGGATCCTATAGCCAAATCATATACCATGACATGTTGAATGGAATAGTGATGATTTATCCGTAAGCGTATATCACTATAAGAGGAAAGGATGAAGATGGGAAATTATTTAGCCTAAATCATATGTCACTATAAGATGAATAAGAAGCGATTGGTGATGTACCCTAAGGTTTATGCCACTACAAGACAATAAAATAGGGGTGGTGATTTAGCCCAAAGCGTATACCACTATAAAATGATAGGAAGGGGTGAAAATTTAACCTAAGGTGTATGTTACTAATGTGGGAAATGTTGGATGAGGAAAAGGTCACATTGCTGCATATAAGCTCTATTTTATTGGTAAACCCTCAGCAGTCAAGTATGGACCGAGGAATTAGAGTGCTTCATAGGGTGGTGAGTTTAGCGTGTAGAAGATAACGTAATATAAACGACCAAGAGATTAATATGGGATGTAAATGTGTAGTGTGGGAAATGTGATATAAGATGTGTAGTGGGTATGGAATGTGTAATGTAATAAGTGTGTAGATAGAAATAAAATGTGTAATGATGATAGGAAAAACTATACCCATGTATAAGGAAATCTAGTGTAGCATATAGGATAGGTAGGATGCCATTTGGGTGTGTAGGATGTATATGTAATGTGTAAGATGCAATTATATGTGTCGATAGAAATAAGAAATGTAGTAGAAGAATGCAAAGCTTGATCCATATATACTATAGCTTAGCACAATATGTAGAACGCATGGATGAAATGTAAAACTAGACTCAAAAGTAATGACGACTAGTATAGCATGTATGAAATAGATGATGTATAAATGACTAATAGATGAGTTATGTGTAGGATAATGTAGGATGTAGGATATGTATAGAAATGATGGTAGAATGTACAGGTGTAGACATGGCATGTAGTGTGTGGGGTTCAGTGTAATGGTAATCCTTCAACAATCTAGTGTGAACCGAAGCACAAGAGTGCGTCATCAGGTAACGAGCGTGCTAGAAGGCATAAGAAGTATATGTATGTGTGAAGGAGAATATAAAACATAGAGGTGCAACTATGTTAATATGAATAAGGTGGTATTGCGTAATGGCAATGCCCCCCAAAGTGATCTAGAAAGGTGAGTCAACCGATAAGGTCAAGGAACAGAGGCCCGTCAATTGTTTCCGGGGGTAAGGAAAGAGTCAAACCACAATCCACAAGGTGGATATAGTAGATAAGATTGATGCTAGTGAATGAAAACTATGCATATGCGAAGGATGAGTGGAGGAAAAAGACGGAGGTGGTGAATGATGAAGGAAAGAGTGTTGTCTTGATGGGTCCTAGGTAGTGCTATGAGACAAGCGAGCTAGAGGGGTGGAATGACAAGTAGAATGGGGTGGTGGAGAAAATTAGAGGAGTCCTAACTGCTGGAGATCAAGAATAATTGTTAGAGTAGGTATTTACCTTAGCTCATGTTCACCTAGGTAATTTATTTACCTTTATTGTATTTATCCTCACCCACTTATGTGTGTGGATATTTCTTTTATCTTATTTAGATATTAGAAGATATTATCTAGTTGTTAGGTATAGTTCTTTCCTTGATCTATGGTATTGACTAGATCCTTGATGTTTAGTTCTCTCCTAAATCTATGGTCTTGACTAGTTCTTTAATGACTAGTTATTTCCTTGATTTATGGCTTGATCTATGACCTTGACTAGTTCTTAGATTGGTATTCCTTGCCTATATAAGCAAGGCCCATTCTCAATGTATTGCATTGAGTTCCATAATAATATATGATATTGTTGTTCATTTGTTTGCAAATGTTTTATGTAAAGTTATTCTGGTGAGTTTCTTTCATCTTATTGATCGTGGTGTTTGATTAGTATCTGTGTTCTTGGCTTGGTACGATCTGGTTATTGTTCCTTTCATGGTATCAGAGCAGGAGATTGCTGGTGACATCCATATGTAAGTGTTTTGTTGCAAATAAAATCTTTGTATATTCATATATGTGGGATTTGGTCATATTTTGTTATTATGTGCATTATTATGCAAAACAGAGGCTTTCATTAGATCCGGAAGGTGGGAAAACCCTAAGATTGACTGTAAACTCCATTTCTGGAGGTGGTCATTTTTCTGGGCTTTTTGCATTGTTGTAGGGAAGCACATCGGTCTACCTTGGGATCCATGCCATGAAGAAGAAAATATTTGTGTGGTGAAGGAAACACCAATTTATTTTATTTTAGTGGCAACTAAAATAAATAAGGAGAGAAAAATATTAAAAAGCTTGTAACTTTTGATCGGTAACTCAGTTTTGAGTGATATTTTTTACAAAAGTGCTTGTTTTTTTCGTGATCTTTCCATTGGAAATATTTATTTTGAGACTTTCAATATAATTATAAAGTCCCAAATATGGACGAGTGTTGTAATCAATTATGGATGTAATTTTGGCTGAGCCCGACGTCCTAAATTTTTGGGAGTTGCAGTTTGTACCTATAATGGATTTTGAGAATGATATGCTTTTCTTTGAAGTATGTGCACTTCAAGAAGATATTATAAAAGTTGTGGAAGAAAATAGATCACTCAAGAAGTGAAATTCTCTTATACAATCACTCATTCACAATAAGGATACAATAATACACTTCCTACAGAACAAACTTGCTAGCCTACAACATCACCATCATATTGTGGACAACCATATCCATGCTTCTAGTCCACTTACAGCTATTGCTCATGAACCCACTGACATTGATCTATCCATCTTTGAGTTTGTTCCTACTCTTGATGCTCATACACCTATGAAGCTTGTTACTGCATGCTCTTCCACATCTGTGCCTATTGCAGTACCACATGTTGTGTATCCTATTTCTACTTAGCTGCATGGATTTTTTGAGAAGCACACAACTGCATTCAGATCTCGCATGCTCTGTTCTATGGGTCTCACTAGCAGAGTCATTGGCAGACATTCACAGGGTATTGTTTCCTCTATTCCACATGTTAAGTGGGATTCTCGTCATGAGATTGGTTTTCAAACAGATACTTCATTGGGATCACACATTGATAGAGCTCGTTTTTTTGTTTGCTCGACTCTTTCTGAGGATCATGAGCAACACATGATTTCTACACCTTCACTCAGGCTTGAGAAACCTAAGATTTTAGCTATTAGCCATGATCAACCTAACACACATTCTGATGTTCTTTTGCATGCACCCATTGTGCATTTTGCACCAAGTCATATGCAGGCATATTCTTCATCCATCCATGTTGATTTGGGGTAGATATCTAATCACTCGTGGCAAAGACATAGACATTCATTGAGAGGACTCTATAGGTGTGGCTCCTCCACCATTCGGCCTCTTGCTCCACTTTCTATACCTTTTGCCTTGTGATGCTTCTTGTTTTGAGAATTTTTCTTTAGCAGGTGTAGTGTATCTCTCTTGTTTGTGGTGAGATTTTGTAACTGTATTTTCGACACTTTTGGCATGTTGATAGTATATCTTATGGGGGATCTATTCTGATACATTCTAGTGTTAGTTTGTCAGTGTTTGAGTAGTTTTTTTGGTCAACTTATACAGATTTGTAGCATCACTCCACCCATTCAATAGTATGGGAAGGTGTGGTGTTGATCCTGCTTCTTCAGGTTTCGTGTCCTTGCCTTGTTACCTTGGCTTTTCTTGGATCGTGACACTCTAGATTTTGTGTCCTTGCCTTATTGCTTTGGTCTTTTTTCTTAGATCGTGGTACACCTATTTGCAACAGTTGATCGAATTATGTTTGGTGTTTCTTTTTTTGCACTTTTGACATGACTCCATTGACAATGTCCTTATATGGAGCTATTCTGGTGAAACTCAGTGCCAGTTGTTTTTTGAGTTTTTTGATTGAGCAGTGGATTCAGACCATAGTGCACACCAAACTTATTCAACATTATATGATTTTTTTGAGCCAAGCTTCTTGGGATGCCTTGGAGCGGGTTTTTACTCTCTTTACTTTGTTGTTACTGGTTTTGGGTACCTTGCGGTGTCCCTTTTCCCCAGTTATTGGACATGAGTACCTCATCAGGCCTAGTTACCAAGACTCATACTATGGACATGCTACCACTATTTTGGCCCCTATCTTCACTTGAGGGGGGGTGTTAGAGTAGGTATTTACCTTAGCCCATGTTCACCTAGGTACTTTATTTACCTTTATTGTATTTATCCTCACCCACTTATGTGTGTAGATATTTCTTTTATATTATTTAAATATTAGGAGATATTATGTAGTTGTTAGGTATAGTTCTTTCCTTGATCTATGGTATTGACTAGATCCTTGATGTTTAGTTCTCTCCTAAATCTATGGTCTTGACTAGTTCTTTGATGACTAGTTATTTCCTTGATTTATGGCTTGATCTACGACCTTGACTGGTTCTTAGATTGTTATTCCTTGCCTATTTAAGCAAGGCCCATTATCAATGTATTGCATTGAGTTCCATAATAATATATGATATTGTTGCTCATTTGTTTGCAAAGGTTTTATGTAAAGTTATTTTGGTGAATTGCTTTCATCTTATTGATCATGGTGTTTGATTAGCATCTGTGTTCTTGGCTTGGTAGGATCTGGTTATCGTTCCTTTCAATAATATGGTTCAAAGCATGACACGAGTCAGTATGATGCCCTAGAATATGATAGTATCAGAAAAATGGTTGATCACGATATTGGTTTAGTTGAGAAGAATTGTAATGATGATTAGACGGGAGAGAAAGGAGTTGATGATGAAGAATGTGGCCAAGAATTTCCTTTTGCATAATAGTGGAATGAACAATAAGATGTGGAGGGAATGGTACGGTTGGTGGAACAGTGAGGGGACTACTAGGGAACATGGTGATACAAGAGCTATATGAGGAGTAGGAGCATGCAAGGTAGAAGTATCCTTAATTTTTTGTATCTAGGCATGGAGAGACGTAATTGTGGCTTACATGGAATGACATTGAACATGTAGTGCTTGTATGGTCTCCAATAGGTGTGTATTAGATGGACTGTGAGGCTGAGATTTAGTAGGGGAAATGGAGGATATGGAGCTTACTATAGAAAATGGTGGATCAAAGTTAATAAAAGAAAAGAATGGAGGAACAAGCTCGTCTAAAAGATCAACAATATGAGCATTAAAATCAAATTAGACAACGTGGAAAACCTGATAAGGAATGGTGTGTGGTAGGTCATCTAAGTAACCGTGAATGCGTAAAATGTACATGACCATGGTGTATTATTCATCCATAAAGGGAGGTAATGGACACCCCTGGGCATACCAAATAGTGAAGTTTGGTGTATAACAAAGAAAGGAGCTACCACAAATATGAGTTGTGCCAAAAGGCATGTGATTGTGATATCAACATGATCAGGATCAGGTGTGCCTCTAATATAATCTAACCAAGACTGGCCAAGTACAAGTGGAGAAGTGGTAGGACAACATACTAGATGGACAACAAGGTGGAAAATGCGTAGGCTATAGGCTGCAGTAAGACTAAAATAACCATGATATAAGTGTGGATCATATAAATGAGTATGAAGGTCAATGAATTCAAAACATAGTCGAAGGATACCATCATGTGAACATACAGTGGTAGGAAACTATGTGTTGAGTGGTATGTGCTCCCAATAAGAATTATTTATGAAGAGAGTGCAAGTGAATGGTGGGTGTTGTAAGGAGGAGGTTGGTGGCAGGGAGAATGGTAGGATAACTAGAGTCAGTAAAGGTCCCTAGTAAGGTATGATAGTGGCAGTAGTAATGTATGGTAGGGAAGAAACGGTCCTAAGCATGCAAAGAGTAGCTGCAATTAGCATCTCATATAGAAAATTGGATGTGGGAGGAATAGGATAAGTGACCGAGTAATGTGAGGTAGGTGTAGTGGGCAGTATCAGAGTGTTTATATCAACAGGAGTAAGTGGTGAGGTAGAAGGGACCATATCAACCATGTAGCCAGTATGAACTAAGGTAGGTGGAGTTTCTTGGGGTTGAGAACCAATCATGCTAGAATCGTTTATGTGGTCAGGAGGGAGGTCCTGTATTTCTGCTATAAGCTAAGCTAGAGCTACAGGATTAATGGTGCATAAATAAGTGGTAACAACATCTTAGATGTCCCAAGGATCCATTCCAGAAGATGGCAGTTGAATGAAAGGAGGACAAGGGTTATAGTTAGAAGTAGTGGTAGGAGTGTTGACAAAAGCACGACCATAGTTGTCAAATTGAGGAGTAGCTGAAGACTTAGAGAAAGAAGTCTTTCTATGATGTTTACCCATGATGGGAGGTGAAAATTCAAAACCTTAGAAGGTGCTAGAAGGAGATGTCGGGTTCACCAAAATGATTAACAAAAATATGGATCTATTTGACCTTAAAGGGGACACTAGGGTATTAATGTTAATCTAATTATAAGGACTAAAACATTTTAATAAAAGATTAAAACAATAAAGAACAAATGTAATTAATTATTCTAAGTGAAATAAGACCCTAAATGTGTGAGGGAAGGAAGAGAAATAGCTTAGTTGATTAGTAATGACTGTTGTAGATCTGGAAATGATATTAGGAAGTGTAGACGAACACTTAGGGACCCTTTAAAGGAAAGATTTGTAGGATCTGAGATGACTGGGGAGCTTAGGAGTGTAGTGGGGTGCCTTAGTCTATAATGTGGGTGCTCTAAACACCATAAATGCTCAAAAATCAGTTCTGGTATGGTCGTAAGTTATCTTTGAGTGCTTCATGTCTGTCGTGATGGATCTACTAGATGAGATGGAAAATGATTTGTAATGCAAAAGTATCAAAACCCTAGAAAAATTAAACATGCATATGAACAGGTTAGACTAACCTTAGCCACTAAAATCTTGGTCTTATCACCGAGCGTTGCACTACATTTTGGACTCGGATGTAGTTTCGGTATGTGTGCGCATGTCATGCCCTAGGCGCTCTCGTGTCAGTTGCACTTTGTGAAGTAGCGAGTAATAGTAACAATAGAAAATGTAAATAGCATGTTTGAATGGAATAGAATATAGTCCCTCCCCCTATGTAGTGTGTGTGATGTAGATATCCTAGGCTTGATGCATGACACTATGTGGATGGAAGTGATGCAATGGATGCAACTCTAGATGGAGTGATAGTAGTGTTATGACCTAGGACCCTCTTTATGGTCTTATAACTTTATATTTATAAGGCTCTCAAGCTTAATTTCATAATTAATCCCAACAAGGCTGATTGGGAAAAGGATAAGGATGAAAAATGGCTAGAAAGGCCCTAAAAAAGAAGCGGAAGAGGATGTGCATAGATCATGGTGCCCCAGTATAGGCTGGGGCGACCTAATTTTGGGCTAGAATGACGGGGTAGTTGCGAAATGGGCGGAGAAGTGCAATAAAATATATGGGAATGCCGAAATAAAATAAAAAATAAGGTGGCCAAAAGGTGGGATTAATTAGTACTTTATCCACTTAAGAACCTTCTAAATAATAGTTTAAGAATGGGCTAAATTATGTGTAAATTGCATAATTTTGTGTCTATAGGGCTACACAAAAGGAAAACCAGTGGGAGGAGGTCTGAACATGCCCAAAAAACTAGAATTTTAAAAAAATCACTTCCAATTAAAAATTATTGATTAAAAAAAAGATACAAAACCTACCCAAATTTATTTGTGCCTCCAAACTTAGTTGTAGATATAGCTATATTTGGATGGAAAACACCTATAACTTGCACATGCAAAACTAAAAAACCCACATAAACTCAAAAAAATTAGATTTTCAAACTTGTAAACAAGATTCAAATCAAGATAAAAAAACTTGCACGAGAAGCATAAAAAACCGAAAACAAAGTAATAGCTACCAGAATCAAACAAGTACATGTTTACCACAAAACTAGCTCTGATACCATATCAGATTACTTTATGAGGATAAATATGGAACCTTTGGCACATCGAACAAGGTTGCACTTCAAATGGTGTCATGAACGCTCCACACAGTAAGCAAGAGATCAAATCACAAAATAAGAATCAAGTAGAGAATGACATTGTGGGTCTGGCATTCTCATAGATAAAAAAGAGGTACATATAGGAGTTTTGTGTAACTATTGTGCATTATATGTGTACTTATTCCTAACTAACTGTATTGACCTATTCTCACTAAGTGAGATTCCTAACCACATGAGGTGGATAAGATGTCGAGTGATGAAAAAACAACTCATATACACCAAGATCTTCATAACCTACACCTAGTACCCCAAAAGCAATGATGAAAGCCACAATATGGTCATCCGGGTCCTACTTCCCCTCACCATGGAACGTATGAAAGTTCTTCCACGATCCTTTAGGCAATTCATGAAAAGGAGGATTGAGAACTAAAGGACCTACGTTTTCCCCCTAAGCAGAGGTGTTTGCTAAGCCATATTTGATTATTCTTCTTTGACTCTTTCAACAACTTATTTCATAACTTATCCCTCTAGAGGAATTTATTTCAATGGTTAAAATGATGATTTGTTCAATCAATATTC
Source organism: Taxus chinensis (assembly GCA_019776745.2). NCBI lineage: Eukaryota > Viridiplantae > Streptophyta > Pinopsida > Cupressales > Taxaceae > Taxus > Taxus chinensis. Next base: position 870,438,988 of record CM034148.1, on the reverse strand, counting down.
AAGAGACAAGGTAGGATCAAATTATTGGAAGTAATGTTTGACATGTTCTCCTTGTAATTTGATTGATAGGTAGTCTGAAATCAGCTTGCAACTACTCTTCAAAATTTGGGTTGATCACACCACTAGATCTTGAGGAGCTTGTAAGCCTTATTTCTGCCATCTTGAATGCACAATTAAAACAAATTTATTCTTGGCTCTCCTCTGTTGATGTTGATCTTGTATCACAAATTGTAGGGCTTGATCTTGTCCTTATTCAAGATCTAATATTCTTGAAGAAACATGATGATGATTAAATATCTCTCTATTACACCAAATTCACTTTCTTAGATCAGATGATAAGCCTTCTTGGGTATCTTTAAATAATAATATATTATGAAACACCAGAGGATTTCCAAGAATATACATGAAGGGGAAAATATTTAGCATACATGAAGACTCTTCTGACTTTTAAGATCTGATTTTTTTGTATTTTTTAGCTATTTACTTTTTATTAATTTTTTGGTCTTGATGTGGTTCATAGAAAGAACAATCTTCCCCACATTGGGCACCAAAAACTATTGACAAAATAATTTTTCTCTAGGAAAAATTAGTTTATTTTCAGCAACGTTCTGGGACTATGTCCCTCCTGCTTAGAAAAGAGGAGGATCCATTTATTATATACATATAAAACAAACTCTTTGGTCATCTTATAGGTTGGGGATCACACAGGATCACTCCACTTCACCTATGGAAAATCCTTGCACCTCGTGAAAGGGAAGAATTTGCAAGGAAGGTGAGATATCTAGAGTGATAATTTTGAGAGAGGGGGTTAATATTGCAATTAGGATCAAGCATATTCTTATAAGTATTAACCAAAGTTTATCAACACACAATTAGAAGGAAAAACAACTTTACTATTAATGGCAAGACAAAAATGAACCATGAACAAAAAATATCATTCATTCATTCATCAAAAAATTTTACACCCTTCTTGGTTACACAAGATTGATATGTTCACAAAGCTGCAAAGAGAGAGAGTGTCTGAGAGAGAGAGAAGAACATATGAAAAGGGAATAGAGGAAATGTTATATTTTCTTGTTCTTTAGAGTGCACTAGTTATCTATTCATGAACTCACAAAATTGACAACCCTTTGAAATGAGGGAGTCACACAATAAATAGTTTTTCAAATGAATCTTTTCCTATCCCCCATATGAATTTTCACTAACCTTTACAACATGTGACCTTTCATATTCCTAGGAAATAAATTGAGTCCGTTTTATATTAATCAGAGGAAAATAATTGCAAATTACAACTATAGATCACATTTTAATGAATAAGAAAAAACTGAAAAGTAAACCCCCCAATGAAGAAATATAATATGAAAGAAGAGAGGAAGGGGTGGGAAAGAGAAAAGAGAGGAGATAACTACTTAGATGAAGATGATGCACTTTCCAATGGAGATTCAATTGGTGATGAAATCTTGGAGAGTGATTCCTAAAATATCTTGATCCCTTTGAACTCCTTACTTAACTGAGCCATTGTGGGCACAACCTTCTCTACTTAAGGAATGTCTACAAAATCTCGGGGCCTTGAGCCAATTCTTGAAAGTGACATTGATATTTTTTTTCATTTTGTGAACTATGCCTAATGTTCCTTCATGGTATTGGTGATAAAAAAAATATTATATCTACAATATATTCTAGTGTGTCTTCATTGAAATAAAATGTATCTCCAACCACATAAAATCAGCTCTTCAAATGGTTTCACGAGATCATCCACTGAAGTTTTTTCATTCACTGTAGGTACCCAAAGTTTCTTTACTTCCACATTGATCTCTTCAGGTGTCTTTAAATTATGATCATTATATGATTCCAACTCATCAAGATCATGATTTAGCATCTCATGTTGAACAAGAATATTCCTTGCCCATATTTGAGACATGTCTTCATATGGGGATTTGAAAATATTTATTCCCACCAATACAAAAGATTTGATTTTTCCCATTTCAGTTACCCATGGGAATACCTTATCCGAATAATCTTTCTCTTTTTCAATTTCATCTCCGGTCATCCTCACCTTTGAGGTAGTTGTAATCACCATATTCAAACAAGGGAAAATCTCAGGAAGCAAGGTCCTACCTTTTTCAAGAATTTTTCTCACCCATTTGTCATTATCCATGCCTTGGATGTGAATCCTTATGTCCTTCTGATAGATTTTGGATTTAAGTTACTAATGGGAGTAAATTATTCAGTTGGAAGAGACGAGATGGAAATTGGATCCATGAAGGTTTGCACATACGAAGATATATTTCTTACATGATATTTCAAGTTATTCAATTTCCTCATACTCTTCATTTCTCGCAAGAAGGCAAGTGGAAGATTCTTTGAATAGGTCGGCATAACCCTAGTGTGTTGCATTTCCTAAAGGAATGGTTATCATTTCATAGTCAGAAGGGGTCATCTAACCAATAGGCTTGTCTACCCTTAGCAGAGCTACTTCCATGTAATGATTTCCTGAAGCACCACTGAAGAAGTGAGAAATGAATTGAGATTTCTTACCTTTATTTGTTTTCACCATCATGGATATGGCTTGAAAATATATAACCACTACTTGTTGAACCATGTGGGTATCTCCTTCGATGATCTCTTGCACCCATGAGAATATTTCAGTTGTTTCAGGCTAAATATTGGGCATGATTGCTATTTCCAGCTCCAAGTGAGAGGGTGCATCTTGCACTGGCTAAGTTGGCACATATGTAGAGGAGGAGATGCTTGGTGACCAGTGAGGGATCGATGGATGCGGTAGATTGATTTATCCTTGTTCTAAACCTTCTATAGGATCTTGTGTTGTTATTTCCTTTTTGTGTAGCCTCCTATAATGTGGGACTTTGGTTTCCATCAACTTCCTTTTTGAGAGCTCTCTTCAGTGAGAAAATCTTGAATTTTTCTAAGTTTCCTTTAAAGCGGAGATGTAAGATGTTTTTATTTTAAGATTCTAGAGACCTCATATTTCAATGAGTGAATTTTCCTTCTTTTTGAACCATTCCTTGGATCTGTGGATTACCACTTCAGTTCATTCACTTATGTCCCCTGACTCATGAATGCTTCATGAGAATTTTAGGAGGGGTGAGGCCTTTACCAGTTGATACTTATGGTCATACATTTCAGTACCATCATCTTCAATTCCATCCTTGTACCAATCAAACTTGAGATTTCTAATTTTTCCAGCTATCATTCTCATGCGATCGCATTCTGTGACCTCAAAATCATCTGAACAATTCACCCAATAATCCTCAATTTGCGGAACATGTCAGAAATCAAGAAAATGGAATGTTTTTGGGTTTCTCTGAATTTCAAAATCCATCCTTGGTGTGTATAAGTAGAAGTTTAAAAGAGAAAAGGAAGATTCCAAGTTTACGACATCATTGGGTTTGATATAGGAGAATATCCTAAGAAAGATAGGGGATGAAAAACTCTTCTTCTTGCGATTCTTGAGTTTTCCATTTATGTGATCAAGTTGTATGCATAGCTCAAACATCATGATATTATCACTGAGGTACCTTGGGATCTTACATGAAGTGAGATCAAACCCCAATACTCTGATGTATGAAAATGTTGAGAACTGAGTGAAAAAGGATCCATGCCTCTTGATCAAAGTAAAGGCTTAAGGAGACAATCTTGATTCAGGATTAACCTCCAGCGATTGTATGACACACATAGTGAATGCTTCATTCAATCTTGTGAAATGGAGGTTTATCTCCTTTAGGGTTAATTATGAATACTTCTCATAGGCGGGGGCCTTTTGAGAAAAGTTCTGAGTGAGATTCAGGTATCTAACAATCTTGTGCTCACAAGAGCATAGAACAAGTAGTATGGCATTAAAAACTTATTGGTAGCTGACAACCGAAGTAATTTTTGATGGATTTTGGCACTAATTATTTTTCCTGAGTCAATAATCTACTTACCTTCAATGAAAATAAGGATGAATGACACCTTCAAATCTTGAAAATCCCATGTGGCCTCTTCTCCCATCATCCTATTCATTAGGATGATTGAATATTAAAATATTTCGTGAAACTCACTTTTAGATAGAGATTTTGGCATACAAGATTGGTTCCTTCCCTATTTCAACCATGACCCCAATATAAGACCTTGAAGATATGATTCTATTTTAAATCATTCACCTGATACAAATTCCTTCATGATGAAGACCATGTTGTTCCAAGTTGGTATTTACATACATTGAGAAATTCCCTTAGGAGTGAACAATGTTAGTATCAAGTTGTCATCTACCATAATGATTATTTTCTCTAGATCATAGTGATGAGCCCATTCTAGTACCAACTCCATGCTCTGAATAGATACCTGATGACCACCCGCAACATAAAATCCACTTGCGCATTTTGTTTCAATTTAACCAGGCTTGGAAGGTTGTGTCATACTATGGTAATTGTATTGCGGTTGCGTAAATCATTTTTGAGTTGGCATATTATGGTAAAATAATTAAGGCTTGAAATCCCTAGTTGAAATGTGTGGTAAAATTAAATTTGTGACTTTATTTTAAATATTGTTATTTTAAAATAATGATCAGATGGGGGAAATGAAACCATACCCATCGAATGGTTTAGCATATGTGCTGAATTAGAATGAAATTAAAATACAAAATGGTAAGGATTTCCAAAGGGTGCATGGTCAAATATAATGCGGGATTATTATGAGCTTAACTTCGGGGGTGATCATTAAATACCATATTCTTTAGTCAAAATTTTAATAATTTCTAAATCCACTTTAGTGGACATTCACGTATGTGGGAAGAATGTGATTATTTTTTTGTATATTCAATACTGACTTGGAGATCCCCTCCCATGATGGAAAAGGACTTCCTAAACCATCCACTTAGCAAAGGGAAAAGATAAGGCGATAGGGTTTTTGGGGATGCGTGGAGATAAAATGGGAATTGAAGTGGATTTGGTTTTGTTTGCATTCATTCGAATTCAGTTAGCTCCACTCATGGATAAACTCTAGAAAAAAATTCGTTTCATGAGCATATAGAATCGATTTGCATGGGAAACCCTTTTTCCTTAAAGAGGAATGAAAAATGGAGGTTTCTTTTGTTCTGGGAGCTTGAATTTTTTGGGAAAGAGGATAAATCGATTCCAAGAAAGGGTGGAGAGACTAGCTAGAAGCTAAAACATGGGCACAAAAATGTTTCCAGGAAAGGGGTTTATCTTATGCTTCTCTGGTTTTTGATTAATAATTAGATTGTTATCTCTTTAGTGAGTTTTTTTATTTTGACTAGTTTTTGATAAATATATTGGGAAGTAGTTGTGAAATTTGAGGGTTTCGAATATGGGATTCTTCTATAAAAACATATGGCTTTAAATTTCATTATCTTGTAAAAAATGGTTATTGCTATGAGGGTTTTAACAAATAGTTGAACAAATTTGATCTATGGAGTTTTTGAACTGTTATTTTTGGCTAGGAAATCAATTGGGCTATCTTATTCTTCATTTCCAGCTGAGATGTTTTACGTTGAAAGGAATAAATGGGTATAATAGGTTCTTTTTGATTACTTTGCTTCTCCCTTGTAATAAATCAATTTTTCTTTGATTTTTTAAAGGGTTTTCTGAAATCATTTGGTTGTGGTGTTGTGTACTTTACTTTTAAAGTCTTTTGAGGGTTTTTTGACTTGTTCTCTTGTGGGAAAATTTGCATGGTTGTTGGGTTTGGAATATAACCTGGAAAATTTTGTGGGTTTTAATATTTAGAAATTGTTCCACAAATTTAAAAAATGAATGGTTGTTCCTTGCTTTTAATCTGGAAAAAAAGAGATATCTAGATGGGGGTTTTGATAAGAGTGTAAGGTAAATTTTAGAATGGTTCTTTGAATATGTTTGAAATTTTTGGGTTCCTTCAAAAATATCATGGTTATTTTTCTTCTTACCATAATATTTTGCCACAAATTGATAGCTTATTACTCAGTGAATGGTAGCATTGAATGTTTAAAAATCCTAAAGCTACTCAAGCTAAAATTTGGTGATGGATTCAATTGTCTTCATTTGGGTGTTAAATTGTTTATTCATATGAATATTAAGAGGAAATCATGGCTATGATATTCATGATTGTTTACATCTTGTTCTTCCCCAATAAAATAATATGGTTTATTTTGATTTAGTGTTACAACGAATAATAAGTTGCTGGTCTTTATTGCTTGGAAAGGAAACTAGATGAAATGATTGTCTTCCTATTGTAATATGAAATGATTGTGTACTAACATATTGCATGAAAAAGAATAAATGGAATGTGTAGTATTTGTTTAATTTATAGATGCAAAAAACCCTCTGTAGGGACTTTTGGTAATGTTAATAAACAAAAGGTAAATGAAGGATGATGGTTCAGCTAGGTAAGTTTACTTCTTACTAATTTTAAGTTTGACCCGAAATCCTTGTGACTCGGAGGGTTGGACCATTTTATCCGTATATTTTATTTTATTTCATTCATTTCATTATTTGATTTAAATTAGTTAAATCAACATTCTGAAATTTTTTTTAAAGTGGAAAATAGAAGGGGAAAACTCTGGCAAATTTTTTTCCAGAATTCCATACTTAGTCATTTTTATGGATTAAAATATATGGATGACTTTTATGGCATGAAAATTATTTTGGGATATTGTATGGTGAAAATAGATGTTATTTTCCTTTATTATTAGCTCACTTAAATTCATTGATTGGGTGTTTTTGTGTGTGCGATGATAGTGGATCCGACACATTTCAGGATTCCGAATCTTCCATCCATTGCATGGTTTGTGATTGAAGAAGCATTAGGATTGTATGCGAAGTGGTCTTTCAGGAACACTTCACATATATTCACAACACCTCTTCCATTGCCCACTATGAGATTGCTCAAATATTCTAACTCCCTAATTGTTGTGGAAGTATTAACATTGCAATGCTATAGTAGCTAAAGTAATGATGACTAATCTACTTATTTTTCAAAAACTTAGTTAAGCAAGTAGATTAACTTCTTGACAGTTCTTTGAACTGAAAACCCCAAAACAAAACAATGTCGTAGGTTTATTAACAATGAATGGACATTCTGTCTTTGGCTTGTATAGATTGACTTTAGAATGGATGATTAATATTACCGATCTTGGATCCTAATTTACTTATACTTATGATTAAATAAACTTTCCTTTGGCAAGTTGTACTTTGTAATAGTTTTGTGATGGACGAGACTTGTTATATATAAATATGATGGTTGATTTGTATATGTATAGATATGTTTTTGTATTATGGGTTTGGGAAACAAAACGATATATTCAATAAAGTTAAGGCTTTTCATGTCTAAGTATCTTATGATTTTAATGGGTAAAATTATGTTATTAAAGATGTACCTCATACCTAGTTGACTCTCCATTTTTGTAAAGAGTTATTTTGGGTAGATGAAAAGAATGTCAAGTGAGATATGAATCTGTAATTTGAAGGGAAAAATACATGAAGTTATTCTTAACTTTGAAAAGAAATACAAATTTTCTTTGGGATATATATTGGTCCAATCAAAGGGTTTTTCATTAAGTATATATTTTATAACTAACTAGTCAAGATTTAAGTGATTAGTTCAATGTCAAGCATCAATTATAAAAAGGAATAAACTATGTTTTAGAGGCATGTTGGATCAAACAAGAAAAAGTGGTGTATCAAAAATAAGGGAATAAAAGATAATAATCTATTCAAGAATTTAATTTAATGATTCAATGTTAGTAATAACTTTAAAAAGGTAAAAATTTGCCTTGGTGAATTATCGGATTAATCATAAAGTGATAAGCAACTAGTCCTTAAATGATACTAGCCTAGTCAACCATAGTTGATGGAATTTTAAAGAGAAGTATGAAAAATTCATCATGAAAATTTAGTTTACTACTTATAAGATTTAAGATCATATAAAAGAATTCATCATACTTTTTAATGCAAAATAAGTTTACCTTAAGCGGGTATTACCTCTAGATTAAATATAGATAAGGGAAAACAACCCTAGATAGTATAAATATAACCTTGACTAATGGGTATAGAATCAAGATAAACTATGGTATGACTATTTAAGCCTAATGAGACCTATTGGGAAACATGACTAAGTATTTAACACACTTTTTCTATCAAAATGGTTACAATGTATGGATAGGGAAGCAAAGTGACAAACACTTCGCAATATTATATGGGTTCCGACACCTACTTTACACCTGTCAAGTTCTGACACCTACTTTACACTTGTTGGGTTCCTACACCTGTTGTAGATCTATCAGGTTCTAACCCTTGATTTTCATATGTCGGCTTACTACCCCCACTTTCACCTGTCAAGTTCTGACACCTACTTTGCACCTGTTAGGTTCTGACCCATGATTTTTATCTCCTAAACATTGACACATTGCATTTTGGGCCTTTGGAGGTGTATGATAGGGTAAAAATTCTTATTTGGCATAAATTTCAACTGTTTATTCCGTTTTAGGGTTCATTTTTTTTAAAGTGCATGTTTTTCATGCTTTTTGCATTAGAGGTATCCTCATTCTTTGAAAACTTTTAACTTATATAGTTTCAAGGGGGTTGCACACTTAAGTATTTTTAGCACACTCAGTTTGACCTATAACCACTTGCTAAATTAGATTTTTCCCTCGTTCCACTTCTTACACTGCTAAACTATCACAAGTGAAAATTCAAAATAAAAATCCTCTTAAGGAATAAAGGCTTAACACTGAATCACCATGGGTATAGAAAACATAATCGACACTAGATGTGAAAAACTTGAAGTGGTACAACAAACGTGATGAAGCCTATGGTCTATTATGGATGTCCATGTATTTCAACTTGCTCTTTCATATTGAATCTACAGATCATCCTAATGAAGTATGGACCATTTTAGAAGGAATATTTGGGAAGCAAGACCTAATGAGAGGTCACGAGTTAGAAAATGAGCTCATCAGTTTGAGCCTAGGTGACTTTGACATGATACAAGACTTCTACACCAAATTCAAAATAGGTGATCAATTGGTTCTTCCATCCTTGAAAATTTGGGTTCTAACTATTTTGTCGTCGTCTTTACCTTTCATGCTTCCAGGAGTGTCATGGGAGCTACACAGACTATGCCTTCCTTGCACAATTTTTTTGTCGACTTTACTTGAGAGAAAGACAATCTTATTCAAATGGGATAATTGAAGTCCTCTAAACCCCATTCTCTACTCTTTGGACATGATAAATTGAAGGTTTCAAAGAAAGAGAAGAAACAAAATAAGGATCATGAGAACAAGAAGGATCAAAATGATCCTACCTCCAAATAAAAATTTAGAAATTCCTCTTCCAATGTTAAGTCCAAGAAAGAGAAGATCAAATGCGGGCATCACACAAGAAAACATGATGAAAGTGTTATGTCCAAAAAGTAGCACTTTGGGATTATGCGTTACAGATCCCTATTGTTTGCTAACATGTGACCATCTCTTAATTTGTGGTACTTGCTACTTAAGATGGACCTCCAGAGAAGGCTGGTTCCTTAACCTATTCCTAATGCTAAATCTACTCCTAAGAAAGGAAATAAAGATAAATAATCCTAATCTAACATGCCAAGAAACCAGGAAGAGAGAAAAATGGTTAGAAAGATGTAAAAAGGAGAAATCCTAAACTAAGGGGATGGTGATAGCACCAGAAAATGGGTGAGATCTCTCCACAAGGGGAAGGAAAGAGAGATAAACATGGGAGTGAGGGTAGATAAACATGCCATAGAATTCGAGAACCATGTAAACCCACTCGCCCATGCATTTACAACACAATAAAAATGGAAATTGAAAAGCAAAGAAGTATGTACTTAACATACCATAAATGAGCAGATGGAAAGACAAGACTACAAAATAAAACATAGCTAAGGTAGAAAATAGATGTGCCATAAAAATGGATTCAATATTTCTCAAAATATGTAAAATTCTATTACATTCATGGAAAAAGGTGCAAGAAATACATTGTAGAGACCAAATTCAAGGTCTAGAACTTATAGGAATTCGGCCACCATTTTGGCATGGTGCCCTTATAACAAAGAGTGCTCAAAGATCAGCTGAAATACAACCAAGACCCTTCAAATAAGTGAGTTTTTATATTATATAGAAAAAGAGCTACCACCAACCAACAACCTGCGATTAAATATCTCTGGAAAGAGATACAAGCCACCTTACAGATGAATTTCCCAATGGTACTTTACCTGCAGAAGATACATGGGCACCATTCCTCATTAATATGGTTGTTGAGCTACCTTGTACTATCTTTTGTCAACCTCTAGTGCCGGTTGGTAGCTCTATGAACCTATTGTGGTATGGTATAATCATTCCTTCAATTTGTTAGTAGATAAAATCATCTTACTACTAAACGGTTACATTAGGTTCTTGTTGTGGTCTGGTAGAATTTCATTCCTTAGCTCCACTATCGACTAGTGGCACTATTCACCCTTTGATTTTTGCTATCATCTAGTCACACTATTCCATGTTACTGTTCGGTAGCATCTGTACCACCATACACCATCCACTAGCTTTCCGCACTACCCCATTACCGAGTCGACCTGATCTACTACTAGCTGGTACCATCATGTCATCCTACCGGCCGGTAGCATTCCTACTTGCTATCGTTCTTCTAGCATAGAACTTGCTACCTAACAGTAGCATCCTTTGATGTTATCGGTGGGAGCCAAACTCCCATCTCAACACAACTTGTCGAGATGCCCCATTGTAACTCATCCCACATGAACACCATCCCAACCAAGCCAACCGTAATGCCACACTCACCATGTTCACTATAACTCCCCAAGTCAACTTGCGAGTTACCTCAATAGTTGACATTGATGGTTTGTTTGAATGACCATTTTCCCTGCTAAGCTTATTTGAAATTAAGTTATTTGAATTAACATGGGGGGTTAATTTGGGATAATAGTTTTGTGACCTCCAGGGGATATCTACCTACTAGATGAAGAGACCAATTTCCTTAAAGCATCCATTGGGCATGGAGTCAAGCGTAACCTTAAATCAACTGATCTATTATTTTGAAAATCCATCTCTTGGATCCATGTGAACTTAGAACTGAATTGAAAATGTTTGATGGCCACCAACCTAGATTGATTTGTGGAGCTCTGGATGAAGCTTAGAAACTAATCAAACTATCTAACTACTTCCATAAACCCACAAAAACTATGTACAACAATTAAAGATCATACATGTTCCAAATGGAGACATCTAAGTGTGCAAAATCACTTCTTCTACTGGAAACAAACATACACTACTCTACTCTAACCAAAAAAATGTGAAGCTAAACAAATCATGCGATAGGCGTTGTGAGAAATATCTTCCTTTTCTCTAACAAATTGTGGCCATGTAATTAATTTGGTAATGAACATAGCCCTTAATAAGATTGAAATTTTTTCATGAAGTTGGTTTTCCAACCCTTCTCCTCAAAGTATCAACAACAAATGAATATGAATAGCTTCCTTTAGTTGTTCTGCATTTGGTTGGAGGTGTTGTAGTTGACCTTTGGGACTCTGAATAGCAATTTCTCATGCTCTGAAGTGAGAATGAATGGTTGACAACTCTGATTCTTGGCTCCAAGATATACAAGATATCCTAATTGGGTAAGGGGATTTTGGGAAGTCCAATGGGATTGATCCTTGTGATTTTCCCATTTCTTTGAAGCTGCAACTCCATAAATAGAGTCATCGTGCAGACTTTACTCTAGAAGTGGTGAACATCTTGTAGGATGGATTAGACTGATGTGGTCTCTACCTCTGTAAACAATTTTTCCAAAGAACCTACCTCCTCCATGATGACTTCTAATTTTGTAATTGTGTCATCATGGATCTCCTACATGGCAAGTTCATCAATGAAAATCAAATTCAAAAGATCAAACTCTTCTTTATTGTCTTCCATGAGGAAAATTTCTTCATCTAAGGCCTCTAAATCCTCAATTTCCTCTCCTCTATGTGCTAATCCTCATTGTGGAGATAAAACAACCTCTTCATCTGAAAATATTTCCAAACTGGGATGCACACCAAACTCAGAACATAGAGACATATTGAGCATCTTCTTCTTGTATCGACTCCTCTTCATAATAATAACTTATTCTATTGGTCAATCCTCAGTGCTTATACTTTCTGTTGAAGTTTTAACCAACAGTGGGATTTGATTGGACTCAAAATTGTAAAGTTCCTAAGACCTTCAACCTTTATTAATGAATTTTTATCCACTAGTGGCACTTCACTTGTTTCCCTCCTTGAATGATTTTCTAGTTTTCCAATCCTTCCCAAAATGGATTTGGGAATGCAAGAGGAGGGGTGGGTTGGGTTCCTCAACTAATTTTTTCAAAGTTTGAGGTAGAAGGGAAGGTAAAAAATATAATTTTGATGGATATGTGGATTTGGAGAGGAAAGAGGGAAAATAATTGAAGGTGGTGTGGAAGGGAAGAAGGTGGAGAAGTGGAATCCTTAATGGGGGCAGTAGGCAGAATGTTGGGGATATGAAACTCAGGCTGAAGATGTTGTAAGTTACAAAGGAGTAAAAGATAAGGTTGTGTGATAGATGGTGAATGATTAACCCATTGACAAGGTTGCTTCATAACACTAGAGTACATTAGCCTTCTTATTTTTAACTCAACTGCAACAATATACCCAAGGTTTTAACCATTATATTTATATTTTTAGTTAATACCTCTATCTTCTATCTGAGGTTTGAATCAACTTGGCATAGGTCTACCCCATGGAAAATGTTCATTGAAACCAAGGTAGCATTCCTTTAGTTGCACATGATGGCCCTGGTATGCACCATCCTCCCCTTCATTTATGCAATGTTCCTTTGGAAATCAACATCTTCCATGAATTTTCCATTTGAATCACCTAACATATCCCTGTCCTTGAAAAACACCATGGCTACCTAGATAACCATAACCATATCAATCAGTGGGGTTCGGGTTGATATGCATATTCCTCATGATAAGGCTCATATGAACTGATTTGGAGGAGAATTTTTGAAATAAGTGGAGATGGAGGGGACTAGTTTTGCTACTGAAAATGAGAATTCCAAGAAGGAAATGAAGTCATGATTGTAAAACCTTCATGAAATAAGAAAATGAAATGAATGGAAAGAAAGGGAAATATTGAATTGGAATGAAAGAAAGGAAGGGAAAGGTCTGATAATCAAGATAATGACTTCGTTGGAATAGTGGAGTTAACTGAGATATTCTTGAAAATGCCTCCAAAGGTTGAGATCTTCACCAAGAGCACATCAAACTTGATGAAATGAAGTTGTAAAGTACTTAAAACTCTATCCTATCGGGCATGCCAAAATTGTAAGAGTCTAAAAATTTTACCCTACCCTGGGATTATGTCATAAAAAAACTTGGGATTTTGAGGAAACATGGGACTGTCTCTCAAGTTATGGAACCTTACAACCTAAGATGGACCTCTAGAGAAGGTCAGTTCCTCTAACCTAATCCTAATTCTAAAACTAATCCTAAGAACAGGAAATGAAAATCTAACTAATCCTAATATACACATGTCTAAGGTACCAGGGTTAGAGAGAGAGATGCAGAAAAGGAAAACCCTAAGCTAAAAGGGGCAGTGATAACACCATAAAAATGGGTGAGAGATCTCCATAAGGGGAAGGAAAGAGAGAAGACATGGGAGAGAGGGCATACAATACATGCCACAAATTCAATAACCATGCAAAATTACTCTCCCACGCATTTAAAACACAACAAAAAATGGAAATTACAAGTAAAGAAATACACTACAACATGACCAGAAAATGAGAAGGAAAGGAAAGAATGAAAAATAAAACTAGCTAGGGTAGATAGAACATGCAAAAAAATAGATTACGTATTGCTTAAAATATGCACAATTATATTATATTCATGGCAGAAGGTGTGAGATTACATTGCAGAGACCAAATTCAAGGTTTGTAACTCTCAGGAAGTTAGCCACCATTTTGGCATGGTGTCGTTACAACAAAGAACACTCACGACTCAGCTAAAAGACAATCAAGAACCTTCAAAGGAGTGATTTTTTACATTTTATATAAAAGGGTATGCTACCAACTGACAACCTACATTAAAAGCTCTGAGAAGAGGTATAGGCTACCTTATATATTCATTTCCCAATGGTAATTTTCCTGAAAAAAGAGACATGGACACCATTCCTCATTAATATGGTTGTTAAGATAACTTGTATTGTGTTATGTCAACCTTTGGTGCCGGTCGGTAGCTCTATGTTCATATTGTGGTCCAGTAGCATCATTCCTTTAATTATTTTCTGGTAGCGTCATTTTACTACTAAGTGGTTACATTAGGTTCCTGGTGTGGTCCGGTGGCCTTTCATGCCTTAGTTCCACTATCATCTAGTGGCACTGTTTTCCCTTTGATTTTTGTTTTCGGTTGGTTGAATTGTTCCATGCTACCAACTAGTAGCATTTGTACTGCCATACACCACCGAACAACTCATCATACTACCCCACTTTTGAGTTGACATGCTCTTCTACTAGCTGATAGCATCATTTCATGTTACCAGCTAGTAGCATTCATACTTGCTACCAATTGGTAGCATCCTTTGATGTTACTGACAAGGGGTCAAACTCCCATCTTTCTGTAACTCTCTGAGTCGTCCCATTGTAAATCAACCCAAACTAACAACATCTTAACCAATCAGACCACAACGTTGCACTCACCATGTTCACTACAAATTGTCAAGCCAACTCGTGAGTTACCTCAGTACTTGACATTGACAACCGTCTAAACGTCATTTTCCCTGCTAAGCTTATTTGAAAGTAAGTTACCTGAATTAACCCTGGGGTTAATTTAGGATAATAGAAAGAGAATGTACGAAGAAGTAGATTGACCCCCCTCACAAGTCTTCTTGAGAAGAACAACATAGGTGTTCATGATTCTTTCAATTCATTTTCATCAACCCATGAATCCTCCAAGGTAAATGACCATAGAAAAGAGAAAGAGAAAGAGTCAAGAAAGGATAAAACAAAGGGTAGATCCCTAGTTACAGTTGTAGCATCAACTCCTACATGGGTAATTGATTCTGGTGCATCACATTATATGGGTTCTTTACATATGGATTTCACTTATTTGGATCCATGTGGCATGTCCTCTATATGATTGGGTGACAACTCTTCTACACATGTTTTTGGGAGAGGGTCTATTGAAGTAAGTGGAGGAACATTCAATAATGTTCTTAATATTCCCTCATTGTCAACTAATCTCATATCAGTCTAACAGATTACTCATGGTTAGTAATTTGGTGTTGAGTTCACTCTAGATTTAGTGTATGTTAGAGAGTTACATAGTGATGTTATCATTGCAATGGGTGTAGTTGATCATCAAACTCGGTTGTATTCCTTCTCTCACTTTGTCCCTCTATATTCTTCTTCAGATTCACCTGCACTTGATGTCATTTCTAATCCTGAGCACATTTCTGATGATGAGGACATATCTTCTAGCATAGATGAGTACAATAGTGACGGGGACTCACCTCCACCATCTCCTTGTCACCTTATAAAACTCAAGGAGTTATTTCTTAATTGACCTACTTTCGGTCCTCCGTTGACTTTTCAGGGAGTAGGCACCCATTTTTAAGACTCGTCATAAATTGGGAATTCTAGTATAAAGTTACAGGGCCTTCCACATTCCTTATTTGCTTCTGCTTTGGATACAACATCCCTTCATGGAGAATTTGGCTCTTCTACTTTGCATGAGGAGAATATATCCTTGTTTACGAACCACATCTTGGATAGAGGTCCATTAGCTACTTGGCATACTCATTCAATTTTTCATGGTGATCCACTCCTCACTACATCTAGTTCTTATCCTTTTACCTCTCAACAAATATATCAAAGTTGTCCCGAAAGGCCTTATGATCCAGAAAGCAGTGCTATTATGTCTTGGAACATAATTCCAGGATTTGGAAAATCTAGCACATTCTCCACTACTCCTTCTAATCTATAGTCACTTCGGGAGGCTCATTTGGAAGATACAAGGTGGCTACCTACTATTGTAGCTTCAAGTGGGGATTTCTAGTTCTACCTTCTTTTCCTTTCTCACTTTTGAGGAGGAGTTTTTCCCACTAGGTTTTCTCCTTTTCTCTTCTTTATGAGATATTTGCATTATACATGGGTACCTCATCAAGCCTTGTTGTCAAGACCCACATTTCTATTCAACCCACCAAAGCTACACTTAAGGGGGATGTTGGTTTAGGATTTTACCCACCTTGTGGTATTGCTTACATTGTTTGATTAGCTTTCTTAGGTTAACCATAGGTTATTACGAGAAAGTACTTTAAGTCATTTTCTGATTGTAAGGAGGATTTTGGAAATATTTTCCAGGAAAAAAGTAGAATTGCTGAAGATTTAAGAAATATTGAGGAACATATGGAGAATTATGATCTTAACACTGTTCTCAAGAATCAAGAACAAAAGCTCCTGTCTAAATACCATGAGATCTTGGCTAAAGAAGAGGTGTATTGGAGAAAAAAATCTAGGGTTAAATGGTTTAAGGAGGGGGATAGGAATACTAAATTCCTCCACTTCTCTGCCACTTCCAGAGCCAATATCCTAAATATTAATGAGATAAGAAGTGAGAATTGGGAGATCTACATAGATAGTAAGGATATCAATGCTACTATGATAAATTACTTCAAGGAGATTTTTAAATAGGGTAAGAGTTCAAAGGAGCAGGTTCAGAATAAAATCCTAGACCTTTTCTAGAATGTTATCACCCCCCTTGAAAATAGAGATATCTTAAGGAGCTCCTCAGAGGAGGAAATTTGTTTTGTGATATTTGATATGGAACCAAATAAATCTTCTAGGCCAAAATGCTTCCCTACCTTTTTATTTCAAAAATTATGGGAGGTGATAAAATATAAGGTTATTAAAATGGTCCAAGATTTTTTCAAGAATGGTCAAATTTTGAGGCAAATGAATAACACTTTCCTTGTCTTTGTGCCAAAAATTGTTGGAGCCAAGGAGGTTAAGGATTTCAAACCTATAAGCATGTGCAACACTAGTTATAAAATTTTGACTAAAATCATAGCTGGGAGGATTTGCATGGTCCTTCCTAACTTTATCTCTGGGAATTAGGGGGCTTTTACCCCGAGAAGGCAAATTACTAATAACATTATTGTGATTTAAGAAGCCATCCATTCCATTGAATGCTATGGAAGATCGCCTATGTTTCTCAAGTTGGATATGCATAAAGCATTTGATAGGATAACATGGTCTTTCCTCTGGGCCATCTTGTTAAAGGTGGGTTTTGATAACTTCCCGGTAAATATGATTATGACCTACATATCCACTGCTAGTTTCTCGGTTTTGGTCAATGGAAAACTGGAAGGTTTCTTCCAAGCTGGTAGAGGGCTAAGACAAGGTGATCCTCTTTCACCTTTCCTTTATATCATAATGGATGAATCCTTGAGTAGAATCTATCAATTAGCCATGTCTTCAAGCAGTATCTAGGGTATTAAAATATCTAATGGTCTTCCCTCTATCTGCCTCAATCATTTTTTGGATGATAACTTCATGATGGGTAAGGCCTCTCTCCACGAGGCCTCAAATTTTAAGATGGTTCTTAAGGATTATGAATAGGTTTCAGGACAGATGGTTAGTTTCCATAAAATTGCTATTTTTTTCATTAATGCTGAGAATCAGGTTCAATCTAGATTAGCTCACATCCTAAGGTGTAAGATTAATCATTTTCCATATTCTTATCTACCCCCTGATCCATAAGAATCCTGACTTTGCGGTTTGGAATGCTCTCCTAGAAAGAGTTAATAGCAAACTCTCATCTTGGAAGGGTCTCTTGCTTTCTCAAGCTGGTAAGATTCAACTGCTCCAAAGCTCCCTTCAAGGCATTCCCATTTATGTGATGTCTCTTTTCATGCTCCTTGCTAAAATTAAGGAAGCCTTCGAGAAAATATAGAAGAGATTCCTTTAGATGGGATCTGGAGAGAAGTTCAAATTCCCTCTCGTGGCTTGGGGAAAAGTCACAAAACCAAATCTTTGTGGAGGATTGGGGTTAAAAGATATTTCTCTTATGAATGAGGCCTTAATTGCCAAGGCTAGGTTGGAGGAATGCTAGAGAGGAAGGAACTTTGGTGCAAATTATAAAGATGAAATACTTGTAGAATATAGGTAGAATGGAATCCTTTTTTAATCAAAAAAATCTCCCTAGAGGGTCTCCTTTTTGGAATTCTTTTGTGTCCTCCAAAGAAATCTTAACCAAAGGTACTATATGGGAGATTAGGAAATGGTTCTAGAATCATATTTTTTGTATGATAATTGGATTGAGGATCCCCCCTTAGATAACTTGGAAATCTTGAAAAGGTGTTGCTCAGTTCTACAAGGAAACAGGAAAAATTTTGGATTCGGGACTTTTGGATCCAGGAAGATTATATCATATAGGAAAACCATTGAACCTCCTCTGGATTTTGATAGTGACATCCAACTCTTTCGGGATCTCAATAAGAAATTAAGGGATTTC
Organism: Taxus chinensis; assembly: GCA_019776745.2. Taxonomy (NCBI): domain Eukaryota; kingdom Viridiplantae; phylum Streptophyta; class Pinopsida; order Cupressales; family Taxaceae; genus Taxus; species Taxus chinensis. Next base: position 870,420,464 of record CM034148.1, on the reverse strand, counting down.
CACATCCCCATGTTCTAAACCAAGGAGGATTCCATCAAATGGAAAGAAGAAGAATCTAGAATTTTCTTGGTTACAAATAAGCCTACATGTTAAATTTCAAGACTGGTTTACACAAGGACTATTGGTGTAAACTCTGGGTGAAGGATCTTACCCCAAAGGTTAATATCTTCTTCTAGTTGGATAGCTGGCCAAACTAAAATCTTGATTGTGGACAATATCATGGGAAAAGGGGAATGAAGATTCCTAATAGATGTTTTCTTTGTAGGAAGGATGAGGAAACTATCAATCATCTCCTCCTTCATTGCTCCTTCTCCCATGATGTCTTTGCTTCCATTCTGGATCTATTCAATATACAATGGACCTTTCCTTTGATGATCGAAGATTGTTGTTTTCAATGGGAGAGTCCCTTATGTTTTCCCATATTGATCTGGGCCTGGAATATTGCCCTCCCTCATTTTTTTGGGGATTATGGAAGGCTAGGAACAATGGTATATCTTCTGGGATCAGAAAGCTCTTCTCTTGAAAGTTAGAAGAATTTTTTTTTTCTGCCATTAAGGAAAACATTAAACTCTTTAAAGGAAAAGTCAAGAAACCCTGTCTGAAAAGTGAGCAAAAAGTTCTTGACAAGTTCACCCTTGGACTGGTGGAATTACACAAACCAAAAAAGAATTCCAGATGGATTAGGCCTGAGGAAAATGTTGTTAATATAAATTTTGATGGATCTTCAAAAGGGAATGTAGGTCTTGCTGGGGAGGGTGAATTTTAAGAAACAATGAAGGAGATTGGTTGTTTACTTATGCGGCTCCATTAGGTCAGAAAACCAACAACATGAAGGAAGCTAGAGCTCTTCTCTGGGGGGTTTTGTTGGTGAAAGAAAAAGGATTCAAGGATATACATATTGAAGGTGATTGTCTCATAATAATAAATGCCCTCAATAATCAGGGTTCCATTAATTGGTCCATAAGAAATATCCTCAATGATGTTAAGGAAACTTTAAAAAAATTTATAAGGGTTTCTTATAATCATACTTTACATCAAGGGAACAAACGTGTAGATAAGATGGCTAATTATGAAGCCATTAGTAATAATTACAAGAGCTGGTGTAAAGATGATGAATTACCCATGGAAATTAATGAAACCATTAGTAGAGATAGAGGGCACTAAGTTTGATGGTGTTGGCATGACTGAGCTCTGGAGGATGTGACAGCTTACTTAAAATCTTGTTTTCCACGATTTCTGTTAGTGCGAAAGTGGGTCAGATTTTGAGAAGTAGTAGAAAATAGGGGAAATTTAGTCTTGCGAAGACGGGGGGTGATAGGATTAGAGTTGAATCTGCTAGCTAGAGCATTGAAGCTTTTAATCAACATCTATGGAACAAACTTAAGATTGGGAGTTTCAGTAATTTCATAGCCAATTACACGGTCATGACCCCTTCCTAAAAAAGGATTTTGGAAAATCTTGGAAAGAGGGTAAGTTTGAGGTTAGAGGTATGGAAATTGAGGTTTTTGAGTCCACTATTGCCTTGGAATAGAACATGAAAATGGACAGGCTCAAATTTTTTAAGGATAGAACCCGCAGAGAACATGAAATTGAGTTATTCTTCATGGGTAAGGTAGGGTGCTCTTTCTTTACGGATGGTATCGCCAAGTCATGTATTCCAGGAATATGGAGAGAGGTGTGCCTTCAAATCATGAAGTACATAAATCTAGAAGGAAAATACCATAAAATTTGCGCCCACCATATGACCCTTCTGAATATGTTCTACCATAAGGTAATGGTGAGAATCCCTTTCTTCCTGTTTATTTCTTTGACTAACACTTTGATGGATTTCTAGCAAGAGAAAGAAGAGATACCTTTGCATGAAGGGATCATCCTTATACTGTTTAAAAATGGGAAACCTACATTGAACTCCTCTTTGAAAGATAAGGCAAAATAGGATGACCTCACTCTCGCGGAATGCCTTACTAAGATGAAGGTTAGGAAATGTAAAAAGATCAAAAAGCTGAGTGACAGGTTGGAAGGGATGGAGGAGGGCACTAAAAGAAGGAAATTTAACTTGTGCATCAGTAGCTCTGAGGACGAGTTGGAGGAAGATATTAATGTCAAGGGAGCTGAGGGAGCCAATATAAAATATAGTCACGATGGTAGTAGTGAAGGATATTCTAAAAATTAGTTAGTGATTTGTGGATTGTTGGCAGACTTTTGGCGAACTTCTATTGTTTTACAGTTTTGGAGCTGGTTTTTCCTTCTCTCTATTTTTTCTCTCTTTGGTTCAAAGTCCTGATCTTCAATGTAAGAGTTAAGCATGTTTAACTCCTTTCTTGGACTTTTCCATTTCTTTCTTGTTCGTGGGTTTCTGTCCTCTTTTTGTTAAGGCCCCTCGGAGTTGATCCCTATTTTTAACTTATCTAATAAAAAATTTCTAATTATGAGCTGATTTGGTTACCTTTTTCGGGTGACCTAATTTCTCACTATATAATGTAACATGCTATACATATTTTTGCTACTAATTGGCTTATGCATGAATGAATTAAGATTTTTTTCTTCTCTTGAATATTTTTGGATCTCACCTCTCCACACAAATTTATACTTTTTGCATTCAATCCTATTCAGTCTCAATCCTCATTTGTGGCCCACTCAGACCTAATCTTTCTGTAGTCGCCTAGAATGAGCGGTTAACATCTCATAAAATCTCAATGGATTCCACTCACAAGTTTGAAAGTTATGATTTTTTTATGGTTTTTACATTGATGGCTGCCACAATAGAATTTTGACAAAGTATCTGGTAAAATTGAAGTTTTTTTTGGAGGTTTGAAGCAAAAAAAATGGAGTTCTATGTCTAACTGGGAGAATAAATGAGGTAAAATAAGAATTTATTTTGAGTTTATAGCTTGCATCCTATGTATTTTGGTGTATGAATGTAGTAACAACAACTAATTGAAAAGTTACAGTTGTAGCTTCATAGTATGGGGAAATTTTTTCTATCCCCTTTGTCCACTTGGGAATGGGGTAAATAGGGACAAGAAAATGCGCCCTCACCTAGGCTTGAAAAGTGGCACAATGATAGTCCACGATGGGGAATGGAGAATTAACCATTTAGCACTTGAGGGGATGAGTCTGGGTTGTATGAAAAACCTTGACAAGGGCTAGAGTGGAGAGAATTTTTTTGTCCCCTTTATCCCCTTGGGAATATGGACAAGAGGGAAAAACAAATGCACCCTCACTTGGTCATGACAAGTGGCACATTCTGATTCGGTGAGGAGGATGTGAGGAAAGGATAGCTTAAGCATTGCGGGGCTAGAAATAGGTCACATGAAAAATCAGAAAAAGCACTAGAGTGAGGAGCATTTTATTGTCGACTTTATCCCCTTCAAAAAGGGACAAGAGGGATAGAAAATTTTTCCCTCACATTGTGTTGAAAAGTGACACATTTTGATTGCATGACAGGATGAGCTAGAAATCAGAAAATAATCACTGCGGAGTGCTTATTATGGTCATTCCTGATGAACTTGGAGGAATATTTAGGCTGGGGTGCATCTTATTATCCCCTTTATCCCCTTGAGAATGGGAAAAAATAGGGACATAAAAATGTGCCTCTACCTGGAGGTGACAAGTGTCCTCACTTGAAATTGGCTAAGTATAATAAACGTACCTTGCGAGAAAGAGACCTTGAAGACGAGATTTTCGGAGCTCCATGAGGTATTTTTGGATGAATTATTATATGATTTTTACTCTGAAGAGACTTAAAATAACAATGGGAGGGGTATCATCCTTATTGTTCCTACAATCCCCTAAAATAAGGTGTATCTGCACATATTGAGTTTCCCTGAGAAGTTAACATGTCTTATGAAAGATTTGAAAATTAGATCATGTAGAGGGTTCAATAAGATTTCCAATGAATATTTTTTTTTTTCCAAATCACTATAGAAATATTAGAATCCTTTGCATAAGCTCAACTACCATTTTAGACTACAAGTTCCTTATCCCTGAATAACCCACTTTTAGTGCAACTATCCCTAAACCTCCAGAACTTTCCTAAATCTTCCTAAATAAGTTCCATCACTCTAAAAACTCTTCAACAACACCTCCATATGATTGTGATATTTCCTATCAGTCTTGGAGGATACACACTTGTCCTAAAAAGGTCGAAAATATCCTTTTCTAGGCTTACATGAGATTTCACCATTGGAAGCACTTCATTGAAAGAACTGAATGAACTTAGCACAATATTTAAAACATTATGGAAAGTTTATACAACACATTATGGGGACCTGAAAGGTTAGTATATGCATGATATAGAGGGAAGATTGATTTGGAGAGGTTTTCAGGAGGGTTTTCAAGAAAACTCTTGACACTTGGGTTTAGTTGTCATGTTTCAATTTTGAATTTTTGACCTTGCAAAAAAACATGACAACATATTCCAAGAGTTTCATTTCTCAGTGGTAGTCAAGATTGGAAAACACAATGTCGGACCCGATCATTTGTCATGAATTGATACCGGTGAAGCCTCGTGACCTATATAATATGGCATGCAAGATGTTCAATTTCTCATCATCCAAAATGAATTAAGAGAATCGGAAGATATTATTTACTTCCTAGAAATTGGATTAATGAATGAAAACTATAAATTCAATCAGCACAAGAAATTAGCTATCAAATCAATGCCATATCAGATAATTTGCAATTAACTCTACAAAATGGGGTGTAATGAGATTCTCCAATGATGTTTACTACAACATGAAATGAAATATATTTTAATTGAAGTGTATGAGCGAATTGTAGGTGGTCACTATGCAGGTGATGCTACCACTCAAAATATACTGAATGCAGGACTATGGTGGCAGAGTTTATTGAAGGATATGAAATAATATGTCTAATCTTGCAACCAATGCCAATGAATTGGCAAGCCAAGAAAATACGACAACATGCCTTTAATCCCAATCACAACCTAAGAACCATTCAAAAAATGGCAAATTGATTTTTTTGGACCAATCAATCATGTGGCACAAAGAACATGCACACGATATATTATCACAGCCACTAATGATCTTATAAGATGGGTAGAAGCCTCACCCACTAAATATTATACAACCAAAATGAAAATATTTATTTGGGAGAACATTATAAGTAGATTAGGTTTCCCCTTGAGCATAATTAGTTATAGAGGAACACATTTCTTGAATGACACGATTCGTATCTCGTTGTAAAAATTCATGGTTGTGCATCATAAGATGACCTTGTATCATCCATGAGATAACGGTATTATGTGGAAGCATTTAACAAGATACCGAGTCATACATTGATAAAAATATGTGATGTTGAAAGGAAGGATTGGTATGAAAAAGTGTTAGTGGTAATTTGGGTATATCAAACGACATTCAAGTTCTTGAATAAAGTGAAACCCTTTAAGCTTTTGTATGGAAAAGAAGTTGTGTTATCTATCAATTTTATGGAACCATCATTAAGAATTACACGCATTGCAAATATGGAAGATGCACACTTAATATAGGAAAGGTTAACCAGGATGGTACACCTCGACTAAACATGATTACAAGTGATGTGGTCAAAAAACATTGAGAAAATGCATAAGACATTTTGGTATAATCATAACCTCAAAATAAATACTCTTAAGGAATGACGTTGAGGTTTTAATATACGAGTCTAAATTTACACGACATCTAGGCAAGTCCAAGACTCATTTATTAGGGCCATATGAAATAGTTGATATATTTTTGACTGGGGAATGCAAGTTGATGGATCTTAGTGGCAAGTTGCTTCCAGGCTACTTCAATGGGAGTAGACTGAAGCCGTATTTTTAGCCACATTGGAATGTAATGAGTAAGGTGTATGCTACCAAATTATTTTTTATTTCCTTTCTTTAGGTTATGTTTCTTTATGCTTTATAATAAGGATTGGACAATCACACACATTGTTGTTCAAACTTCCCTTGCATAACACAATCAAATATCGCCTTTCTTAGAGGACTGTGTAAGACTTTAAAATGGGAGGAGTACTTGGTGGAAGACAATGAAGAATAAATAAGGAATAAGTTTGATGACAGAGGATGTTGAAGTAATAACCAGATGCTGAAATATAAATAGGGGTGCGATAAAAGAGAAATTTATATAAAAAATCAAAGTCACGAGATGAAAATAACTGACAAGGAATAAAACAAGGATGAATTTTGGTGAATGGAGAAATGAGGATGAAGGATATTAGCTTAATGTGTAGTAATAGGGGAGAGGCTTGTAAGAAATAAAATGAAGAGGCTTGTAAAAATAAAATCTTGGTAAACGCATCAAAAGGAATGATGGAGAGAGCTATGAGTAGGAGGCCCATAACACACACTTAACAGTCACTTGTTCGAAAGAAGGAAATATGGAGCAAGGGATATTTTTCAACTAAGCATTAATGATAGCTACGGGGAGTTAATAGCTCACACATGTGGGTGATAATTGGAACAAGCATGTATTGCTTATAACTAGGGCATAAATAAGAAGGGGGGTGATTCATTTTAGTTACCTTACAAGTGAACCTTTAATTTTCCATTGTAAGATTTCTTTTTCATTAATAATAAAAAGACTCACTTTTATTCCCTAGGAATATGAAAGGTCATAAGTGATGGGAAAGGTGAAAAGTCATGTGTGGGGAGAGAAAGAGTCAGTTTTGTAATCTATAAATTGGAATGGATAACCTTTTCTCTACTAGATAAAATCAAAATATTACTTTATTTTATTCCATCTTGTCTATGTTTCCTCTACTTCTTGCATACTCAACTTTGTAAGCATGGTGATCTTGAAAATCCAAGAAAGGACTTTGTACCTTTGTTAAGTGAATCAATAAAACTTTTTGTCTTTGGTTTGTTAGTCTCATTGTTGTTTGCACGTTTGAATTCTTGTAATTGAGTATTGATCTACTTCGTTTAATGATGTGAAATCTGCAAGTTCCTATTCATAAAATTAACCTTCCCTTCATTACATTCTTGCTTCCCTCTACCTACTTTTCTAATAAAATTCTTCCCTTGTACTAAGTACAAGAAATTTTCCATAGGTCTATTGGAGTATTCCTATGTGATCCTTGTATTTACGGCCACGTGCTGATTTGTTTTTCTCTATTCAATAAATGGGAGCCTCCCCATTACTAAGAGGAGGGAATTAGTCCCTGAGTGTTGGTAAAAATTCACTAATTTTTCCATGTGACAAATTATTTTACCAACAATTAGTATGTGTATGTTAATGTTATGATTGTAGCATATCTAAAAAATGGATTTATTGATAAAGCCTTCTATAATTATAGGAAAATGTATAATTTTGGGAGGTGTAAAGTTAAACACTACAACTTTTGTTAGCGTCAGTAGCTATGGAAATGCACAAAAAAGAGGAATCATGCATTTTATTTGCATCGGATGTGATGGGGTGAATGGATAATTTTTGTATGACATAATACACTTTCATGGAGAAAGCATTGTCCTAGTGCGAGACGAAGAGGGAATGACTAGGGTGAAAGATGAAATTGTGTGCTCAGATACAGACTGCAAGGAAGTGGAAAAAGGATTTCTTTACACAAAGGAATCATTTTTTAGTGTCATTGTGGTGGAGGCTAGGAATTAAATGTGAAAATATACCTAGGAAAATATATATTACTTGCTTCTTGTCCATGAAAGAGTAGACATCATGTTGTTGCTTCAAAATAATAATAAGAATAGTGTAAACAATTACTAGCCTTCTTGTTGCATTAAATTTCAATGTTCCAAAAACTCTCTTTTGACTAATACATTAGGTGCAATTTATTAACTTTTTTTAAAATAATGAATAAAATATATAGATCATGTAGCATCTCAAGAATCACAATGGTCACAAATAAGAAGAGTAAATAATAAAGTGAAAGGGATGTATCTTTTTTAATTAAATCATTCTATGTGTGTGTCAAGATACTTTAAAGAGACCATCATTCTATATGATTAACTTTTTTTTCTTATATTACCTAGGGAAAGGGCCCTAGGCCGTAAAAATTACAATGTAGTTGCCTAAGATATCATAGATCATCTTGACAGTCATAATATGAACATATTATCATGTAAAGGTGGCAAGCTATGGCTATGAGATTTTTCCCTATTAGCCTACCTATACCAGCAAAAACAACCTAGATATATACATTTCGAAATACATATATTTACAAAAATATTTAGGATAAACTATGGCAGACTACCATCCCCTACACCTTCCCCACTACTTCGGTGAAGAAACACCACATCCGAGTCAACAAAAATTGCCTGGCTTGACTCACTAGAAGAGCCATCACACAAGAAATTTACACAAGCCTCGGGGGGAAGCTCAAGATCCATATGATCCGTAATAACCTTATGACCAGCAGCCAACGCTTGTAGAGCCCTGAGAATCACATGTGAATGAAATGTGGCTTGCACCCCCTCCTATTGCCCACCTACTACAACTCTTCATGATCCATATGAAGAAAAAAATGGCCAGATGCATTTGACAGGATGTTGGCTCCACTGATCCCTTGAACCACATCAAATATATTACCTTGCCCCATAGATTGTTGAGGATCCATCATTAGCCCTTGCATATGAGCTCAAATTTCCTTCTCCTCAATCCCGTCCATATCTTTTGCAATTGACCAAGCCTTAGAGATCCATTTCTGCATTGCAGGGTTATGAATTTTGTCCTCTAAGAAATCTACAAAGGATGCCTTAGCCGAGACCCTGCAGAAAGGAGAGCGGTAGATGCCCCTACGAGACCTGTGCCGAGTAGAGCAGGAAGTTTACCTTCCCTATCGACCACTTCTTTCCATTTCACAGAAAGAATCAACTCATAGCTTTCCTTTTTTCCACAGACCAAGGTTCCAAATGGCAAGCATGCATCGGTTCAAATAGGCAAAATGGGGTGGATGTCACTTGCTTCGCACATGTTTCATTATTTCTTCCCCTTACTTCAAATCCAAACCACGTCTGTGACAGATAACAACCTTGTGTAGAAAGCTCGAAGAACTTTGATATAAGGATTAATGATTAATATCATTAATCAAGGCTCTTTGGAGTGTCATTGGGAACTTATAATTCCAAACCTTTAAATATACCCCTTCCTTTTCTATCATACCGACCCCAAAGTTGGTGAGTAGGTCAGTGGGAGAGTTCCCATCCCTTAGGATGTGAGAAAAGCGGGTATCCCCGTAGCCATTTAGCCATTGCAGGATCTCTTGAATTATCAAATTTAACTTCTTGGCCTTAGCATAGCGGGATATGAGAGCATCTATGATTACTCGAGAGTCTCATTCAATCCATAATTTGCACCAATAATAAAAGGTAATCTCCTCGAGCCCTTGAAGGAGAGCGGTACCTTCTGCAATATTGTTAGAAGCATGACCGCAGTCCATAGACATCATAAGAATCAATTGGCCTTGTGAATCACAGATTAAACATCTGCTTCTAGTAGGGTTGGGGTTACCTTTCGAGACCCCATCAAAATTCAATTTTACCCAACCATCAGGCGGCGGTTTCCAACTTAAATCAGATTTTAATCCAGTCCAGGCCCCTTATCAGGGATTTTTTTATATGATTAACTTGAATTATTAATTTTTTTGTGGGATATATTTTTAAATTGTATATGTTTTGAACTCATCTCATGTCATTTAAAGACGACCATCATGAGTAATCATGAATATAATAATATTGGTTGTCTTTATGGTGATAATTACAAGTAAGGAGTTCCACTTAACACAAAAGTATGTAATCCACCATAATGTTTTCGAAGAGTTTGGTTCCTTATAAATCACCCTTGTTCCATAGTTATTACCAATGTGAGATTTAACTTAATCGCAACCCAATCATTATTTATGTTAAATTAAAGGCTTTCACAAAAAAAAAAATTAGATTTTTTTTTTGGATTTTGAAGTGATTTTAAAATGTTAGATTAGGGATTAAGTTTGACGTCCACCGATGACTGCCAAACAATTTTTTGGTGACAATATTTTCTTAGTATTGCCTTTTGTAATGTGTACACCAGCACTTTTTATTACACTACCGAAAAAATTGCAAAGTATGAATTCCTTCAATCTAGTATATATTTATTCATGACATCTATAGATTTATATAAAATTTCACAATGATATTTTACATGATCATGTAAAATATCATTGTGAAATTTTTATGTTAATCAATATAAATTATAAATAAATATGAGCAACAAAAAAAAATGATTAAGCAAAAGTTAGATTTTAAACCATGTGTTGAAATGCCAATTGCAATAGTATTTTCTTGACATGAGCTAATAAAAATTGATGGATGCACTAATTTTAAAACAAAACAAAAAAATGCACACTTTAAATTGAAACCCGCTCAAAATAAATACATGAGTTTTATTTCAAATTAAAAGTAAAATATTAAACTCAAGTCAAACTCAATATTTTGGTATTATGCTCATTGATATGGTTATATTCGAAACACTTCAATTCTATAAATTTACCTCATTTTTTCATTCATAATGTTGTACTAAAACTACATGTTTAAATGACGAAATTAAATATATTATAACAATTTATAAACATTTTCTTAAAAAATTAACTTAAGTTATGATGTCATATCACAAATGCCCCTAGATTAATATTAAAACTTTATGGAATTTTATCAACACATATTTTACTATTAAAATTGTCTTTTATATTAAATAAAAAATAAAGAAAGTTATATAATACGAGCGACCAGAAAACTCACTTATTAGTTCCTGCCTATGGCAGGAATACTATAATTTTCAGTTCAATGAAATAATTTTTGTCAATAGACCAATCACAAATGATATTTTTTTGCCTATGTCAAATTTTCTAATGTATAAACTTTGAATTGACGTATTTACATAAATATAATTTCACATAAATTAATTTATTAGAATTTTGATTGGTGAGAAAGGGAGATTTGACAATTTTTTCCCCTTATTGAGCTACAGGTTTTTCTATTTTTTAAAGCCAAAAAAATGTAAATGGCTAAGTGGCCTGGCATTTATTAACCCTTGTCAATTTGTCAATTCATTTAATTCCATGTGTCCCATTGAAATAGTAATAGCATTTATTTACATTGTTCTTATTTATTAAATGTCAAATCTTACTTATTTACATTGTTCTTATTTCTTAAATGTGGCAAATTTTATTTATTAATTTCTCCCAAACACTATAATTTTCTCCATGCAACCAATCATGGTTAAGAATTTTTTCACTTTCAATAGTTATCAATTTTAAATAACATTTAAATCATTTTTTAAATAGGCGTAAAATCTATTAAATTTAATTTTCTTGAATTTTTACAATCAACATATCACTTAAGCAATTGCTAAAATACAATTACATCTTTATAACATGAATGGCAGGAAACTGGGCGCTTCGTGGCTCATGTTTTAATAAAGAAATCTCTTTCGACCAAGGTGATCAAAAAGTATTTTAACAAATATCCAACTAATAGGCGTTCCCCCTATGGTAGAGGACCTCCGGACGTTTCTGCAACTGTGCTAAATTTGACAGCCTTTTAGACGTTTTTCAAACGGGATTAAATTTGACAGCTGTTTGCACGTCATTTTTACTTTGCATGCAATTTTTAACTCATTTCTATTTTTGAGATCCTATTTTTAACTGCTATTTTTTCGAATCCGCCCTAATTTAAAAGCTGTTTGTTCGGTTATCTCGTCAAATAAGGAATTTGTAGCGAAAGAGGGATCCGAGAAAGTGAAGGGCATTGCGTAGGCAGACGAGAGTTTTGTCTGAGTCGGCAAACAACATTGTTTGGTATGCACGACCTCAGCCAAGCTGCAGGTAAGGTATTTTTGTTGCTTTGTCTCTGTTTTATTGTTCATAAGTTCATGGCAAACCAGGTTGTTTATTCACGTGGAAGAGCAGGCAACCTAGGCATCCTAAAAGACTGAAACATTTGAACCTTGTTCCCACGTGACCCAGTTGATGCGATCAGGCTAGCAGAGAATAAAAGATATTGTCCTGCATTATCCATCTACTATGAGAAAACATAACAAATTCAGTATTTTATTGTTATTTATTCCTCTTGAATTAAGATATTTAAATATTTATTGAGAACATATGCATACCATCCAAGCAACGGACCAGACAGCATTCGGGCGATGGAGATGGCGTTAGGCCAATTCACAGAAGCAATGGCATTGGAAGCCAAATTTTCCCATTCCGAGGCCCCTGCATTCAACAAGCTCGCCCCGTCAAATAATTGAGCATCTGCAACTTGCCACCTGACCCTTGCATTCTCTGCTAAATGTTTTCTAACAAATAAGTTTATACGCTACTCTTTCTTCTGTTTTTTATCCCCTTCCCACTCGTTGTCTCTGAACACAAATTTTCCAGGGGGGTAAAGAGGGGTGGCTGACTGGGACAGTTGCCACATGTCGGTGAGCACAAGAACAATGGTCCAGAATATGCAATCCACTTGTTAAAGGGAAAATAGAGTCCACTCTGCGAGGAGGTTGAGCTGAGGGTAAAAGAAGAAGTATTAGGGTTTAGAGGAGAGGGAAAACTAGACCAGACCGGGTGGATATCAAAAGAAAAGGAACGAAGAGGCAAAGGAGGAGGAGGAGGAGAAGGAGAAGGCGAGTGGTCTGAGGGTGCGGGAAGTTGAGACCAAGACCAGTGCGAGCTTGCCTTTGACCAGGCCTTTCGAGCGGCGTGGGTGAATGCCATTACCACTCTATCGGGGTTTCATAACCGTAACTTTTCATTGCAATTTGTTGGATCCTGGGGCAGAGTTTGGTTTTTCGACCTCGGCCCAGCTACAGGTAAGGTTTTTTTGTTGCTTTGTCTCTGTTTTATTTTTTTTTGTTGTATGCACTGATGCGGGGGTTTAGACACATTCATTTTTGGCAGCGGATGTGGTGGTCGGATTGTTCTCAGGGAGGCACTTTGCTCTCTGCCTTCTTCTATTCATGTTTATTGAATACGTCTCTGATTAAATAAAAATGCATAAATATTTTTTTATACACCTCGGTATGATTTGGGAAAGTAGTTTGTATAGTTGTTTACTGCAGGGATTTCGGGATTTGAGTTACAGATGTGGATCGAGAGTGTTGGTAGGAATCGCAGAACTTGGTTATGTGAAACAGTTTTAAGTTTGACTTGCATTAAATAGGGATGAGAAGATCAAAGTTTGTTAGAAGAAATCCCGGGTATAAAAATATTGGTACTTGGGAGTAGGTATTCATAACTAAAATTGTAAAGTTATTTTAAGTGTATAAAGTTGTCCTTTAATCACACTTGTTTTTCTAGGTAATGGAACTCTCAAAAATGTTCTTTTTCATGCAACAATTTCTTTTGGTTTTGCCTCGCTCTAATTTTTATAACCAGCGAACTCAAAAACTGATTGATAATGACGTAAACTGGTGTAGCCACACTGAATGTGGAAAACATGACATGGAGTATTAGTAGCATGCCACAGAGGCCTCTTAACCCTAAATCTGAACCATACTGCCATGATTGTATATCTGATTAGAACTTGACAGGGTATGACGGGAATGTGGTTTTGGTGTACACCAGATATCTACGCTTGTGGAAGTTGGATAAAAATAATAATTCATGGGCAGAGGCGAAGCCATTTCCTGAAAGTCCGTGTAATCATTTTAACACTAACACCCAGGTTGAGAGCCCTTCTTATTGTGTTTGCACTATCATGGCGTGGAGGATCAAAGGGGGGCATAAGACCAACAAATTGCTAGGGTCCTCCTGGAATTTCCTTCCTGCCAAGTTGAAAACATGTAGAGACATGGCTAATATTAAAATAGAACTGAAACCCAAAACACAAAGCTACACCTGATATGCAATTGCAAGAGATCGGAGCCCACGTTCAACAAACTTGTCAATTATGGTATGAACTCTGCGCTCAATTTTTGATTTGTTATGTGTCAGGTTGAGGATCTGGAAACAAGTGACTTCACATGAGATTCATTTTGATGAAGGGCAAACTCTTTGCAGTAACAAAAGAAACTATTGTGGAAAAACAAACTTGTACCTGCTCGGGTGCACCTTTGCTAACTCTATGCATTGTACCTTGACCATCAATGTAAGTCAGCGCTGTGCGTTTATCTATTGGATTGAAAGGAAGAAAGTGAACTTCTTGAATGTCTGCCCTTGCCTTTGGAATAATGCAATTCAAAAGCAAGGCCAACAAACAGAAAATCAGTATAATATGATCTGACAAACAAATGACTTGCCGGTTAGATCATGCCATGTCTACATACCTCCTTAGGATCAGCAAGAATCCCAACAATAGCTGCATCAATGGAATCTCGATTCTTTGTTCTGGATGCTCTGGCAGCCATCAAGACCACCGTATCCTTGTCAATTCCTTTTGCAAATACCTGTCAACAAAATGATGTACACTTAACTTCTGGTCTAGATATTTGCAATAAAGCTCAAGCATTAGGACACAGTTAATGTCTGACCTCAATCAGATTCTTGTCCACAGTAAGCTTGTTAAGTGTTAATGTTCCAGTCTTGTCACTGCATAACACATCCATTCCATCCATTTCTTCAATCGCAGTCATCCTTTTCGTAATAGCACCCTGCGAAAATGGAAGCAAGCACAGATATTGACTCCATTTTATATAAAAATAGAAACAGTGTAGCATTCATATATATATATATATATATATATATATATATATATATATATATGAGCTCAACTAATCATTACATATGGTGGCAATGTTCTAAAGTCAAAATACACAAAATAATAGTATGCAATCTCTATATTCATTTTTACTATTTTTAAATTTATTTTTCATATTTTGTTCCATGTGCGGGAGAGCTGCGAAGAAAACTACTGGAATGCCCCAAATACAACCTCCTAGACAACTTAATGAGCTTTGGATTGCGCCTTCGAGGGACACGTTCATTCTGAGCAAAAAGTAGATGCGAGATTTCAGATATGGTGGAACAATTGGGGACACCAACCTTATTCTTCACTCTAAGTGCTGCAGACACTAAATGGCCAGATCTCCACAATATTATACCTGGTGAATGCCCAACAGATCCTCGAGCCGCACAACATTGGAGAACACTTAACATTGTCTCTAACCCTCATCGAGTATTAACATACCTGCATCATAGATTCACAATATTTCGGGAAGAAATATTGCAGAAGGAACTTGGAGCAGTAGACTTTTGGTATAGGTAATCAAATCTACTTATTTCAAATTTTTTTCCAAACTACATATCTAATATTTATGTTCCCTCATCTCGCAGATATGAATGGCAACATAGAGGCTCCACACATGTCCACGGTTTATTGTGGCTCGAAAATGTGCCAAAAGTTGACGAAATGGACTGGGAGGATACAACAGTTATTGAGGTGACAAAACAATACTATGATAAGTTCGTGTCTGCTTGGAACCCCCGCCCAGCTTGCAACCGCTTGGATTTTGTTTACAGGTCACTCCTAGACGACCCTTGCTTGCTAGATACAACACAAATTCTATCCACCTCCCCGCATACAGACCTTGAAGAACTGCTTAATCGAGTTCAACGCCGCACTAAATGTTCAGAGAAGACATGCCTGTGTAGAAAATAATCATAGCTGCAGTGCAGGTACAATGCCCCCTGGGCCACGCAACCTACTTCTTCCTTGCACGTTGAAAGTGATGGGAAAATTAAGTACCTCCCTTCCATAAACGATGATAGATTGAACATCCACAATCGAACAATGATATACATATGGAGAGCAAATGTCGATTGCCAAATAGTACTTTCCCGCCACGTCGTTCTTAAGTATATTACAAAATATGCTTCGAAAGCCGAGCAACGTTCAAAAAAATATCACCAAATGCTATCAAGATTTTCAAGAGACGCAGACGCAAATTCTCTAGCACATATCGCAATCCGTAAAATGCTCACAGAAAGCATTGTTGAACATGACATAAGTGCACAATAAACATGCCACATGCTGCAAAAATTGCCACTTGTTATGTGCAACCATCCATTTGTGTCATTAAATGTTGGAAAAAAATTCTGAGACGTGTCGTTGAAAGTGACGCCGATGCACAACAAACAACCGCTTTCTTGGATGCATATAAAGTTCGTCCAACAACCATGGAACACCTACCACTTATTCAAGTTGCTCAAGATTGGAGCTACAACAAGAACTGTAAAGGTGAAAAATGGAAAAAGCAACCAACACAAGCAATTGTTCGGGTCCACCCGAGATTTGTGGATGTCCCAGCTCAGGATTCAACATCATATGAGCTTTTCTGTTTGCCAGAACTCCTTTTATATAAGCCTTTCAGAAATATTGCGTCTGAATTTGGCTCTACCCCACATGACATCAACAACACTTAGGACATGTTCAAGCACAACTATAGACCATGGCATGTTCTACGCACTACCGCAGACACAGGACACATTTATAATTAGTGTTTGTAACACCATAGTGAATTATATATTTCTTGTTTAGATTTTCTGTGATTCTCATTATGTCATCTTACATGTGAAGTGCCATGTCCATGTGCAGTATGACCAACCTTGGAGAACCTAAATGTAACAAATAAATGTGTGAATAAATAAATTCTAATAAGATATTGCTTTCTGATTTGTTGTATGATAATCTATACAATATGAAATCATGTCTAGCCATGTTAGTTATATCACCTTGGGGGTATCAAATGTATTCATGTTTAGTGCAAATAAAATTGGCCAGAAAAGGATACCACTCATGATATAAAATCTGCAAATGTATGGAAGTCTTCATGTATTCATGATATAAGATTTGCAAATGTATATGTACGAATTTGTAACAAATTTGAAATGTAGAGATAACACCTTTAAATTTAATGCTTCATATATATTCCTATAATTACAAAATCAAATAACATATACCATTCGGCGTTCACATCTCATGAAACACATGCAATTGCTAGTTGTAAATCTATTGTACGATGTCTACTAATACAAATCAAAATATTTGGAAAGGAAAAAACTAGACCATTAACATGTCAATTATAATCCACCCCTCCTTGGCGCTAAGAAATAAAGTTATAAAATAGAAAAATAAATAAATGCTTTTATAGGCAGCCCATGTGCAAATTAATGATAATCAATAAATAATGAACCCATGTGCAAATTATGATTGTGATAAGGCGCATGATGTAATCATCACATTTATGAACACGTCATTGTTCCCCCATTGATAATACATCACGTGTCAAATGTATGTTAATTTGTTTTTAGGTTTAAAAAGTTGCCAACTTGCCACTAGTTGTGAATATTGAGTCATGACAAAAGAATAACCATATTTTTTATAATCTCATTTTCCTTCTACTTAAAAACGAAACTATATATGAAAATCATGTTAAATTATTAATTGACATATTTGGTATATTAATTCGGAGTAATATACTATATTAATTAAACTCCTGAAATAGGTGCTCGACTATTGTAATGTTTCTTTCTAGGATGACAAAATAAATAAATTTAAAACTAATATTAAATACATATACGCGGATAACGTTGTTGGAGTCTTTTCTATCCTTATGCCTCTTTACGGAGAACAAGTACCTTCACTAATAGACTAGGTAGTAGAATGTGGGGTTTAACTAGCAGTTGCTCCGTTTTTGGGGGAAGCAAATATAGGTTGTATAGGTGAGTATGGGTGGCTTAAGCAGCGTGTGATTCTATTGTTTTAGGTGTAATTTTGGTAAGGGTAAAAGTTGTTGTAGGTGGCTGGGTTTGTAAGTAATTCAAGTCAATTTTGTATTAATGTAATTTACGCTGCATTGTGATGGGTGTCATGGGTAGTAGAGTAAACTATAGTAATTGAATGCACAGTTTAAAAATAGTGAGGAGTATTAGGTACGTGTTGACAGAATTGAATATTTGGTAAATTATAGATTCAACTGTTGAAGTAAGGATCAATATCATTAATGTTAAACTGAGAAATGACTGGGTTTAATTTTTTTAGCCACTTGTTTCATGTGGAGTTCAAATTACAGTATTAGAAATAAAGGTAACAAGAAAACCTATTTTGGCCATGAAATTTAGCACACTTAAATACGAAGGTGTGAGTATTTTTTAAGTTTACTCTAGGATCATTTTAGGTTTGCAAGCTTAAAGATTTAGGTAGATGACAGTGGACTTATACTATTAGAAACAAAGGTAATTATAATTATTACAAGTGTAGGAGAATTATATTTTGCAAGTTGTACAATTTGAGGATGAAATTGTAATAACATAAATGACACTGACATACACAACAGGTGAATAGCCTTAAAATTGAGTACTACTTTGTTTTTTGAAGGCATGCCATGTGAAAGCAGAAATATTGGCGAGTAACCTCAAAATTCAACGAAATGGCAATCAAATTACATTATTACAAATAAAGATAACATCAAAAATGTATCTTGACTTTGAAAATTAGCACAGTAAACACGAATGAAGCTTACTACAGGATAATTGTACATTACATTATGCTTTGAGATTTAGGAAGATGACACATGATAAATTAAAAGTTCAATTCAAGGAAGTTGTGATGTAAAATAAACACAATACATGATCATTAGTAACTATCCTTTTTATGCATTCATATATATTTTTTCTCACATAAAGCTGGGTATATGTATTTATTTTACAGCACAAGTAGGTTTTTTTATTTTTTCTACAGTTGTGAGTTACACTTTACATCTGCCTTTTAGTGGCAGAATTGCTCATAGGCTTTGTTGTGTACAATCTGATAGGTATCTTCAACGACGATGGCAGTCTGCGTTAACATTTGAGCCGTATCTTGTAGTTTTCCAAGGGTAAGTTGGAATGTGTAGATGTCTTCTTTGGCTAGAATGTTGGTGTTGCGGGTGCGGGCTTCAATGGACTCACACACAAGTTGATGAAGGGTGCAAGTTTCTTGTTCAAGCTTGGTAGCTAATTTGTAGAAGAAATTGTTGTGGCATTTGTGCATGCGAACTCTTTATGGTGGGGGAGAAGTCGTACCTGAGAACAATAGTAGTATCCATAAAGTAAACAATGTCAATAAATACAAGTTGGATTTTTTAAATGTTTTTTTTGAAATATTTATGTATATGGGGTTGTACCTAAGTGTATAGTCTCTGTTGGCAGTCAGGTGTTAGGTTACACCTGGTTTGGCGTTGTTCTTTTCAAGGTTGTTTTTTAGGGTGGTAGGGTGACCTGCACATAGCAATGGCATTAGAATAGTAAGGGGTTGCAAGCAATGGGGGTGGTAGTGTATCGGGTAGTAGGGGAGGTGTAGTGGTAAGTGCGTCGGGGGAGGGGGAGTTTTATAAGAGGGCAATGGTAGTGTTTTTAAGGCGGAGCTGGAGCTCAGATTCTTTCTGGTTGGACACGTATTTGTTGAATGTTATGCGTGCGTAGCGTGCAAATGAGAAGGGGGAAGAAATAATTAAGTTGGTAAGGGCCTGTACTCAGGAAATAATAGTAAATGTGAGCCCTAGATAGTTGGTGCCACCAATATCTATTGTGGCTTTCTCAAGTGTCTTTCCTTGTGCTTTATGAATGGTTAGTGCCCATACCATTTTCAGTGGGATTTTTTGTCAATTTTTTCTTATGATGGGAGGGATGTGTTGAGGTTAGCACAAGGTTATACATATAATATATCATATGTAAACATACATGCAATGAAAGCAAATATTCTACCAGAAGAATTATACAAAACAAGAGATATAAATCAACACCAGATTTAACGTGATTCACCCAGTGTGGGCTACATCCACTAAGAAACAAGCCAATCTATTATCCAAAGCTTTGACAAGATATACAATTGAAGATCTACAATCTTCCACACCTCTCAGATGTACAATACTTTCTTTCACTCAATATTTTTCTTCTTCTCCAAGAATTCTCTATCACAATTATTCACACAATAATCATCAACTTTTTCAAGTTCTTCTTAATTCTTACTTCTAAACCCTAGCTTTCATGCTTATATAGGTGTATACAAACTTAGGGCAATTATCCATGTAATTACAATCAATAGATCTACTTTTATGCTAAAATTAGATCTAATTCCCGAGAGTTAAATAAAACACTCACATAAAGGTAACCAACGTCGGTTAGCCCTAACCGATGTCAGTTCCTCCTTGCCTAACCAATGCCGGTCATAGGTGACCGATGTTGGTCCCTCCTTAACTAATTTTGGTTATTGTATTTTCCTGGAAGTTTCATATTGCATGCTAATATGAAGTAATTGAGCTCCACAACTCAAAAATCTCCCACTTGAGATAAATTACTACACTATACATGTACAACAACTTTCTTGGATCCTTTTCTTAGCTTTTTTTCTTTCTCTTCGAGTCTCAAACTCGAAGACCAACAGAAGTGGAGTGTAGCTCCAAATTCTCCTTTGCTAACGGATTTGTTAGCATATCTGCAAGGTTCTCAATCGTATGAATCTTCTCTAGATTCATCTTCCCATCCTTCAATACATGTCATATGAAGTGATACCTCAACTGAATGTGTTTTGTTCTTAAATAAAAAGTTGAGTTCTTTTCTAAATGAATTGCACTCTGACTGTCACTGAACAATTTTCAATAATCTTGCTCCTTTCCCAACTCTTTCATGAACCTGTTCATATATATCATCTCATTGCTAGCCTCTGTAGTTGTAACATACTTTGCCTCTGTAGTAGACAAAGCCACATTGTTTATCAATCTTGAAATCCAACTAACTGTCATCCCACCTACTATGAAAATATATCCAGCAGTGCTCCTCTTACCATCCAAATGCCAAGCCATATCTGAATCAACATAGCCACATAAGAAATATTTGAACCTTCATAGCATAATTGCATGCTAGATGTACCTCTCAAATACCTAAGTATCCATTGGATTGCTTTTCAAAGCTCTTTACTTGAATTGGCCATATATCTACTCACAACTCCCACTGTATGTGTAATGTCTGGTCTAGTACAAACCATGACATACATAAGAATTCCTACTACTGAAGCATAGAGAACACGTGCCATGTACTCAACCTTCTTGTGTGATGAAATAAACTAATCTTTACTTAATTTGAAGTGTTCTACCATAGGTGTACTAACAAGTTTTACACTTTGCATCTTGAACCTTTCTAACACCCTGTGGATATAATCCTCCTAAGACAAATACAATTTCTTGTTCTTCCTGTCTCTGTGTATTTGCATGCAAAGGATTATTTTTGCAGCTCCTAAATCCTTCATAGCAAATGTGTGAGCTATCTTTCCCTTAAGCTCACCAATGTCTTGCATACTAGATCTTGCAATAAGCATATCATCCACATGTAAGTATAAATCTCTTTGATATAGATAGTCCTTAATCTGCATCTTCCATAATTGATAATTTCATCTATCAAACTTCTCTACCTTGTATTTGTTTTATTCTGCCATTGTTAAAGCTCCCACTCAATCATAAAACCCTCTGTAAGTAAATCTGTCAACATAAAAACCCTCAAACAAAGCTTTGATACCAGTTGTTGAGGTTAGCACAAGGTTGTATAAATAATATATCAGATCTAAACATACATACAATGAAAGTGGATATTCTACCAGAAGAATTATACAAAACAAGAGATATAAATCAACACCATATTTAACGTGGTTCACCCAGTGTGGGCTACATCCACCAAGAAACAAGCCAATCTATTATCCAAAGCTTTGACAAGATATACAATTGAAGATCTACAATCTTCCACACCTCTCAGATGTACAATAATTTCTTTCACTCAAGATTTTTCTTCTTCTCCAAGGATTCTCTCTCACAATTATTCACACAATAATCAACTTTTTCAAGTTCTTCTTAATTTTCTTACTTCTAAATCCTAGCTTTCAGGATTATATAGGCGTATACAAACTTAGGGTAATTAGCCATGCAACTACAATCAATAGATCTATTTTTATACTAAAATTAGATCTAATTATCGAGAGTTAAATAAAACACTCACACACAGGTAACCGACGTTGGTTAGCCCTAACCAATGTCGGCTCCTCCTTTCCTGACCGATGTCGGTCATAGGTGACCGATGCTGGTCCCTCCTTAACTGATGTTGGTTACTGTATTTTCCTGCAAGTTTCATATTGCATGCTAATATGAAGTGATTGAGCTCCACAACTCAACATGATGGGTACATGGGCTAGGTTGGTCATATCTTAGGGGGTCCTAGGAAGTCAGTTAATTTGAAAACTACATACAATGGGATGTTGGGGGGTTTTCGAAGCCTTTGTATACTATGCATACAATTATACCTATTGCGTCGTTTAGTAACCCGAATTCTATCCATAGATTTTCTGTTAATATGACTTTAGATCCTTCGCAGAGTAGGAGTATAGGCTCTAATTGGGTAGGATCAACATGCAATGTGTGGGAGCCAGCATGGTGTTAGCGGTGGCTAAGAGCAATAGGCAAGTTCAAGGATATAAGTATGCATTTTTTATAGGCTTATTCCAGTTTTTTAGTAGCATATAGGTGGGTGTGCATTTTAAATGCTTACTTCTCCTCTTTTGTAATAGTTGGTAGGGCCCTACTCATAAGAAGGCATGAGTTGGCTTCTGTTGCATCTGCGTTGCGAACTTTTGAAAGTAGGAGTAATTCTGGATTCTTGGAAATTAGTGTCTAACACTATTACCATGGTGAATTTGTCCCACAAGGCATGGCCAACTATATTCCCTGCATACATTGGCACATCATTAATATGAGGTAGCTGTGTGAGATCGCTGACGAGGATGATCGAAAAAATACCAAAGTCTTTGTCTGTAGTTTTTGAGAAAGCTTATCATAGTCGTGTGTTGATATCATTCAATAGTCATGGGCCAATGAAACTCATTTCATCAATTAATATGTAATTCACATATTTCATCTTCTCTTGGAAGTGGAACAACGTTGGGCCCTGAAGTGGCTGTATATCATGGATTGGAATTAAAAGGGATGCATGGATAGTGGTGTCTTTAATATGGAAAGTTGTGACACCTGTTGGGGCTAGGAGTAGTAAGCGAGCATGGCGTGTAAGGTAGCAATTGTAGAACGTATGATATTTCCCTATTAGATACAATTTACCAATGCCAATTGTGCCAGAAATAACCATTTTAAGTGGAGGCGCAACAAGGTTTGCAGTGGCATGGCTCCTAATGATTTGTAAAGTGGCTTGTTGTTGAATAGATAACAAGTATGGTTCAGTATTGGGAAAGGGTGTATGCATAAGTGGGGGTGTTTGGAGTTGGTTGGTTTCAATAAATTTTGGGCCTATTTCTTGCTGAAGGAATGGGCCAGGTAACAATCTCCCTAGTGGTGGGTGGTGTTGAATTCTTGCAGACCAAGCATAGCTAGGTCATGTATCTTTTTGGGCCCCGATAACACCTGCTGGATGGATGGTAATTTTGAGAAAAAAATTCGCATTCTTCCCTTTGTTCTGTCTCAGAATTATCCATATTAGTGTCAGAGTTGTTGTTTGGGACAGAAAAGCGCGAACCGGCCGAACCGGGCGAAATTCTGCAAGGACATCAGGCTCAATGGAGAGGTTCTTTGAACGTGTCAGGCCTGATAAGAATGTCTGAAATTATTCCCATTGTTGGCAGATTTTAGAAGATTGTAGCACCTCATCTATATCAATTTGAATGCTTTAGGAATGGTTTGTAGTCAAATCAGTTCATTGACTCATCAAAACACTTCGTAGGTTGATGAGTCACAGAGTGGATATAGCTGAGTAGCAGGGGTAGCTGGGACACGTACTTTCCTTTCTCTATAGCTATTGTGGGCCTTGGAAGCCATTGGTTGAGGCATGCCTGTGTACACTATATGACCAGGACCTGTATACTCCTATGAGTGACAAGGCTTCTAAGGATGGTGCATACCAGGTGTTTGTATGTAGGACTGAATGATTGTTGGGTTTGTGGTGTGGTCTGCAGTTGGGGTTATGATTCGTGCGCTTGAATAATTTTTCTCCCTAATGCTAATAATAGGAAGAGGTGGCTAGTTTAGACAGAAAGGGGCGATTTCTGTAACATGTGACATGTTTCTTGGTCTCCGATACTAGAGGTCATGATCTACTATGTGCATTTTTGTTAGGAACTTGTTGTAGGCAAGTGTGGCCTGACGTTTATGAGAAGAATACAGACCAGATGTAGGGTGGAATCATTTGAAACTCTAGTTAAACATGTGGTGGTAGCTTTCTAATGGCTTTGCTTCACTGGCAACTTGCATATTTTTCTATATAACATAGTACCGCATGTTGAGAAGTTACTAGCTGACAATCAAGGTTTTATCACCAAATACACAGCATTTTGGCATTATGAATGTTGACTTTTTCATCATTTTGTGTCAGTGTGTACGTAGGCTTCCCTTTTTTGGTTGTAAGTAAGTTGGAAGCATCTTGCAGGGGCCATGGTGATTTGTACCAACATTGTAGATGAGAACCTATTTTTCACAGACATGTAGTTTTTGAGCATTTATTGTGCCTTTGAACCCAATTAAGAAGGTTGATGTAATCAGCTCTAGCACAGGTTGATTAAATAGCTACAATGTCTAATAAGCAGGGGTCATCAAAAGCATCATGGTGCATTCTGAGTACACCTTGTGGGTCGATATTTGGGTTCCATGTCGTAATGTATAGGTGTCAAAGAATGATTTAGTTGGCTTGTACCTGATTAGGGATTTCTCCAGTCTAATGCAGCCATGTTTGGTGAATTTTCCAACCATAAGAAGCCATGTATATGCGATGCAAGCCTCTATGCTTCTCATTCATATCTGCATGAAGAACAGGAACTGAGGTTTAGTGTAGGTAATTGGTATACAGTAACATAATGAATTAAATTAAGTTAGAGGGGGCATTACCTATACCAATAGTCTTGGGTGTGGAGTGTTTTTTCTAATATTTCCTCCTGAAAATTATGTGAACTTCATTCTATATATGCAGCAATAAGGTGTGTATATGTAATGATGTTGTTAACTCTCTAGGAGTGAGTTGTTGTTGTTGTTAGGGGAGGGGTACCAGGAATAATCCTATGGAGATCTGGCCATTTGGTGTCTGTGACACTAAGAGTGAAGAAAAGATGTGGGTGCGTGTAAGTTGTAGTAGCATGTTTGTTAGCTCAGCCCAATATTTACCCTAGTAAGATCTTGTACCACCTAAGTTAGCACCAAAGCAAATGAGTTGTGCAATTATTTTTTCATTTGGCTAATCTTTTAAGTATTGTTGAAGCTCACACATTGTGGTCAGTAGGTCATCATCGATGTCTTTCTTAGCAAATACATCTGCAGTTTCCTGAGTACGGTGTCACATCATGAAGTTCAGCAAAAAATACAAGAACCGTGGGTGGTTTCCAAATATATCATCGTGGTACCAAATTAAATGTAATGCATACTTGTACATAGCAATACAGGACGTTGCCGAAGATTATTTATACATTGCTATGCCTGTTGGGAATAGAGTTGGAAATGTCCATAGAGAGAAAGCCTTCTTCAATATATTCATTCATTGGCATTGAGCTAATAGTAGGCCAATTAACAGAAAGTGTTGACCTAGTTACTTCTTATCTACAAGTATTGTTGTATTTACTCAACATTTGTGCATATATTAGGGAGAGAAGGTACATTTGATGACCTGGGCACACCCTTAAGTTTCTGGGTATTCACCTGCATAGGACATAACTTTGAGCCACAGTAACAGTCACAGAACCTAATATTAAGGGGTAGTTGACGTAACCTTCTAGCAATATCTATGTCTAACTCTGGGTAGTAGGGAGAGTGCAGACTTATCAATCCTAAAATCTTTATAATAAGGGTCATGGGATATTTTGTAGTGCAATGCTACATTGACCCTGATCCCTATTGACAAAGCATTCATACATTTTGTTTGCAGCCCCTTTCCTTTTTAGTACTAAAATGTCTAGGTCTTCAATATGGCAAGGAAAGAGTTTTAATATAGAGGAGATGTCCTGTGGAAACCTAATTGTGTGTCTGCTATATTTGTATTGGCCCCCATGAGCATGTGTTACCTGTACTGTCAAGTTGATTCATGCGATAAGACATTTCTTCTACTTGTATTAGCATAGCCAAGACTTTAAGTTACAGCCTCGGATCCATATTGTTTCCATGTGCAAAAACCGGTTGCCATCATGCTCATTATTGCATCTGAAACATGTGTTGTTTCCATCTCAAACCTTAACTTTCATGTCTAGGTATACCTTCATGGACAAATGACATAAATAAACATATCCCTTAATGCATTTATTTTTACACAGAAGCTTGTATGGGCATTACCAGTACCTTTTGAAGTTGGGTTTCCAAAGGGGTTGTTTGCCTGCTCGCTCTGTTCAGGTGCCTGTAGTATGTTGTTAGGCTTTTTCTAGGTCTGGTATACGCTTCACTGACGCCTGCTGATTTTGTATTTGTTCTCCTTGTAACATTGCCTATGAACTACATTGTCACGGGCCTTTTTCTCCTTAGAACCAAGTTTGGTTTTACCACTGTTGCGATTATCTCACCATTACCTCGAACAATGTATTATCAAACTTGCACAAAAGATGTAGAAATTAGAACTACAATTTTTGGTAAGGTTGTATAACATGTGTTTTTTACTTTTTAAAACATAACAGTTTGTAAGGCACATGTTTAATTTGTTATTAAAAGTGTATAGTGTTTTATTACAATTCAATGCAGATTATACGAACCCAAAATATATATATGTAGGCTATTTTCCTAAGCAGATATTAAAATTCAACTTGTATGTTGTTGGAAGTGGTTTTGTGCAATTGCTAGCATTTGGGCACTTACTATAAGTATTTAATATAGTGGTGCACCTTTATATGGGGGGACCATAAAAGTATGTTGTTTTACATAAGATGTAAAAACGAACTGGGTCGTACATACATTTTATTTGCTGGCAATGAGGGAATAATCTAAACTAGTAGTAGTATGCAATTTATTAAATTTATTAAACGAGGGGATATGGGAAATAATAGATGACAATTGGAAAGTATGGGGGAAGTGCATACGGGTTTAGTGTGGTGCATGTGTTTTCATGGACCTTGACTATAAAGGTTTTTTTTTGCTAATTACCTAATATTGATTTGTGTTTTTTTAATTATGGCGATATAGTGGGACTAATGTTTAACGTATTGCCCAACATATTATTGTTTGTGTTAAGAATCGACAGATTGAGTAGTAGTTATTTATATGTAGCTATGTAGCAGTTTTTCCAAACCTAATTTACTATGTTTTAAAAAACATATAGCCCATTGATTTTATATATGTTGGCAAAAGTACAAGGGGAATGCTATAGTAAGAAGAGATTTCTTTACATATGCACCTTTACGCGTATGTGGCGCATTCCAGTGGTAGTTGGTTGAGATTTACATGGCTTGTAGTTGTTAAACATCTACATAACTAGACACTATGTTGAAAACAAAGAAAATATATACACATGGCACCAACCCAACGGTTGTTTGTTCATTATTCTTCATTGCGTCCAACCTACAACCAATGATTGTTGTTATGTTATCCTACTCTGGATTTGAGATGCTTTATATATTGTCGTGTAGTCAACCGATGCCCTTTTTTTGGCGGAGTCATTTCAAGTTCAACATCTCCGTCGTATTCTGCCTCAAGATTCTCATGTACTCTTATGTCTTCGTATATCATACGTTCGATGGTGCATTCATGCGATATTGGATCCAGAAAGCCAAGCTTTATTTTTTTAGGAAGTGTAGCTATTGGTGTTGTTGATGTCTCCATTACAGAATAGGTTCTGCACATATAGAACAATACGTTTAGGGCATAGGAAAGAAATGGTTATATTTAGTTACAAGAGATTGATTACAGAATCTACAAAACATGTATTAAATCTAGGGATGGAACAAAAAAAATGGCCCCAAAACAATACGGTACTAGCGAAATGCAACACATTAATTTGGTTGTAAGTTAGAAAATAATTTTGGATTACCCATACAAAATTTTAGATTTCAAATTAACAATTTGGTCCACTAATCAAAAATAACTTGTTAAAAAACCAATGCAATTAGATAGCTAAATTTACTAAACGTTATGTTGGCTTATGGAAAATATTTTTCTTTACTAAACATAATCAATATTAAGTGGGTAATTTTATGTTGTGGCATGAGACTATCTCTTATTACCAACGCTAGTAAAAAAGCTAACTATGATAAATGATATTGTTTTTGACCGTGTTTACCATAAGAAGTATAATGTTTTGATACATTATTAGTAATCCAACAAAAGGTAGTATAAGGTGTGTACACATCATTTTGTATGGTACAGAAAAGTACATTGGATTACAAGGGAAATATGATAGTAACAAAAGGGTGATGTACATGCATGCCCTGCTTGTATATGTCTCATTCCAGTGGCAGCGGATCTAGAACTAAGTATATGTGCAATCATTTAACAAATTTACATGTGGGTAAGTCAGCTATCAAGGGGTGCTGGCATTTAAGAAAGCATTGACAACAACAACATGTGTGGGCGAGTTCCTTTTTTGAGTAACATGTATAATAGTACACTTGAGCTTTTCGTTGCCATTGTATAATTTTTTTTTGACCAGCAAACAAAAATCATACGTACAGAAAAGGACCTGTCCTAGCACTGTAGGGAGTTGACCAGACAGTTGGTCCATGTGTCCTACAAAGGCTTGTGCAAAAACACCCATTATGCTCGAAACCAACATCCTTGAAAGAAGTTGCCCATAGTGTGCCCATGGTAGATTCTAACTAATACATTCAACACATATCTGAATTCACATTTTGGGGAGTTCTATGTTACACTTAGGACAATGACATACATTATTTATTTTTTTACACCACCTTCTTGTGACATTGTTTACTGCTAACCACATTTGTGCATGATGCGTAATAGAAATTACTCATATTAACATGAATAATAGTAGCGGCCAATAAAACCTTAGCTGTTACCTGTAGCTGTGCTAGGTCATGGACAATAGCAATATCCATGTTTTTTAGTTTGACAGTACTTAGGATCACAAGTACAAGGACATTGGAGTTTGAGGTAGACAAACTACGTAACTTTTCAGCTTCTGGCAGTGTCAGGTTAATGAAACATTAGGAGTTGATGCCTGTTGAAAGTGATCTACCATTAAATGAGGTTACTTTAACCCATTTTAGGGCCAAGACTATCCCCTCAACTGTACCAATACGGTGCAATTCATTCAATAAGTTTCCTTCAGTTTCACAAAATAATCCCCATAGAGTAACACCGATAGAATGCTCAGAAGTGTCCCATATGGATATGGCGCACTTTTTGGCTTCTGTTACATCCCCTCGATGGATGGATGAAGTTTTAGAGACAACCCTTACTAGTCCAACCACATCTACATGTGTATTAATAGTTATATCCTTAATAGCTGTTATTTTGGTAAAATGATGCGACCAGGTGGAATGTTGCTTTCCTCATCAGAACATAGTTCAAGCATATATTTTTTATTTAGTATTATTTCCCACAAATTATCACACTGGCTAAGTTGTTGGTTGGCACATTTTAAGCTACCATTAGATATATTGTAAAACTACCCACATTGTACAGCCTCAAAGAAAGTGGATGCAATATTTCCAAATGTTGTTAAAGCAACATTATCCCCAAAAACATCTATAACACTAAAATTGAACTCTTGGTATGGATTTAATTTCTTGATAGGTGTGATCACGAAACCAACAAGAACAATAACATCTTTTCATCGAACACTACCACCAATGCTTTTAGGGCCGAGTTCTGGTGTATGCACTGAGCTAGTACCAACCATTATGAAGCTTTAAGTTGTTGGAATAAGGTGTAGCAAAAATGCACATCATATATATATATATATATATACTTGTTAGTGCCCATTTAGATCTAAAAAAACACCTAAATATGTTGTCATAACCCCTTTACTGTGAACAACACTAACCCCTATACTGGAAGCAACACTACTAGGTACAATGAACTGTACATGTGTAATTAAGTGCAATGTGAGAATGCTATGTACTATATGTATGAAACACGACCACATACAACTTAAAAAATTCATATCACAAGTTGAGGCATTTGTAATCATGTCTAGCATCTAATGTGCTTATGAAAGTAGGTAGTCATAAACCGAAAACACACTGAAATGGATGTAGTATAATAGGGCCTTTGGAACCAGACCTTGTTCTAAAAAAGGGGCTCGAAACATTGAACTAATACATTTACATAAGTGATTTGGACTGGTTGTTTTACAAATTGATTTAACAATACTATGTAACTACTAAACTTACATCATAATGCTATATTCAAACTACTATAAGAGTAGACCCATTCATAATGGATCTTAAACCACATTTAAACAATAAATAGCAATCCTAACTAATATCTATTTATTATGAGCTGCGTAAAGTATATACAAATGTATATAGCTTTTTTTAAAGTAATTCATAAGTTTGGTATATTCCTTTGCAATTCAGATAGTAGTTGCAAAGCATGTTTATGAAAAATCCTTGTATAAAGAGGCAAATTGAAAGGAAAATCTACCCTAACCAATATACTTCATGTTTCTAAATAAGAAGAATAAGGTATGTTCTATGTGAAATATCTTTTATAGCACTCAAACCTCTAAAATAAACTGTTCCCAAGTTTTGGGCACACAGGGACAACAAGTGTCAACTGCCTCCTCAGCCGCAACGTTTTGTGGCACCATAGTTGGCGGTGGCGGTTTGATATTTTCACACTCATTATGTGGCGCCTCTCGGTCAGCCCACATGCATCTTAAAAAGTTGAAAACACATCTCCAAAACCCCATTTAAGCACCTAGCGGTGCGTAGTATGTGTAACAAACGAGGTCCCTGGACAACATAAAAACTTATGCCACTATAATAATATTATCACAAACAATTTGCATACAAACACAAACCCAACATATACATAAATATATGATTTGTGAAAGATTAATTATTCTATTTCGAAACATCTTAGCAAATACTTTGCATGTAAATCGAAGATCAACTTGTAGACATTTGTTAATAAAAATTTCAACAAGAAATTTATTAAAAAAAAAAACCATATCCACGTATGCCACGACCGGTGTTTAAAATAACACTGTAAACAAAGGAAAGTAAGCAATTTTATAGAAATTACTTTATTTATTTCGGGACCAATCATATAATTGTGTATTAATTTTTCTACAAAAAAAACTTCATAAGAAAACAATAATTCATGCCGCTAATATGAGGTAATAAATAAAATATGTATTGCAGATTTTGTTGGCTCCTAGGTCCCTGAATGCAAAGGCATTCTAGTTATATTTTTAGCCTTTAAAAAAAAAGTAATAATGGTACCTGAGCAGAGGCTCTAGTTATAATTTGTTTTTTGAAACACACCATCAATAGTTATAGTCGGGTCAGTGCTAGTGCTAGTAAGGTATTGAAATGGACACAATCATTTACTTTACTGTTTCATATTCGGGTCACTTATATTTAAGCCACCAAAGAGTCCAGGTCAATTGCAAAATAGCGTGTAAAGATTATATGATGAAATGATTTTTATTTTTAAATGAATATTAAAGCTACTTAACACCTCGGGCCAACATCTCAGGGATTACTCAAACCCTAATATCACTCACTCTCATTAGCTTTAAAATAATATCAAAGCTATTTAGTTTGCCATCTCATTAGCATTTTAAAATTTATTATTTTTAAATAATGTCAGATCTAGAAAAATTGATAAATTACATATTAGTAATTTAAAAAATACTTTAAAATATAAAGAAACTATATATTAAATTTACAGATGGAAATATCTGCAATGAAATACGGGTTTCAATCCAGAGTGCTAATCATCGATTTGCATTTTATAGGAACAAAATATATCGGTATTGGAGCTCTACTCGGATATGATATCTTATTTAATGTTTTGTATACTTCGGCTTTAGACTTCCTCAAAGGTAAGTGTCAGACTACTGAAGAAAATGTTTATGTTATCAGAGAAAGTATCTGCACCTCGTGGAAAACCTCACTTTCTGATTTTTGAAGAAGCATTCTGGAGAGGAGACAGAGAAAAAATATTTTTCATTTTATTGCCCTGGTTAAGATTAAAGCCTCAGATAAATTTTGCAGAGGATGTTGGGAACTTCAAAATTTAGATCATAAACTTGCCTCAATTATAATGCGAAATTAAAAGATT
Source organism: Taxus chinensis (assembly GCA_019776745.2). Classification (NCBI taxonomy): domain Eukaryota; kingdom Viridiplantae; phylum Streptophyta; class Pinopsida; order Cupressales; family Taxaceae; genus Taxus; species Taxus chinensis. Next base: position 870,388,302 of record CM034148.1, on the reverse strand, counting down.
TACATCATCTATCTCTGAAAGCTTTTATGGTTTCAATTTTATACCCAATGAAAAGATATGCACATTGGTCTCTCAAATAAAAAACTTATGATTCGACCGTGCTTTGAAATCAAATATTTTCCCGTGAACCTCATATCAAGATTGCTAATAATACAATATATGATATGATATAACAATATGTTGCCTTAAGTCTAATGTCAATTAAAAATTTCCTGTGTCTTTTTCCTCCGAACTAAATAGATTTGTCTCGAACTTTCTCCTCAAATAATATATTTGTATCAATTTTTTTGCTTTACAATAAATAAGGCAACGCCCGTACTGCAGAGCATTATTTGTGGTTTGTGATGAAGCGTTGCATGAGATACATGTGAATACAATAGGAGTGCCGACTTCTAAAGGCAAATGATGGAAAAAAAACAATTTTGTTTTAAAACACAATAACCTAATTTTTTGCTGGATATGCTCATAGGATGTGCAAATGTCAACAATTCTATCATTTTTTTGCATTAGCAGGATCTACGAACCCTATATTATTTTCTGATGTTGTTGTTGCGTTACCAAAGGAAATAAAGGGCATGGTCTTGCCATTTAAGACTTATTAGAGGACAACACGTAGCAAAATCTGTTTTTAAAAAAAACCAGAGAACCAGTTACGCAGCTGGGAACAAACTTCTATAAAATACAAATTTCCTGCTTCTCCACCTGCCTCTTAGAACAACAACTGACAATCACCAGCAAATAAAGGGAAAGCCACATCCCTGTTTACACAGTTTTGTTTTAAATAGGAAGGTGTATGTTAAGTGCAGGAGCCTAGTCGTAGATCTGATCAAAACAACAGGTGCTTATAAACCCAAGTGACATCCAAACACCCAACAGACATTGTGCAGAAGCTGCAGCATGGCTCCAAAACAAGGTAAACCGGCCACCCAGCGCGCTACCACCGCACTAGTAGCCAATAGGATGATCAAACCCAGGAAACAACGCCCATGGAACCAATGGCAAACAAAAACAACTACATCCAAAAGAAAATGGAACACAATGGCGTAATTAGAACGGTGTTGCAGAAAACGACACAAAATCCTCTCAGTATGAAAACGCCTACCCCAAGTAATAATTAGGGAAGGGTTTTAGTTTCGAAAAAAAAAATGAAGTATGAACTTGATTAGACATTATAATATTGCCCAACTCCTTCCATCTTTGTTTATTCAAAAATTTTAATTAGGATAGGATCTGACTTCAACAACCTTTGAGAGATTTGAAGTCGAGAACCAAAAATAAATTCAAGTTATATTGTTTGTCAGTGTACTAACAAACCAATAATATTTACTTTCTCAAAATCCAAGAATACAAATTTTAGAATTAGGATATATTTTTAGATGATATGAGAAAAAAAAAAATGCTCTACAAGGGTTCTCACATGTCGCTTTGTTCATCCATGCTACATTGTTTTGTTGTCTTGTTGCTCCCCCTCAGATTTTCCCTTCACAGACATTGGTTACTCAAATATTGTGTGCATTAATCACTAAATTTTTCACCGCCCACTTCGGGGCATGTTTGTGAAATAATTTTTCACAGACAAATTATTGGTTTTCACCAATGGTCACGAGGCTAGGCGCCTCCTTCTTAGGTATGGGGAGGCTCCCATTTTTAAATGCAAGGACTAAATAAAATAGTGGGGTGGTCGTTAGTCCAAGGATCATATAGGAATACTCCACTCAACCTGTGGCAAATTGTTTGTACGATGTAAAGGGGAGTTGGAGAGATTGAGAGAGAGGGTTAATGTCATGAGTAGAGACTTACATATTCTCACCAACAATAACCAGAGTATGTCCACATTTAATAGAAGAAATCATATGTATAAGCAATAACAAGGCTAATAAATCAGAGACATGAAGTTCTATAGATCCATTAATCAAAGACATTGTAAAGTTCTTTTCTTGGCTTTACAAGATTACAAAGCTTGCAAAGTTGGAAGGTAAAGAGACAAGAAGAGCATAGGCAAGAAGATAGAATAATGTAGCTTGTTGCTTGCAACAAAAATGAAAGCCAACAACTTACAACAACCAAAAAATTATAACCCCTTGGAATGAAGAAGTCTTCCCAATTTATAGCTTACAAAAATATATCTTTCTCCCCCATGTGACTTTTCATCTCACCACCACTTGTGACCTGTCAAATTCCTCAGGAATGAAATTAAGTCCTAATCTTATTTTTGAAAAAATAACTTTTACAATGCAACATAAGGCCCCACTTAAGTGAATAAGACGAAAGAGTCAAAATGTAGATTCCTAATGAAGAAATAGAATGTTAGAGAGAGAAGGGGGGAGGATAGAGAAGTGAAAATCTAGTTATGGGGGAGCCTCTGTTGATGAAGAACATACTTCTGATGGATCTTGAGAAAATGCTTCGAGTGAAACTCTTTATCTCTAACCTCCTGTTGAGCTGAAACATTGTGGTTATAATCTCCTTCTTATGTGAGATTCGTACACACTCCAAAACATTGAATAAGTGTTCAAAACACTACTAAGTGATTGGCATTGTGTGAACCTGAGATGATTTCCCGTGCTTGTAATTTGTGACCCTTCCAACTCTGAATATCTCACTAAGAATGTTTTCCCTTCTACATTTTCTCAGTGTTCAATCAATATCCTTATTTTCAAGCCTCCCAGTTTCATACTTGTTACATCACCCTCACTCTTATTAGGACACTCAATGTTTGAAGTTGGAATTGGATCCAAACTTGATTTTTTGAGCTCCATAGTGACAAATTCCGGTGAGGTGAATGTGAGACAACTAAGTGTACAATGTTTAACCATGATCCCAACACATGTTATGTTTAGTAAGTTCAATTCTAAGATGTCTATTTTTAGTAAGTTCTTGATTTAGCACTTTTGAGTGTTCTTGATAAGTAAGGAGCAATGGAGATGCAGAGATTGAACCGTCACAACACTTACTATTTATAAACTATGAAGCTTGGTAAGACTTACTATTTTTAGAAGTGGGTCTTGTTGTTGTCCGAATGAGACCAGAGTGGTCTCAAAAGTTTCATTATTTTACAAGGATGGTCTGCTTCAAATTTAAAATGATTCTCTCATTCAAATTAGTGAGAAAGTGAGAATTTCATTGAAGAGGGCATAATACTTGAGTTCAATGAAAAGTTGCAAAAGCCATGGACATGGGGTAAGAATCTCTAAAGAAACCCCAAAGGCTTTTAAAAAACTAGTAAGTGAACCATGAGATAAGAGATAAACAAGAATTCGTCACTTTGCATACATTAATATTGAAAGAAACAATGCAAATATAGCATATTTAGTAATCCTCTACTCTTGAAAGCTTTTAAAATGAACCTAGTAAGGATTCTAAGCAATCAGTTTGTGATTATGAGAATGTGAGCTCACCATTAATGGATTCAAGGCCAATGGTTCTTCCCATTTACTCAATGTTTGGTGTATAGTGCAATGGCTAAGCAATAGCTCAATAAAAGAAATGAAATAACTCTAAACCCTAAGCAAAAATGTTATAGTTTATGTTAGGAAGAAGGAGAGTTCTTAGAAATGAAAGGGAGGTAGTGGGCTATTTATAGTTTTCCATTTGGGAAAGTGGAGGAATTTTGGTGCATGTGGGACTAAAGGATAAGCCAAAAAGTTGATTAGGGAGCCAAAGTAAGATTTAACTAGGTTTAGAAGAGGTTAATCATGGTTAGAACTAGTTAAACTATATTAGGCTAGTTAATCTTGTTTAGAGAGAAATTAAGGTTTTGGGAGAGTTTTGAGAGGTCTAACCAATTTAATGAAATGGATTGATAGTCTAGGAAGTTAGTAGAAGTGGTATAGAAGAGGATGAGAAGATGGTTTAGCCAATAAGGAACTATAATAGCGTACTTAATTGGTTTACAAGAGGAATAAAACCAAAAGAGTGTCATAAGAGGGGAGTTAGATAGGTCTAACTAATAGTATGTCATCAATTTGCAAGAAGGAGAATAGTTAGTGCAATATTAGGAATAATAGTTATTTGATCAAATTACAGGTGTCTACAATACTGAGGGAAAAATGATTCCTCCATATCTCCAAAATTATTCCACCTCGTCATGATAACAATGGCTCAGATGAAAGATGATTTTATGAAGAAAATTTTCTTTAAATTTCCAGCAATTTGTCTTGTTGGATCACTAGGAAAATAAAAATTTCATCGAAGAGGGAAGAATATTGAGAGAAAAATCAGTCCTCTATATCCCTAAAAATATTCCACCTCTTCATACAATAAATAGATTGGACGAAAACTAATTTTATGAGATCATATGCTCCAAATTTTAGGCAATTTGTCTTGCCGAGTCATCAGGAAAATACAAATATATTTTTAACTGTTCTAGGAAAAAATGGAGTTCATGACTAGAAAATTGTTTCTCAAATGGAAGAAAAATCATGTCGTGTTAGCCTCCAAGTGATGGATCATGTGAAAGGAATTTTCAAAAGGATCACTTTAGAAAGGTTTCACGAAGATCAAGTGCATAGTTCTGGAGCTATGAGCAAAAATTAGTTTTTGGGCATGGAGGTATTTAGAATATGTTAAGTAGTATAGCAGCAAGAAAAGTGAGCTTGGGAGGGGGAAATGCATTTGAAATCATGAAAAATGGTTAAGTATTTGAACATGATGCCCTTTTTATCTTACCTACATACTTTAACTCATGTTTGACTCAAAGAGTCTTAACTGAGGTTAAATGAGGGTTGATGTGGCGTTTCACCCTAAAAAATAGGGGACAAATGGGACAAGAAGGGCTCCCGAATGTTATTTTCATCAGATCATGCCAAGTTTCAGATTGTGGTTTCATGAGAGTTAGATATAGGGGGCTAGTGTAGACACAAAATCACACACTTTGGGTAATTATCTAGTCCTGATTACATTCTACTATTCATATGATTCCTAAGTAAGAATGATACTAACTAACCCATGTCTTTGGCCACCTTTCTTTGCTTTTTGTTGTTACTTTCAATCTTACACCCTTAATTTCTCAGTCTACCTTTTCAGTCTTCGACATTTTTTATCCTAAACACCGACGCCCAGACTAGGACACCAGCACCAGGAGCCCTTGTCCAATTTGGGTGCCCTTGTCCTCTTTGTACTTTACTCACACTTTTGGGGTCCTTTCTAGCTGTTTGAGCATCTTATTTTTGGTAGTCATCCTTTTTGGGGTTAATTATAAAATTCAAGTGAAGGAATTATATAAATATAAAGTTATGTGATCATAACATGGGACCAAACACTAAACATCTACTATCACTACCTAAGGTTGCATCCATCAAGGCATCTAAGAGCTCCATTGCATCCATCTAGCTCCATCACAAGGTATAAAAGGGCTGGTTTTCCCCATCACACTTCATAGGAAGGAAGTTCATTCTATTCCATGCACACATTTATTACATTTCTTTACATTTAGCTATTTTCTCGTTATCCAAGTGTGACTTGAAAAAGAGAAACCTAGGGAACAATTTCGCATGCACACACACACAAAACTACATTGGGTCTGAGATGTAGTGCAATGCTCAGTTCTAAGTCCACCATTGTGGTGGATGAGGAGAATCTTACTCCTCATTCTGCATCTTTCTTTTTAGGATTTAATGTCTATTTGATGGTTTTGCATGTTTATACTTCTTTGCAGGTTTATTGTGACCTCGATGATCATTGTGTGAATATGTAGTGAAAAAGAAGGCGAGCATCAGTGAATATATTGCAACCCTAAGAATTCAGTTTTTTGAGAATTTCCATAGACCCAGGTGCCTATGTCCCTTTCCAGGCACCACAGTCCTACTTATATGTCCATATATGTATTTTCATGTGTTATAGTGCAATGGTCAGTGCTTCGGGTTTTTCAAATTTCCAATCCTGTACACATTTGACAACATTGCGAATCAGTTAAGGCCTCTTACCCTTCTTTTCACATTAGGGTTTCATTATTTATTACTTAGTTTAATTTGGTATATTTATGTATTTCATAGTATTACTTATTTACTGCTACTATAACATCAAATTAGGCTTTTGTATTTACATTTTAGCTTAATAATTTTGGTGAACCCCACTCTTAAATCCACCTTCTTTCTAAGGTCTTCTTCTTATACACGTCACCCGTAGTCGTCAATTTTGGGTCTCTTGATCATCTTGAGCTTCATCCATCCTCCCGTAGGATTTCTAAATCAATGGATGAGGTCTCTACATCAATGGCTACAACTAAAAATACCTTTGCTGACTCTCAGAATGTTCCCCTTCACGAAATAGAAGCGTCTGATAGTGATAAGTCATACGATGAAAATACTAATGTCAATCAAGACCAATTGAACTCACTGATTTTCAAAAATATTTGCGTAATAATCCCACCAATCTTCTACATATTTTGCATGCTTTGGTCACTACTAAAAATACTCGTGGTGTTGTTGCGGCCCCACTTATTGCTAACTCTTTGGCTCCCGTGGTCTCCACTCAGCCTCTCGATCTAGTATCCATTCTTACCACTGTCGCTCCTATCATTCCACCTAATACTCCCAATGCAAAGCTTGGTTCTTCTTAAAATACTCCTTATTTAAATTCTTTATATCAGGATCTGCAGACACAAATTCGCCAGCTACATCTCACATCTTCTTGTGTATCTTCATCTCTTAACTCCACTTCACTTCTTCATACTCCTTTTGCACCCACCATTTCCACGTACCCATTACCACCAAACTTAAACTCTCCTAAGTTGTCAATATTCAAAATCCATGATTACCCACAAGAGCATCTCTAAGCCTTTCACGTCTCATGTCTTGACTATGTAGATGATTAAACCATTTTAGGAAATATTTTCCCTCACAGTCTTAAAGATAATGCTATGTGTTGGTTCTATGACCTACCTATTCATTTAGTAACATCTTTCATGCATCTATTCGATGATTTTCTCACTCACTTCTCTATTAATATCGTCTCTAAGATATCCTATGTAGAACTAGCACAACTAAAACAAGGATCTAATGAACACTTAATGGACTATGTTTTACGATACAAAAATAACTTAGCTAAGATGTCAAATTTTCTTGTGGACTTTAAGCTTCATGACTTATTGATTCAGAGTTTATTACCACCTCTACAGGAGAGTGTTCTTTTTTAGACATCTCCCTCGTTTGATCAACTATGTCATACTCTTAAAATTTGTGAAACTAAGCTCTTATCTATAGGCAAGATTACATATCAAGAGAAAGCTTCATATTCTACATGTTTTCAAAATAAATCAACATTCAAACCATCAAAAACCAAGCCAATTGACACAAAAATCACTGTCAACGTAGTATCCACCACTAGAGACTGATGGTGCAAATCAACTTGCAACAATTAATATGTTGTTCATTGAATCATAGTCATTTAATCATCAAACCAGGGGACATAAAGTTGAAATAATGTCAGTGATGTATGCATAGTTACAAATAATTTAGGGCGTATGGAAAGAAATAATTGTCACTACCATATTTTAAAGAAAAATGTTTTAAAGTAGATCAAACTTAAAACTGAAAGAAAATGGTTTCTAAACATTATGACTAAGACAAAGCTTGTAAATTCAGAATATAGATAAAGAAGATATATTGATTCCTAGGCTAACATGTAATGAAAAAGAGCAACAAAAATATGGAGGGGTTTAGTAGACCACAAGTAGGCCTTGCCTTGGGTGCTAATCCCTCCTAAATATTGTAACTAAAGGATAATAAACATAACTAAGATCTTTTATTGAATTCGAATGTAAAAGGAACGATAACCAGATTATACCAAGCCAAGAACACAGATGCTAATCAAACACCATGATCAATAAGATAAAAGTAATTCACTAGAATAAATTTACATAAACCTTTGTAAACAAATGAGCAGCAATAACATATATTATTATGGAACTCAATGAAATACAATGAGAATATTCCTTGCTTATATAGTCAAGGAATAACAATCTAAGAACCAGTCAAGGTCGTAGATCAAGCCATAAATCAAGGAAATAACTAGTCATCAAAGAACTAGTCAAGACCATAGATTTAGGAGGGAACTAGACATCAAGAATCTAGTCAATACCATAGATTAAGGAAAGAACTATACCTAACAACTAGATAATATAGATCCTAATATCTAAATAAGATAAAAGAAATATCCACACACATAAGTGAGTGAGGATAAATACAATAAAGGTAAATAAAGTACCTAGTGAACATGAGCTAAGGTAAATACCTACTCTAATAGCATGAACATTAGATCTAGGAATAAAGCAATATCCTCTCTGATTTTTTCCCTCTCTATATATCTACGTCCTCCATATACCAGCAATAATCTTTTCTTTTATACTTCTCATTTATAGCAAGACGTGAGAAGAAGAGTTCAACTAGGAGTTTAACAAACTAAGTGAAAGATATTTAGTAGAACAAGTGGAATATCTTCAATAGAACCATGAGAGACTCAACATATGTTATTGAGATAATGCAGGTGTTCAACTATCAATCATGCAAAACATATTGAGGTAATCAACTAGTTGAATCAAGTGTTAACTCAATCAATTAGTTCAGTCCATTAGTTTAAAATAAATGATAAGATCAAATATTGAGTTGTTTCTTAGTTCTGCATGTTCAAGTTGTAACAGCTCCTTCAATGACATGTACAGAATTAAGTGTCATTCTTCATGTTCCAAGATATCTTTATAACATGAATTATTTATTGTAGGTGATTCCCTTTGGCTTTGGAGGGGTTGATGTTGATAGGTTCTTTGTTGCATATGAGTTTTTACATATAGCAAGTTTCTTACAACCAAGAGTGGCATCACACATATCATAATTCAAACAACTTATTGAAATCATAAGAATAAATTCAAACACAGATAAAGATAACTAGAGATAACTATATTAATCAGTAATCATGCCATAAGTTCAAGTTGTGATGATAATGTTCATCAGTGCAACTAGAAAATATGAGGACATGACTAGAATGGCGTGACCATAATATAAAAGATGAGTATTTTACAAAGGCAATTAACACAACTCATCACACCCCCAAGCTTAATCTCTTGAATGTCCTCATTTAAGGACTTCTAATTTCTGCTACTGAAAATAACATTCACACCTGAAATCAATTGGGGTATTTGTCTCCTCTTCCTCTGACAAGAGGTAGTCACCATTTATCATGAACCTGCTCCAAACTATGTTTTGTATTCTCTCACTAAGTGGTATGTGCACTTATCCATAGCATTATCAGAAAAATAAATATTGGTGGGTGGTGGCCTATAGGAAACTAGTTCTCTGCACATTCATTAGCAATCTCAATGTATTTTTTTCACTCTTTTCAAATTTTGCATTATGTTTGGGTAAGAGTGCATCTCTTTCCTCTATATCTCATAAGATAGCTCATTCCATCTCATTCTTCATGCTTGTACTACATGAATCTCATTTTATCTAATCATTTCTCTAACTTTTGTGTGTATTGTTGTCCTTATTTTCAAAACTATCCTCTTGATCACCTTCTTATGTATATATTTTTCATATTTCTCTGCAACTTCATCTGATTTTGTGGCCTTAACCCTGACAAACAATGGTTGGAAATTTTCCAAATGTCTATACTCTTCTATCTGCCTTTCTCTATCCAATTCATTTGTAAAATAAGAGCATATGGCTTTAACTTGAAATTCTCCAATGTATATAATTGGAATCCAATCCCTTTCATACTTAAGGACATAATTGTGCAAATAAAGATCACATTATAAGATTTGGATTTCATGAGTGTTATTCTAATATAAAGTGAATAAGCTCCTAACTGCGCTGATATCATATGACATGTCAAAATTAATGTAGGTAAGTTTTCGTTGCAACATGTTTTCTTTAGAGAAGATAGCATAAACATTTGATGGACGCATGCATTTAAATATTTCATGGGCTACTTGAATTCTTTCTTCCTGTTTTTGCTTTAGCCTCTTAATCTCTCTATCCTTTTCCTCTAGTTCTTCTTTATGTTTAGAGATAAGGGCTTCTTTCTCTTTCTCCCATTTTCCTTTGAGCTTATTAACATATGTCTCCAATTGCATCATCAAATAGTCAATATACAACATAATAGTCTGTGTGGCCATCTCCTTACAAGGTGGTTTTATAGGTTCCCTTATAATTTCTTGAATAATAATTTGGGGCTTAACTGATGTTACATTTACTTGTGGCACATTAGCACATAATTCTTTCTCAACCACTTGCTCAATTACTTGCTCAACATCTCTAGAAATTTGTTCTTATTGTTGTTCTTGTGGCTCAATAACTTGTTCAACTACCACATGCATCTATCTTTTTTCAATTTCTTGTTCCTGTTGGTTCATGGTTTGTTCAAAAAATTCTATCATTTTCTCTTGTTCAACTTCTCCTCCAACTTCCTCTTCCTTTCTCTCCTTATGAATTTCCACTACATGAATTGTCTCCTCATTCTGAGTTAGTTCTTCTTGTTCCTCAATGGGCTGCTCAGGGAATTATTGCTCATGAACTGTGGCATCGGTATCTTCATGCGTTATCTCCATTTGTCGAGGCTCAAATTTCCCTTATGTAGCTTCAAAATCACTGTCAAGTGAGATGGGTTGTGATTGTATTGGGATGGAGATTTTTGTCTTTTTGGTTCTAAGCCTATAGGAGTGCCTAGGTGACAAAGGAGTAGAATGAGAAGATTTTCATTTGGTCCTTGATGTGGATGTTTTAGGAGAGGAAAAATCTAGAAGGGTTTCAGCTATAAAAATCCTCTTTGGAGAGATAGGTACATGGTTTTCCTCAGCAAATGTAACATTTTCATAAGCAAGGAGTTTTTAAGGTTAGGAGGTTAATGGTGTAGTCTCTATTATGTGTTCAGAGTAGATCTTAGTTCTTTTCCTCATCTTTTCCCCATTTCTCAACAAATTATCTATATTATTTTCCCTTTCAAAATATCCCCACTATATCTGAGGACAATCCCTCTGCATGGTATGTTTGACTACCTTGGTTATAAGGCAATGGTGTGTCAATGTAGCCCTACCCATCTATACTTCTCTACTTATTCTCTTCATCATTTCATGTAAGAAATTAGGTACATTTACTTGCCTGTTATTATTTAGATGATTCAATAACTTGAAATGAACTGTATTCAATCTAGAATACCTTCCTTCACAAGTAAAGTACTTAATTAAAAAATTTGCAACCTTGGCTCATAAGGTTTTAAAGTATTTTCTATGTGTACATTTCCTATCAGTGATGAATTCATCATCATCATCTGTGAACTCTCTCCTGACTGCTTCTGTGTTGGCCTTTTCTGGGAATGGTTCTCCTAGGTCTGGTAAGCTAGTTACTTCTACTAAAATGATGACACCTAGATCATCACTGAGTCTCATTGCTATGTCCTTTACCTTTTCCTCCCCATTATTAATCCACCACAAGAGAACAACACACTGTTGGAAAATTATTCCACCATTGCTTCATTAAAACCCTGAAACTTTTTCATGTAGCATTATCTAACCTTAGGAAGCATTATCCTCAAAATACTACATAATTTGAGGATGGCTCAAAAGTTTCAAATGCTCAATGGCTTCATGCCCTATCAAATCACCTCCCATGGTGGATACGCAACCTATTCTGGTTTCTCATCCCAATGAGGGGGCTCAAAAATATCCCCGATGTATGATAGGTATCAATATGCAACAATAAAACTCTTCTTTGAAGGAATGTTACACAATTGAGTTGTTTTGAGTTGTTTTCATATTTTTGAACTTTGGAACCGAGAGGACACACAACATGGTTATGGGAGAACAATCATTAATTGATGATATGACCGTGTGAAGAGTGAAAGACCCTCATGTAAAGAAAAGTGATTTGAAAACATTGACTTATGTAGAGGGACACATCATAGCTTGAAAGACATTGGTCTTTAAATGAAAAAAATGCATGATGACTCGACATAACTGCTAATTAATTATAATTATTCTAATTAAAATTTTTATTTAATAATTGCTAGGGGGGATTTCCTAAATTAATAATTGAGTTTACTTATCTCGATGTTCGTTTGCAATGATGATTGTGCATACTTATTTGAAATTGTGTCTTGGCTGCATGTAAGCTTGATGTGATGATGCATACATGTGTTGAACTGATGTTGGTTGCTCCTTACTGTCCTTTAAACTGAATGACTCCCGGAGAAGGAATTACAATTTGTTTGGGTGTCAATAATTTCTTTTCCATCTCCCACATGTGCATGCATCATTGATCTTCTTTCATGCAATCATGATTTCTGCCAAACACAAAAGAAAAATACTACAAAAAATGGGGTTTGCCTCATGTTGCTACAAGTGGAACCTTCAGTCATTGCAATTTCTCCTTGTGATGGAGATCATTCAATCTTGTAATCACCATACATCAAACCCTACAAAACAAAAACTCTATAAAATAAATTTGTTAGAAGAGTTTTTTTAATCACCCTAAAGGGAGATCACAACACTTTTATTTGACCTTGCAATATCCAACAAGCCAAATACACCAAGGCCACTAAAATCTTCTCAATCCTTTGAAATCTGAGAAAAGGCTCAACCCCTTCGTGAGCCAAAAGGCTCAACCCCCTTAGATCAATTCTTATCTTTTTATATCCACTCCTTTATAAAATCCTCTAGATAGTTCCATAAATGAACATTTGTCAACCGTCTTCTTGTAAAATCTCACATGTGGACTTGTAAAAACTTGAATGATGCTTATAGGATTAATGTTGGCTAGCTCCTTACTAAAACGGATCTCCAGAGAAGGAATTCTCCAAAAACTTGAACCTTATAGGATTAATGGTAGTGAGCTTCACAACTTTATTAGGGAAGATCTTCTCAATTTGATAGGGGCCTAGCCACCTTGTTCTGGGCTTCCCTATATTCTGATCCTTATATTTTAGATAGTTCAATACAATGAACATTTGTCAAGTCGTCTTCCTGTAAAATCTCACATGTGGACATTCACCAAAAACTTGAACCTTATAGGATTAATGGTAGTGAGCTTCACAACTTTATTAGGGAAGATCTTCTCAATTTGATAGGGGCCTAGCCACCTTGTTCTGGGCTTCCCTATATGATCCTTATATTTTGAATCAAACAAGAGAGTCAAGTCACCTTCCTGGAATTGTCTTGTCTTTATGTACTAGTCATGTCATTTGACTTTTTACTTCTACACCACTTATGTGTTATGTAGTGCTTGTCTTCTCAATTTATCCAACTCATTGAGTTGGAGAATCCTTTGTCTTTGACATTCTGATAAATTTATGCCCATCTCAAGTGTAGTCCTCAATGTTTTATGTTCAAACTCTATTGGAAAAACAACATTCTTTCCATATAAAATTTCAAATGGTTTAAAGCCAGTTGTGGTCATCTATGTTGTGTTGAATGTCTATGTTGCCTATGGAAGCATGTCTACCCAATATTTCCTGTGGAGTGAAATGGTCTTTTTCAATATGGCCTATATTTCTCTATTTGTAACCTCTACTTGGCCATTAGATTGGGGATGGTATGGTGTAAAATTAATATGCATGATTTCATATTATTTAACCATACCAAAAATTACTTCGGTTGTGAAATATGTACCTTGATTTGTGACAATTTCCCTTGGAACTCTATATCTAGTGAATATGTGATCATATAGGAACTTGGCTACTTTCTCATTTTTCTGATTTGGCAATTCCTTCACCTTTGTCCACTTGGTTAGATAATATTTGCATACCAAGATGTATTATTTCTGTTGAGATGGAGGGTCTATTAGGCCAATAAAATATAATCCCCACTTGTAAAAAGGCTATAAGACCAATTGAGGATGCAATGGCATCTCATCATATCTAGTGGGATTCCCCATTCTTTGGCATCTATCACATCTCTTGGTGTATAGTGTTGCATCATTATCTAATGTTGGCCAATAATAACCAGTAGTCAACACCTTCTAGGTTGTTCTTTTTACAGAAAAATTCCCTCGACAAGGTTCACTATGGCAGGATCTGAGGACATCAAATATCTCCTTATCATCTATACACATTTTCATTTTTTTATTTTATCCCTTATGAAATATAGATCTAGCTATCCAAGAAAAAGATAAAATCTTTTCAACAATATATTTTTTCTCAGAGTATAAGTAATGTGGAGGTGTTTTACTTGAGACCAAATAGTTGACTATTTCTGTATACTAGGGTGTTTTTGTAGAGATAACAAATAAATTCTCATCTGGAAAAGAGTCACCAACTACTTGCTCTTCACTATTGTTCTCTATCCTTGAATGGAAATTTTCTACCACATTATCATTGCCAGGCTTGTCCACTACGGTGACATCAAATTATTACAAGAGGAGCAACCACTTTATGATTCTGATTTTTAGTACAAGTTTTTTTATCATATATTTGATTGCAACATGATCAGTGTGAATAAACACTAGATATCTTGTGATGTAGTGTCTGAATTTTTTGATAACATGTACAACTTACAAGAACTCTTTTTTTGTTACTGTATAATTTAGCTCTGTATGTTACAAGTTCTTGCTAACATAGTATATTGCATAATTTAGAATTCTGTATTTTTTTCCTAAGACAACTCTAATAGTATGATCTGATGCATCACTGTGGATGTGGAAAGACAAGTTCCAATCAGGTCCTCTCAACACAGGAGTAGTAGTTAACACTTTTTTCAAAGTTTTAAAATAACCTTCACAAAATTTCAGTCCAAACAAAATAAACATCTTTCCCTAGTAAAGCAAAAAGTGGCGTTGCAATCTTATTAAAATATTGTATGAACCTTCTGTAATATCCAGCATGGCTTAGAAAGATCCTAACATCATTCTATTTCTTTAGTGTTGGCAGGTTGATTATAACATATACCTTTATTAGATCAAATTGAATTCCTTCAGAGGATAAGTAGTGCCCCATAATTATACCTTCAGACATCATCATGTATCACTTCTCATTACTCAAGGATAAATTTTGCTCCTTGCATGTTTTCAATACTTTATCCAAATTTTGCATGGCTTCTTAAAAAAAATTCCATGTACGGTGAATTCATCCATATATACTTTCATGTAGTCATTTTTTGCATCTAAAAAGATACTCAAGATTTCCCTTTGGAATGTAGCAAGTGTATTACAAAAGCCAAATAGAAGAATTGAATAGGAAAATGTTCCCCATGGGAATGTGAAGGTAGTTTTGTCTTGGTCCTCCAGTTCAATTTGGATCTAATTATAGCCACTATATCCATCAAGAAAAGAGAATTACTTTTTACTATCTAAAGTGTCAAGCACTTGATCAATGAAAGGAAATGGGAAGTGATATTTCTTTATTGCTGCATTTAGCTCCCTATGATCTACACAGATCCTCCATTTTCCATTCTTCTTTGGCACAATGACAAGAGGAGATACCCACTGAATGTGTGATATGGGGTATATAAATCCAGCATCCAACAACTTCTATAGTTCAGCCTTCACAATATCTCTTACTGTTGGGTTCATTCTCCTCTGAGGTTGTCTGATTTCTTTACAATCTTCTTATATATATATATATATATATATATATATATATATATATTGTGAGTGAAAAGTATAGGATGAATCCCATGCATATCACCATAATACCAAGCAAATATTGTCTTATGTTTTTTAAGAAGAGAAATTAATAATTGCTCTTGTTGTTTATTTAACGTCTTGTTTACATTGAGTGGTCTTCCTGATGTTCTTTCTACTTACTTCAAGAGATCCAATATTGAAAAAATGTTCTTGCTAATAGAATTTAGTATGCAGTCATGGGGAAGAAGTTGATGAAGAATACAATTATTACCTGTAATATCCATGGTGCTTTGCTAAGGTATAACCTGGTTCAAGGGTCAACTTAAGCATGTTAATCTATCATCCATATCTTCATTTCTTCCATAGTTTTTATGAAATACATTGGAGAGAACAAAATCTTCTTCTTGTTCTTCAATTGTAAAAGTTTTCTCCAGCATAATGAGTTGTTGTACAAAGCTCAGATAATCTTCTAGTTATTCAATCTAAATTGTTTGATCTTCATCATTCAATGGTTGGGCAGGAGGATAGAGCATAAGATTCTTGGTACCATTTCTATTTGAGATAGTCATGTTTCCATACCTGTAACCTATGAATGCATCAGTAGTGGCCAGCCATGGTCTTCCCAAAATAATAGGATAACCTCATAAAATTTATTTTGGTTGAAGGACAATGAAATCAACATGGTATTTCCAAGATTCTACCACCACAACAATGTCCTCCATGACTCCTTCAGGTTTTATTGTTGATCTACCTGCCAATTGTAAGACTGTAGTTGTTGGCCTTAGTCCTTCCAACTTCTAGTCATCCATAATTTTTTTGGTCATGATGTTTATTGTTGCCCGGGCTAAGTCAATCAAAGTATTCTTTATTATTGTGCAATTAATTATAATGTTTACCAAAGGACTGCATGTATTTATATATTTGGGTAGAACCAAATTTCCAAGCATAATATCAGCCAATTGTCTAATGAATTTCACAATAGATGGATCCTTCCTTTTCCTTCCTAAATTTTTGATGCATAGATCCTTAACCAACTTGTTATAGATGGGAACAACCTTAATAGATTGAATGAGTGGAATCTTCACACAAATATCCTTCAATTGATTGAAAAAATCAGAATCAGAATCTGATTTAAGGCCAATCTTTCTTTCCTATAATCTCTCTGTAGATGGGGGTCCATTGATTTTAATTTTACCCTTGCTGGAACTCTATTCAAGTTATTGTGGATCATCTTGTAGCATTGTCCGGATTTGCGGCAGATCATTCTGCAGTAATTGTGGTTCATCTGCAATCTCTGTGATTGTGGGTTTATTTAGTGGGAGAAGTGATCTTCCTAAGTGGAGAAGGATATCATTGAAATCAACTGAATCAGGGATAATTTAAGTGGCGAATATTTGTAATATGGTGAAAATTTCATTTTATTAAAATTTGAAAAAGAAAATTTTTCAGAGCAGGTTAGTGTCCTATTCGCCTAAAATTTACAACATATTTTTTTAGGGGTTGGCTTCGCCTACATTTGAAATCATCTTTTATAAAACCTAGGTGATTCATTGGGTAGTATACTACCACCAGTAACTTAGTACTAGTTGAGCTACCGGCATATCAAATACCATGGACTTGTATACTCTAAGCACTAGTGCACAATGTAGATTTGTTTACTGTTTAGTAGTTTGTAGTTGGGTGACAGGTGTTATTTGTTGATGCGTGACTAATAATATTTTATCATGTGTGAAAAAGGTTTTGCTATGGATGGGTGATAAGGAGATACAGCTAACGCATGACAAGATTTTGGTTTTTAATGCCTGACACTACTTCTGTTGACGCATGACAAAGTTTTTCTCTGATGTGCAAAAATGATATTTATTGACATACAACTTATTGTACTTTTTGAAGCACAACAAGGAGACTCAACCGGTGCGTGAACATGGGTTATGTTGTTGATGACCGACATAATTATTATTGACACGCAATATCTATCTTGTTAACGCACAACACATATCTTCTCTAACTAGTGATAATGATATTTGTTGACGCACGGTAGTGTCACTGTTGACACATGATGCTCTTGCTATTGACACACAAATCATAGCTTCTAACCCGCGACATAGTTTCAACTTAGCCATTCAAAACAATGGAAGGTGTAATCACTTAGAATGATAAGACCCAAAAAGTAACTAAGAAATATCATAAGTCCATGTTCAATTATTTATGAAACTCTACTACTACCGATACTGCAAACACCAGAACCCATACAGCTGCCACTAGAATGAATAAAAGTACAAACTGTGTGGAAGGTAATATTGAGGTGGACATACATTTTGCATAGTATCAACCAAATGACACCTATGATGATACCATGTCGCCAGATCTTGAAGATATTCATGTTGAGTTGCAAGCAGGAGTGCATCAATATATCACACATACAAATACTCAGCAAAATGGAACTCAAAAATCAAATGCAATTCTGGTTCATGAAAGAGGAAAGCAAGTGATTGTGGTAATGCTCAAAATTCTACTCATAAAATTAAAACATTGAAAATGAACAAAAATATGTGGACACTTGGGAGGACATACAAGTTTGATTGGGCTGCTAAATTTCCATCTATAGAACTTGTACAACCAGCTAATTCAGAAGATATCCAATCTGAATGTACGTGTACAATATGTACGTGGAAATTGACAAATAAGCTAAAAAATGCAACTGAAGTTGGACACTATAGAAAAACACTATGGAAAACAATATTTGACTGTAATGGGGGAGGATGGTTAGAAAATCAAAGCACAGGTGGAAAACTGAAAAATAATGCATGCATGTAAAATACGTAGCAGAGTATGAAGCAAAGCTGAAAAAACATAGACATGTCATGGAAAAGGGAGGAACGATCACATCGCAAATTGATAAGATGAATTAATCAAATCTGCATGCAAAAATCATACAATTATCTACTTTATTTCAAATACTTAAGAAAGGAAGACTGATTTTGGATTTCCTCGATTTCAAAGTTATGTATCAATATACTAGAATGCATAACATTCCTTAGTCTCATTGGTTTGACATTAGTGCATGGGAAATGGAAAAATGATTTTCAATGATAGAGAAAGAACATTTGAAATAGAATGTAAAACAATAAAAGTTTATCTCTCTTTCAATTGATGAAGTGACAACAATCGACAACACTACATGGGTATGTATCCATGTTTATACTTTATAAAATCATATGAGGACACCTTATCTACTGGGTGTTATGAAAATTGTTGAAAACTGTAATGCCAAGAACCTACATAAAATAGTTATTTCTCATTTGAAAGATATTGTTGGAATGACTAATTATGAAATTTCTATGAAGTTGGTATGCGTTGAAGCAGATGGTGCATCAGTCATGTAGGGTAACCGAACAAGGTTGTGTTAGATTAAAAATAATAGTAGCCCCTTATATGCTAGCAATTCACTGCATGGCTCACAGAATGAATTTAACATATAAAATGGTAAACAACTACAAAATTTTTGCTAAAGTATAAGACCTTATAAGAGAACTTCATGCCTATATGGTAACTAGTCCAAAGCGATTTCTTGAGTTCTAGAAATTCACAATTGGAATTAAAGATGACAAAAAAAAATTGAAGGATGTTGAGACAAGATGGATTTATTTGTATGAACCTGCATGCAGAGTTCGTGAGGAGTATCCTTCGTTGGTTGGTTTCATGCAAAAATATCATCATGAAGTTGACAGGGTGAGGGACTTGATGTTCCGTTTAACTGATTTGGAGACTTTGTTTACATTGGTCGGTATTCTTCCAATGTTGTAGGAGATCAATACACTGATGAACCAAGCATAAGGGAGATTAATCTATATTGTGGATTTTATATGGATGAGAAAAATGGTGTGTCAAAATCTTGATATCTTGTAAACTTCCCAAGATAGTTTTGATACACTTGTTTTCGAGAATTGGAAATATTTAAATTAGATCTTAAGAATCCCAGTAACTATTTGAGATTTAATATCCATGATCACTTCTGCATCAATGTTAATGGGAGGGACATACCACTGCACATTTTACAAAGATGTCAAGTTATTACAAGATCAAAAAGATAAGAAGTTCCTGTGACATGTAATCTCTTTGATTCTGTTACAGTTGAAATGAGAATAAATCTTAGAAAAAAATTAGAATCCTTATCATTAGAAATTGGAGAACGTTTCTCCAAAGATAAAATTCTTGAAGCAATGGGTGTGATGAATCCTAATTATTGGAATACTGAAGTTCTCATGAAAACTTTGTAAGAAAGAATTTCCATAAATCCATGGGTACAATGATGGAACATTTCAAAAATAATTCAGAGGTCAAGGGTATGGAAATCAAAGGTATACTGAATGTTGATTTATTAAAGTCTTAATAAACAAATTTTGCAACAATAATGAGGAATCAATATAAAAAGTTAGACAAACCTTCTAAGAGTGGTGCTATTACAAGGATTTGGTGAGGAATCTATCAAAGTACTATATTATAAGAAGAAACCAGTGAATATTTCAGATTATATGAGTTATGCCAAACAATGATTTTGGGGTCTGTGGCAGACGAAAGGGTTTTCAGTGCTTTATCATTTATAAAATCAAAACTGAGAAATAGGTTGGATAAAAATATGAAAAGTTGCATGAGGTGTAATGTTTCTTGCTACTCATTAGAAACCTTTCCTTTTGAAAGAGAAATTGCACATTGGAATTCCCTTTCTGATGGAAGAGGTTTAAATTATACAACTACAAGTACAATTGTTCCCGACAATGATACTAGAATTGGTGTGTCATCACACTCTACAGAAGAGAACATTGATTTTGAAGAAGCTATTGATAATGGATTGTTTCAGCTTTAAATAGGTATCTCCTTGACCTTAAAGTTATTGTTTTTCACCTTACATTTTAACTATGTTTATTTTTTCAATTTCATATTAACATATTCAAATCTATAATAGTTTGTAGTTAGACGTAATAGTGAACACAATTGTAACTCTACAGATGCAAATATTGACCGAGGAGGATTTTTAACATATTTTGTTTCAGCTCTTGTTATCATTAAATATGTTTACAAGTATATATATTTACATTTATTTAATTACTATTTTGGATTTTTCAAATACCAATTTCCGTTTTAAAAATCTGGTTGTTACATGCATTTGTCAAATACTAATTTGTAAGGCCTTCATAGTTCAGATTTACATATTCTTCCACTATTATACTTTTCCAGACTTCCACTGTCCAGACATGCACATGTTCTCATTTGCATTTTTTTTAATCTTTCTATTTTAAAAATATGTTACATGCATTTTTCAAATACTAATTTGCAATGCCTTCAGAGTTTAAATCTGCATATTCTTCCACCATTATACTCTTCCAGACTTCTAGAATTGCACTGTCCAGACATGTATAGGTTATCATTTGCATTTTCTTTAATCTTTTTGTTTCTTCCTTAATCCACTCAATCAATATTTCATCTTTTTTCTTGAATACGTGGTTTGACATCCATCTGAGTAAGCTCTCACTTCTCTGGACTGACAGTGTCAAGAAACTCACCCATCTATATACTAATCCATTTTTCATGTTGATTTTTCTTGAATCAAAGGTCGTCTAGCATGCTACGAAGGATTATTTCTCATTTTCCTTCCATATTCTTTATCACGGCCATCTAAAAGACAAGAGGTAGCTTAAACCCTATCATATGACATTGCTTGAGTTTTTACAATTATTTTTAATTTATTTTTGTATTTGCAAAATGCTTTGATGAAGTGTTTGAACTTTGTGTGATAAATATCAAATTACATGTAAAAATCACACATTCCAAATTCTCTTAAAATAATTATCCATTATCATCATCCATGATTTTGCTTAAATCTAAATCTACGTCCGCACACAATTCATCATCATCCATATATATTTTAATTTCATCATCCACATCTAATTTCATCATATCATTGATTCATTACAAGTAGAGAGAAGAATATTTTTAGAAGGTTTAAATGTGAAGAAACTTGATACAGAGTTTGAATTCTACAAGTAGAGAGAAGAAGATTTAATTGTATTAAAATATTTTTTCCTAACACATTCCAAGTTTTCTTAAAACAATTATCTATTGGGATAATCATTCATCATCATCTATAAACCATTATACATGTCATCATAATCATTACAAGTAGAGAGAAGAAGATTTTGAGAATGTTTAAGATGTCTCTGTTATAACGCATTCCAAATTTTCTTAAAACAATTATCCATTATCATCATCCATGATAGTTCTTGAAGCTAAATCTACATCCACACACAATTCATCATCATCCATATCTATTTTAATGTCATCATCCACATCTAATGTCATCATATCATTGATTCATTACAAGTAGAGAGAATAATATTTTTAGAAGGTTTAAATGTGAAGAAACCTAATACAAAGTTTGAATTTTACAAGTAGAGAGAAGAAGATTTTACTATTGAGATGTATGTCATAACACATTTCAATTTTTCTATAAACAATTATCCATTATAATCAATCATCATCATCTATATCCATTCTAATTTCATCGTATCATTATAAGTAGAGAGAAGAAGATTTTGAGAAGGTTTAAATGTCTCGGTCGTAACGCATTCTAAATTTTCATAAAAAAATTATCCATTATCATCATCCATGATCATTCTTGAAGCTAAATTTACGTCCATACATAATTCATCATCATCCATATCTATTTTAATGTCATCATATCATTGATTCATTACAAGTAGAGAGAAAAATATTTTGAGAAGGCTTAAATGCGAAGAAACCTAATACAGAGTTTGAATTTTACAAGTAGAGAGAAGAAGATTTTATTATATTAAGATGTTTTTCCTAACACATTCTAATTTTTATTAAAATAATTATCCATTATAATCATTCATCATCATCTATATCCATTCTAATGTCATCATATCATTACAAGTATAGAGAAGAAGATTTTTAGGTTTAAATGTCTTTGTCGTACCACATTCCAAATTTTCTCAAAACAATTATCCATCATCATCATCCATATTCCATGATCTATGTCCACATACAATTCATCATCATCCATATCTATTCTAATGTCATCATCCACATCCAATGCAATCTATAGACACCCATAATTACACCTGAGCAATTTAAATACTTAAATTACACTAATTATCTCCTTTCCTGCAAATTGGTGACATTTCGTCAAAAGGGCTCATCTTCTCTCCTATCGTTGTTAATTAATTACACCACACTAATTAATTAAGTCACATATCCAACAAATACACTAATTAACGACCTTCCGTTAATAAATCTCCCCTTCTATCCAGACTAATTAATTATTATTATTTAATTAGCATCCCCTTTCATTTAACCAATAAATCAATATTCAATTGATTTAATCCCCTTCTATAATCTAAATCATGCTAATATTCCTCTAAAAGCTTTTATAAGCTTGCACATCTATTAATTAAATCACCTTGATTAATTAAAAGGCCCCCTTTATCCACATGAGTCACTAAAGGACAAACAAAACCTCCTAAAGTTAACTCAACCCTATCTAAACCCCCCTTATCCATAACTAACTCAACATCTCTATTATCCCACATGCAAAGGGATGTAGTGATTCCTTTATCCATTGGGCTATATAAAGAGCCCTCCTCCTACCTTTACACTTACACCTAAATTCCTTGAGAAGAAAAAAGCAAAGCATATAGCAAATAGACTAAAATTTTCCTTTGTTATTCTTGAGAATTCACCACTTGAAGAGTTAAGCCTCTTTTCTAGCCAAAGTGCTTGGGTCATATGGGAGGTGTCAAAAGGGTCTTGTAGCCCAACTTTGATAAGCTCTCATTCCTAGGTTCTTGGGTATCAAAAACAACCACTTTGATTGCCATGGAGCCTACATAGGTCCATTTAACTTTGTTGTTAATCAAAAGAGTAGAGGTTATTGACAAATTTGTATGCTTAGTTTAATTTATGATTTGAAAGTTTTAAATGCAAATAATGTTATATGTCTAACCTTGTTTAGCTCTTATCTTGATGGTGCTTTAGAATTTGCTTTAACTTTTTTAATTAAGACTACTAGGTGTTAGTCTTTACTTTCATTAACTTAGCTTAAGCACAAAATATGCACACATTTGGCACGCCCGGTGGGACCTAGTCCCTTGGCATTTTAGTTTAAATTATATTGTTTTGGCTAACTTTTGATACGCACATGTAGTAATTAATGTCCATTTTCTTAGAATTTTTGCTAATATTATATGTGTAGGTTCTTGTTCATAGCCATCATTTTAACGGGTTGTTACCATTTTAAAACTAACTTACTAAAATTTGAAGTATTGTGAGATTTTTTGTGTTTTTTTCGTCTTTTGGTTGCAGGAGTGGTGTAGACGCACTAACAGGGGTGCAAATACACTTATGTAGTGGCGCACACACCTCTCAGGTGGCACAGGTGCACTGTCGAGTCTAAATTTCTATTTGTTGACCTTGACGCACATACACTAACCCCTGTGCACATACCCTAACCAAGGCGCAGATGCACTAATCCGGGCGCAGACGCCATTTCATACTTATACCTTCACTGTAACATGAAAACCTTGTCAGATTAGTACATACACCCTTACCCAGGCACAAGCATCTGATACTATTTTAATTAGTTGTGGCACATGCACATGTTCTAGTGGTGTAATGCGCTTTTTCAGTAATCTGATACTTTATTTTACTTTGCAGTGGCGCACACATGGTAGTGCAAGCACTTTTCTTGGTGGCACAAGCGCTTCTGTCAGAATATATAATACTTCTTTGGCAACACACCTTGTACGATGGTGGTACATGATTTTATGGTAGAATAGACACTTTTCTAGTGGTGTAGGTGTCTCTGTAGGGGGGGCACACATGCATAAAAGAGGGTGACACAGGTATATCTGTTTAATTTGGTTTTGGTTAAAAAAATTTGGTGCTCCTTGTTTTGATCATAACTTCTGACCCATTACCTATTTTCAGAGTTTAAATAGGCATCAGAAAGATAACGGAAGTGTACTTTACAATGAAATTCCAAAAGTTAGATACCTTTGGTATACATAAATTCTATCACAAAACTCCCAAAATTCCCTAGAGACCTCTAAAAATGCAAATTACTAAAAATTGTTTAAAAAGTGCAAAAATTTAGATTTCTAGAATTTTTTGGTTTTCTTGGTTTTCTAACTCTTGCAGGGTTCTAACAAGTGGTTTATAGGTTTCCTTTACATTAGGTTTCTTTATACTAACTTAATAAAAAACATTTGCATCTTTATTTGTGAAGGTTTGAAATGCGTATGCTCTTTTCTCGCGCCTTTCTAGGTGATCTTGGGAATCAGAAACATTTCACCACTTTCTTCATACTTGCAAAATTGTTTAATTAACTTTCAAAGTTTCGTTAAAAAGAACTTATTTGCACATTTTACTTAGGAATTTTCCATTTATTAAAAATTTGAGTGAGATAGCTTGTTGTGTATGCTCTTTCCTTGCGTCTTAAGATGATCTGGGAAATCAAAAACAACATCTTATCTCCTTTATATAACATTTTAGAAAATTACTAACCTTGGTATGTAGGACCAAAATCACTTGTCAAAGAAAGGAGACATAAAAAAAAAACACAAAACCCTCTAATACACGTGTTTCTTGTAGGTTGCCAAATGGTGTACCACTTAAAACCACATTTAAGTTAAAAAGATAAAAAAACACACCATATTCAAAATATTGTATTGCAAGTTTCAGAAAAGGGTACTTCCATATCTGGTCAACTGGGACATAACCTCTTTGGCATAATGCCTTATGCTACAACAATGGGTGTGGTTCCAGGAACCCCAAAGTAGTCCATGCAAGAGGGAACCTTGTGAACGAAACGGGAAGTGCTCCGCACTACCTACTTGACTAGTGATTCCTTTGTGAGATATCGTTACCGATTGTCTGTATGGTTACCCTAGTGATAGTACACGTAGACGCACTAGTTTCCTACTATTCTTGAAGGGGGTAAAGTAAATTCGAGATACTCCCAAACTAGTCAGTGTGACTTTTTGTGTAAATCACGCTTGCTTAAGATGAACTTTGTAATACTTAGGATGAGAGAACCACATAGGAAGATATTCTTTGGCAAGGAGCCCACTTTGACCATTTCAAAACAATGTTGAGTTTTGAACCATATTTTCATCACGAAACGTGTGACACGTTACTTTTTCTTACTTTTTCACTTGCCTTGAGGCGAGGTGAAACTCTGCCAAAGTGAAGCCAACATTTTTCATCCCCATTTTGATCTACTTCCTTCACATTCTTTTGACACTTTGTTGATCAAAAGAAGGGTAAATACCTTTGTGTTACCAATCGATTGTTTCTGCCACATTTTTGTCTATTTATGCCCATCCATGTTTGCGGCTGGGTTAGTTAAATGTCTAAAGTGTGTGGAGATGTATTTATATCATTTGTAGCCTTTGTGATCTTGATACCCATGTCAGGATCACCATCATAGTTAGGACGGATTCATCATTTTATCTCTCGTTAACATGCTACCTCATTTGCATTATCTCAACATAATTAAGATACTTATGTCCACGTTTCTCATAAACATGATCTAAGTGTCCGTATTACGGCATTACGCTACCCACGTTTTAACACATCCTTGGTATACTTTGACTTAGTTTGATTTCAAACATTGTCCCAAATATTGAAGGGTGTCGCTTACTTTTTTGCGTCGTTTCGATACCACTTTAACACTAATATCTCACTTCTTTGCGAAGCTTGATAGACATGTCCAATTGGTGTGGTTACGTAGCTTACATTTGTAAACCTCATCCTCTAACATTTAGGCCTTGTTGGTTGTTAAAATTGTCATGGTATCCTTTGATTGGGATTCACATCTACCCTTTATTAATATTTACACCTTGTTCATTTCGAGCTTGACGTAAATATTGACATTGTGTTGATCATCTTTGCATCGCATTTTCATATGGTGTATTTCCTTGTTGATTGGATTTGTGTTTCACACTTGCATAATTGTTCCTTGTGATTATTCAGAAAAATTATTTTCTAGGATGATCCCTTTTTATCTCATTGATATTACGTCATCACGATGTTTATTTTCCTTAGACCTTCTTCAAAAAATCACGCACACATATCAATACTTATGAAATGTCTAGCTAGTTGTCCTTATGCTACCCAAATTGACATGTCACTTCCTTTGAAGGAGTTCCATCACACTTTCTAGATCTAGAAATTTGTACTTAAAACAATGCCAAAAATGACTGACTATCGCGCGGTTTCTCACATTTACAACAATACGGAACCTAGGTTTAACAATTCAAATCAAAAGATTCCCATTACAACTAAACCTCATTTGGTTCTTCACGCTAAATAACCCATATGGGTAACCTGTTCCCCACCTTCATCTCATAGTCAGTGGTATGGTTTAGACACTTTTGATCCAAATTATTATTCAAGCGTTCCTGTACGTACCCAAAATTGTAAGGTACTATACTGCAATGAACAGTGTAACAAGTGCCCCGATGATGATACAGGTCTCCTCGCAAGGTGTTCGGGATCCGGAAAAGCCCTTCGGAGTATGCGTTAACATCCCGCATGCCTCACTTAGCCCCCGCGCCCTTTGTTTTTCCCTTTTTTCCTCTTTCTTTGGCTTCTTGGCCTTCAGTGACGAAACCACCGCCCTGCAGGGCGGCGGTCTCGTGACCGCCGCCCTGAACAGGGCGGCGGTCCTGTAACCACCGCCCTGCTCAGAGCGGCGGTCCTGTGCGCGTTTTCCAGAATGCTCTTTTGACGCGACCCGCGTGAAATATCACGATTTACCAGCTTTTCTTTGCCGACTTGAGCATGCATTAATGTTTTTGGTCCCCTGGAACAGTGTTTTTCCTTTGTTTATTGTTTAGGAGTTCAATTTGGTTTTGATTCTTGGGTGTTTGAATTCCTATAAATGCATGGTTTGTGTACATGCAAATGGTCTGATTTTGGTCTGAAAATTTTGGCTGAGTTTGTGTGAAGAATTTGAGCTGGAGTTTTGATCACCATTTTTCCTTGTTAGAGTCTTTTGGTTTTTAGTATTTTGGTTAGCTTGCTTAGGATTGATAGCATAGTTTATTTCATACTTGGTTTAGTATTGCTCAGCTGTTGGTAAGCCACAGACCCATCTTGTGCAGGCAGTGCTGTTGCTCCATCCAATCCGGTTAGAAGCTTGCCTCTGAATTCCTTTTGCTGTAAATTTGTTTTACTGTGACTTAGAGTTCTTAGTTCAATTCATTGTATACCTGGTTAGCTTTATTCAGTTGTTAGTAAGCCACATATCCAACTTGTGCAAGCAGTGTCTTTATTTTGGAACAAAATAGCTTAGGAAGCCATTAAAGTTGCAGGTTTTGCTCTTCGTATAGGATAGTTACAGGTTCTGGTCGCTTCATGTTGCATGACTCGCAGTAAAATCCTGCTAGGAATCGCATAAGCCAAGCTCTGTACTCTTGCGCTATCCCTCTCCTACTCGCATTCTCGGTCTGCATTCTGAGCTGTCCTTGTCCCAAAATCTACTCCTATCGGTGCTAGCATTACACGCTTTTCTGGATCCAAGTGAACACGAAAGAATGAGAAGATCATACTGAGGGGACGAGATCACATACACCATCGGATTCGCCACTGTTCTGCGAAGTCCAGGTTTTAAATTTCAAAGTTCTAGTCAGATTTATATCAAATAGAGTAGTTAATTGCTTTATTTCATTTTCATTCTATTCTCGATATTGCCAGGGAAGCTATGGGGATTGATAGTTTCTGAGAAACTATGATTCACTCCTCACTTCTGAGGTAGGATCGAGAATCTTGCAGGTAGATTAGACAGGCTATCTTATTTATTTAGAATAATTCTACAAATTGCACAGGCAAATAACCACACTCGGTTATCTTGTCTGTTTTAAATTATTGTTTAGTTATTATTTCTAGATACGCTTAAAATAGTTTGTTTTCCTTAGAATTGTTAGAATATTTCTTAGAAGATAAAGGTTATATATGTTATATTTATTTCACATAGTTAGAATTTATTTCATTACAGTTAGATTACATTTTGTTTTGTATGACAATCACGGGACCTCAAGAGCCCAGGGAATATATATTTGAGCCAATCGTGCCTCAACCAAACCTAGCCACAGCAATAGTTGACATAGACCAAAATCTCAGGATACAAGTATTCCGAACAACCATAGATCTACAACTGATCAGTTCACAGTTAAGAGGATTAAACATAGAAGACGACCAAGCACATGCGTTTTGGTCAAGTCAGCCAAACTACAGATTACCCTAGAAAATATCCACATGACTGTAGAAGGGCTCGAAAGAGAACAAACATTCGGGTGTGATCCTTTAGTTCCACAGCCAGACGCTGGAGACACCCTCGTAGATATAGATACCAGCTTAAGAATCCAGGTTGCGAGAACGCCTGTAAGGTATTCTGAGAAGATCGCACAACTATTGGTTCTAAACGTAGAAGCTGAAAAGGCTTACGATTACTGGATACTAGGGATTAGAACTTGATCTCGCGTATGACCATAATAGGACCGCAACAACCAAGAGTCTATGGTTGTGATCCACAGGTCCCACAGCCCAACGAATCCACAAGTCAGTTAGATATAGACACTGGCCTACGCACACTAGTATTTCAGTCCACTCCACTTCCACCTATCATCGTCGAACAACTGTCCTTACTAGATATAGCGGCTAACGAAGCTAGGGAATTCTGGACTAGGCCAGAAAATCATCCATAGAGTCAACTATATTCATCATGCCATATGACCTTATCAGGAGATATACACGAAACAATCCCAGGTCATTTTCCACGTATTCCGCAACCCATAGATCGAATCACGCCAGAGCTCGATATTGATTGGAGCCTTCGAGCAGTCATCCTCGCTGATCGATCTATCACACCAGTCCAAGTTAGAAGGGCCTTCTTTGCCTTAGATTCACAAATTCCACTAGTGCGTGTCGAAGACATTAGACTGCCTAACTAGTTTGTCTGCATATTCTACCCCCACCGGCTGTCTCGGCACGACCTCGGGAGGTCGGGTACGTGGAAGAGTTACTTGTTGATTCTCACGCTCGCCTGTCACTTTTCCGATGTACAAAATTGGTGAACCCGACATGAATCAAACAATTATTTCACCTTCTCTTTGAGAAGTTTCATCTTCTCTCTTTCACCTTCGCTCTTTCCCATTATTCTGCGGGTATTCATATACCCCCCGAATATGTCGGGATTCGACGCATATGGCAGACCCCTCCTGGGTCTTGAGGCATACTACGCCCAACAGAATAGGGAATCATCACCCTCGCTCTCAGTATGGGGTGACAACTATTCAACTAATCAGTTGTCAACTCAAACCCCAAGAACCAGATATAGTTTGTCTCTTCAAACTGAGGAGTTAGATCAACCCCCTCGAACCCAACAAACAGAACCTTCAGGTTCCAACAATATGACGTTTACCAGGAGAATCTGGTTCATCTCCTCAAATGCTACTCAGACCACATATTAGTAGACAATCAGATCCATACCTGGTCTTAGACGATGGACAATCAATACCTTATCCTAGGAGTGAACAACGCTCCCGGGGTATGTACCCACCTATAGGAGGTTTACAAGTACAACCCGAGACCCATTTTCAAGAAAATACCTCTACAGGAAATATTCTTGGAGAAACTTGGCAAGATAGCAATCAGTTCATGACAGGCTATCACATGCCTATACAACACCAGGGTACACAACAAACGCCGCTCAGGCAAAGTACCGTGACTTCACCAAATGAAGTCATTTCAACGTTAGTAGAAAGAGTGAGAGGGTTAGAACTTGCTCAAGCAAATCAAAATTCTCCGTTCATGCAAACGGGGAGTTCCAATCCTCCATACCACTCTGGCCAAGTAGATCTCCTCACAGGAGTAGGCACGTTAGGCATGCCTCCTCAATTTCCTCAACAAACGCCAACAAGGCCCACCATCTCTAACACTATTCCTCCAGGTCTAGTGTCAAACAACCCATTCCTTGACAATACCCCGTCCTATTTAAACATGTACTCTAAATCCCCACAAGGAGATATGTTCTCCTCTCCCGGCATGTTTGCTCCAACGCAGGGACCTCCCTATGCCCCTGCCAACGCATATGCTGCACCATATCAACAACCTATCCCACCATTGCTCCCTCAGCAACCACCATCAATGGTCGAAAGCTATGCAATAGGGACATATTCAGAATATCTAAAGGAACCCTTAGATTTCACCATACGAAGCGTCATGCTTCCAAGACCTCTCCCTGATTTTCCCAAGTTCAAGGGTGAGGGAGATCCAAACGCGCATATCAAAGCTTACGCTACAGCCATTCGAGAATTACTCCCTTGGGATGGGGTTGTTGCTAAAATATTTCCCAAAACACTGGAAGGCATTGCTCTCGATTGGTATTATAGAATACCTGAGGCTTCCATACATTCATTTAAACAACTCGTGTCAGAGTTCATCAAAGCCTTCGACATGAACAAACTACTGAGAACAGGAATCAGGGAATTCTTGCATATCAAACAAGAACACAATGAATCTGTCGCTCATTTCATCCAAAGGTGGCGTACAGTTCTTTATTCGTCAGCAAGTGCTCCAAACATGGATCAGATGGAACTATGCGATTTATTCCTTCATTCTCTCAGCAGAGAAGTGAAGGAAGAAGTCCAGAAGTTCCCACTAAGGACTTATGATGAGGTACTTGAGAGCGCTCTGCGAATTGATCAAGCAGCAATAGATAGTGGTCGTAAGACTTACGGAGCAAATGGGAGGTTAATCACCTCCACTCAAAATACTACAACTACCACAAATGTCAATCAAGGACCCAAAATCCTTAACAAAAATCGTGGGGTAACAACGGATGGGGTAACCGACCAACCCAAGAGGGTAAATGTTGTTAATACTCCATCACAAACAAACAACCAGCGAAACAACAACTTTACCCCGGCGGTCAATACAGTGGATTTTAACCATCCACAACAACAACAACAACAACGGTGAAATCCCATACAAGGGCCAAGCCAAAACTCATTTGGTTACCAAAACCAAAGTCAAAACCAAAAACAACAATTCCAAAACTTTGGTCCTAATAGGCAACAGTTTGATCAGAATTTTAGGCCACAATACACACCAAACCAACAAAACGGGAATTATAATCCCAATTCTTATTGTGGTTTCCATAAAATTCATGGTCACGACACTAGAACGTGCCGTGACTACAATAAATTTATGCAACATTTGCCAGAAGAACAAAGACAGTTCTTCACAGACTTGTTTTTGGCAGATCCCGTCTCATCATCACCAAATACTCTCGCAGGGGGCAGTTTCCCCTCAGAATGCTCCCCTCAGGATCTTTAACGATCCGCTCCCAAATCATGATAGCAATAGGCTGAATCCAACCGGAACAAACAAAGGTGCAATAACGGGAAACAATGATCATGAAGCTTCGACTTCATTAAATCCGTCAGTTGTGCCACAGTTGGGAGCTCAACCAAGACCTAAGATAGTTAGTTTGGTAGAATTAGACGTTGAACTACCTATCGAAGCTATAACAAGAACACGAGAGTATTTCTCTCAACCGAGCCCAAGTCATCTGCCAGAGATAGATAGGAGTCAACAAATAATTGAAAAACCCATCGGTGCCTATGATTTAATTAGTGACCTAACAAAGACCTTTTCACACATTTCATTCTTGGACTTGCTAAAGAACTCTCCCCCTCACAGAGCTGCTCTTTTAGAAGCATTAGGTCTAGGCCATCTAATTAACATCACTCCACCTCCTGAAACACAAGTAAATCACGTAGATTTTGACATCCACCCTCCGGGGCAGCCGGACAAGGATGTCGAATTCATCTTTGAAATAAGTAAAATGCCCACAGATGCTGAGATCGCACGCCGAGGTGACCCAGCCTTACACTTGCAAGTGTGGGTTTATAATAACTATGTAAAATGGGCAATGGTTGACGACGGGGCCACAGTTAACATAGTCCCTTTCTCTTTCCTCCAAAAACTTGGATATGGAGAAACGAACTGTTCTACTACACGAAATACCTTGAGAGGCTATGATAGCCTTAAAGCCACTTCAATAGGAACTATAATACTGCCGGTCACCTTAGGGCCCAAAACCATCTTGACTGAATTCTATATTATAGATCGGGAAACTAACTATAATATGATCCTCGGCCGACCTTGGATACATCGAATGAAGGCAATCCCTTCCACGCTATTTCAAGAAGTAAGATTCTTGCATCTGGGAAAGGTATTCGTAGCCAAAGGCGATCCAAAACCTTTCGATTTGCACCTAGCTGATTTAAAGAAAAGACCAGGGGTGCACTCAGAATTTGAACTGCCAACAAACCAACTTAATAAACCCTCTGACCCAAAGCCAGAGGAAAAGTTGATACCTACGACGGATCTCGAAACTACCAGCATAGCCAAAACAATTCCAACCCCTAAAGGTAAAACTAAAGAAACAGTATCATTAGGGACTACTGCGAAGATCATTGAGTTGATAGAACAAGATTCACCAATGTTCTTACCATTCGATTCAGTAGGCATGGGATTTTCCCTAGGTGTTGGTTCCTTGCCAGCAGAAGATCTCTGTATGGTAGAAGTAGAGTGTGCAAATGCAGCAGATACCCCAACATCTATACTCCCGGCTAAGTATTGGACTCTCCATTTCGATGGAGCTAAATGCCGTTATGGAGCGGGGGCAGGTATAATTCTTACCTCGCCCGAGGAGAAGGTCCTCCCATTCTCTTTTAAGTTAAACTTTGAATGCACAAACAATGGCGCTGAGTACGAAGCCCCTCCTCCTTGGCCTTACCTTAGCCAAAAGAATTGGTATTGATAACATCAGAGTCCTCGGAGACTCGCAATTAGTAACAAACCAAGTTTCTGAAATATATGAAACTAAAGCCAAACATTTACAACTCTACAAAAACGCTGTATTAGATTTAAGCAAGGCGTTTAACTTCATATCCATTGAAGCGATCCCGCGAGAGAAAAATCTTCTCGCCGATTCAATAGCAACCTCAGCATCACGCTTCACTCCAAGCAATGAGCTAGAAGATACTCACTTCACAGTATCCATTCGTAACGAACCATTGATAAAAACAATGACAAATCCTCTTTCAAGCGGAAGTGAATCTACCATCCTAGACCATGTTGGAAATGATGCGGCTACTTTGGATTACTTAAATGCCTATGCAGCACTACATCTCTCCTATCACATGCTAGATTTATCTCTGATTCCGCATTCATCTTCCTACTTCGGAAATCCCGTAACGGGTCTTCCCTCACAAAGGGAACCTAGCATATACGCAATAGAAAATGGGGATGATATAGATTTACCTCCAGCACCACCTGAGTTCGAAGAGGGTAACACCTCTTTAATCGAAGAAACAATCGATGTCAACATTGGGACAGAGAATGAACCAAGAATATTGAAACTAGGTTCTTCATTAACCCCAGAAGAAGTGGAAATACATACTCAGGTTCTCAAAGAACATCAAAAGGCATTTGCATTTAATTACAAAGAGATGACAGGAGTCGCACCCCACATTGCGGTGCACAACCTCGTCACTAGATCAGATGCAAAGCCAATTAAACAAAAATCAAGACCCATGAAGCCCAAAGTAGCTCTCATGGTAAAAGAGGAGGTAATAAAACTCCTTCAGGTAGGATTCATCAAGCCAGTTGACTACTCCCAATGGGTATCCAACATCGTTCCCGTTCTCAAGAAGAATGGAAAGATACGCATCTGCATAGATTTTCGAGATATCAACAAAGCTTGCCCTAAGGACGACTTCCCATTACCATCCATAGATGTTATTGTTGATGCAACAGCTGGTTTTGAACTCTTATCTCTCATGGATGGATTCTCGGGATACAATCAAATCAGAATATCCAAGCAAGATCAAGCTAAAACCACCTTTATAACTCCTTGGGGAACCTATTGCTACGCTGTTATGCCATTCGGTCTCAAGAACGCCGGTGCTACGTACCAACGGGCTATGACTTATATATTTCACGATTTAATTCATAAAATCGTGGAATCCTACGTAGATGACTTGTTGGCTAAGGCCAAGAAGCGTTGTGACCATCCCGAAGTACTCCGCATCATTCTTTCATGTCTAATAGAATACGGAGTCACGCTAAATCCGGAGAAATGCATATTTGGTGTAACAGGAGGAAAGCTCCTAGGTTACATCATATCCTCACAAGGGATCGATGTTGATCCAACCAAAATTTGGGCTGTCCTCGAAATGGTCCCACCCTCGAGTGAATCTGGAATCAGATCATTTCTCAGAAAGCTGGGTGCAATCCGGAGATTTATCCCGGATCTAAGCTTCGTCGTTCATCCAATCAACAATTTACTCAAGAAGGACTATAGCATTGATTGGACTGAAGATTACAACGAAGCTTTTGAACGCAGTTAAGCGTTTCCTGTTATCACCACCTACGCTAATGCCACCTAAGCTGGATCGCCCGTTAATTCTATACTCACGGGCTACCGATGTCTCGTTGGCCTGTATGTTGGCCCAAGAAGACGATGACAAGAGAGAACGTGTGATTTATTTCATTAGCCGAACATTGCTCGACTATGAAACATGCTATACACAGGCAGAACGAGAATGCCTTGCCATAGTCTTTGCTACTAAACGTCTAAGACATTACATGCTGAATCAAGAAACAAAGGTCATGGTAAAGACGGACCATTTACGGACTTTTCTCACACAAGGGTCCTTGTCCAAAAAAGCTGGACGTTTTATAACCTTAATGGGAGAGTTCGAATTAACGTTTGTAAACCAGAAGTCAGTTAAAGGACAAATCATCGTGGATTGGTTAGCTGACAACCCATTAGACGAAGGTGATCTAGTAGATTTAAACTTTCCAGATGAATGCGTATACTACATCGAAACTCGACCTGCTATCTCTGAGTGCCCTTGGTACACTGATATCATTAATTATATCATGGACCATACGTACCCGGAGGCAGTTACACCGCAACAAAGAAGGCGGTTACGCATAATCGTATCTAAATATGTCATCATAGAGCAGGTGCTCTATCGAAAAGCATTCGATGGAATGCTCTTAAGATGTGTCGACACAGAAGAGTCCAAGAGGATTCTCCATGAATCCCACAGCGGTATATGTGGAGGCCACTTCGGTGGCCATGCCACTGCTCAAAAAATACATCGAATGGGCTATTTCTGGCCCACTCTAGAACATGACGCGATAGAGTTTGCACGCAGGTGTCATAAGTGCCAAGAATTCTCTCACGAGATCCACATGCCAGCACAAGCTCTACAACCAATCGCTACTCCATGGCCCTTTTCTACATGGGGCCTAGACTTAATAGGGAAATTCTCTCCCTCATCCACAGACGGCCACAATTTTATAATCACGGCCACTGAGTATTTTACCAAATGGGTAGAGGCCATGCCTCTTACTACCGTACCTGGCTCAGTAATCGCTAAGTTCATTTTGAATCAAATCATTTGTAGGTACGGTATCCCGCAAATCATTATCTCTGATAATGGAATTTCTTTCAAAAAATGAAGAAGTTCGCGAACTATGCAGTAAATTCAAAATAAGCTATCATACGGCTTCCTTGTATTATCCCCAAGCTAATGGACAGGCTGAAGCAACAAACAAAATGTTGAAAGCCATTCTCCTTAAAATAGTAAAAGAAAACAAGCGGGATTGGCATTTGAAGTTATATCCGGCCTTGTGGGCCCACCGAACCTCAATAAGAACACCAACGGGAGCAACTCCTTTCTCGCTAGTATTTGGGGCAGAGGCAATTCTCCTGCTTGAGGTCGAAATACCCCAGTCTCCCGCATTTTGCTACAAGGGATTCTGGATGAAGATGCTTACAGAGAAGCACGTCTTTCCCAACTAGAAATTCTAGATGAAACTAGGTTAGATGCTGAGTAGTGGCATAGAGCTTATGTTGACCGAATGTGCCGGGCAAGTATAACAAGAAGGTCTATGAATGCGATATATACGAAGGTGATCTAGTTCTAAGACTAGATAGCCAGATCGATAAGAAGACCGACGAAGGAAGGAAGTTTCGGCCCAAATGGTTGGGCCCATACCGAGTCATGAAGGACTACGGGAATGGTGATTATCTCCTGTGTATGTTTAGAAGGTGAGGAATTTGGCGAAAACAGTCAATTCCCTACACCTCAAGCGTTTCTACGCATAAGCAGCTAGCACTACCTATATAACTATCTACATTGCGTCTTCATATAGATTTAGGATCATTTTGTCCACTTGTTCTTACATAAATTGTGATCAAGGAATCTATTCTCAAAGTAATTCATTACAAACTCATGATGTTGTCTGGCACAAAACTATTCTAATCCTATCTCTCCATTTTGGCGATATCATCTAATCATCTTGGAATCTTTTATCAAACAAAATCAGACATGACGAAGTCTTAACGGTAATCACACCAAGATCTGCAAGTTTGATCTCACTTTGATTTCTTCTTAGGATAGGTGTCTTGCCTATGGTCTGTTCTACAAGCTTCATGGTGTCACATCTATCCCATATACACATCTCTTTGGAAATAAGCATATACTGACATTCTACTCAAAAAAGGACAAAGTCAAGAAGTGATTAAACAGAAAATTTTATTTTTACACATTTCCTTACCCCACCAACCTTTGTTGATGAGCTTGCATCTCTTACTAGTGATGTAGGGTTGGGAAAGGATGGAAATGCTCTTACTCGCCTATGCCTTACCCACGGTGATAAACCCACGTTTCTTACTAGGTAGCATGGGGCAAGGTGTAGGGGGTCCTCTAGACAATGCAAACGTTAAAAGGTCATAAACAAACTATTCAAAATTTGAGTCAAAAATGAATGAATCAGATATTCAAAACATTCCCAAGAAGAGTTAAAAATCCTAAAAACCCAAATTTTGTCTACTATGTGGCCATCTACGGGTCTAAGTCTGGATAAACCGCTTGAATCAAGTTGCATCCAAAACTATGAAGTCATTCAGGTAGACCACTAAGCTTGTAGTTTTCAATTTGGTTCCACCAAAGCTTCATCTGTCTTTCATCACTATCATTTCACCATATTTCATAACTTGCATCCTTCTTGGCTCTTGGTGATCAAGCCCTCGCATCCTACTAGTTGCATGGAGTTAAGATTGGGGCAAGTTAATCTGTTCATCATAACTGGTTATTTTCATCACTTTGCCAAAATAAATCATGAGCTATCCAAATTGCTCACAGAAGCTAAGATTTAAGATCACAACTATATCTACTTTGATATCATGTATCAGCATCATGAAACACAAAAAGAAAGCAAAACATTTGCATCATCTATTTTCCATTGCATACATTCTAGAAAGCATATAAAACATACATCGTAGTATACACAAGAAAGCTGGAAACAGAAAGGGAAATACACGAGTGACAAAGTTTTGATCCAAAAATGAATGCATATATATAAATAATCAACGTTTATAGTGCAATGACTTAATGCTCTAGATGAATGGTCACAACGACTCAAAGTTTCCATGATATAGTGCAAAAACTCTATAGTCCAAAGTACAAGGGCCAGGTCGCCTCTAAACCCCTACGCGATACATTCCGAGGCGTTCGCGCCCTCACCTAGGACTCTGGATTCTTGAAAGCTCGGGGAAATCTGAATGCACAGAAGAAGATCAGGGTCTCGAGGAGCAGCCGCGGAATCACCAACTGGAAAAATTATCTACTCACCAAGACGCTCGGCTGTCCAGTTATTAAGCAACCGCCAACTCTGTACGAGAAGAGTCGAAACAATACAAATTAGCTACAGGCTTGCCACCACTTCAATTTCTTCAGACGTCTGTTATGATTACCGAGAATCTTCTAGAGGTGATCCCCGGCATCCTTCAAGATAGCTCAATCACATATCCTCTCCATCAGGGATCATTACAGAGATACTTCAATTTCAAACACCTGATGAATTAGCTACTTCCACTCGTCAAATGTATCTACCAAAATCAAGGAGGATTGTTCAATTAGATAGTTAGTTAAAAGACTTAGAGATAGTCATTCAGATAACTATGTCTTATGGAGAGATAGCAGTTAAAACAAGTCCTAAATCAAACTAACACTGACAGGGAGAGAGGATGTAATTAGAATTATGAGTTACCGGGCATTTTATAGATTGTAACAACATATTTCAAGCGCCAACTAAAGATCAAATTGCCGACTGAGGAGGAATTTTATTTGTTTGAGTTCGGTACAAACCTGATCATCCCACAACTGAGCAAGGGCCACTCCTACCACAACCCTGAAAGAATGAGATCCTCTGAAACTATTATTCTCTCTCTCTGCACTCTGTTCTTTACCTCCCTGTCTGTTATAGTTCACTATTATCTTTTTGAATGTAATGCCATTCAATATCATTGTTGATCCGTTTGCTAGTCTAACTTTTCATTTATGGATTCCTCAGATTATAGTACTTCAATATCCATACATTTCATCGTTGCTAATCATGCAGTACCCGTTCAATAAATTATTAGTTTTAATGTAGAAACCTGTGCCCGAGTTTGCGTTCCTACCGGCTCTCTTTGTTGCCCGAACAACCATCCTGGACGTTGCCCTATGATTGAAAAAAGTAATCGCTGATTAAAGTACAAGCCTCTAGGCCCCCACTCTATCCCTTTTTGGCACCGTTGTATAGGGAACAAGGTGTTATCAAAGGTTAAGGTGTTAAGCATAGCCCAGATACCGTGAGGTTGTACTAGCTAAGTTTCCATTTAGAAAGGATGTACATCCACCCATAACTATCATGTTTTTAAAATAATCAGGAGACCTTATAGTGACAACAAGAGATCCCCTAGGTCGAGAGCCTCCTGTGGAACACACACAATGCCAAGTTCAATGATATGGTACGCTAGTGGAACCATTCTCATATATGCTGTAAGATTGCATGTTTAAACTACTAGAGACCATAGAAAAAGATGCTCTATTAGGATAAACCTGTCTAACCATCTGGCTGCCCTCAAAACCGACCCGTGGAACAACTTATTGCTTACCTAAAACAATGAATGACCCTAATGGTGGGGATGAATGGTGCTAGAAACATTCAACTAGTATGAACTAGACCTCAAGTTTTCTCAAAGATTGTCGGGGGTTAGTTTCTGATGACCCTGTATCAATTCCTTTTTGAATTTAAGGTCTTGTGTCCCCAAACATATGCCTACATTGCTGATGGCCAAAACTTCAACCATTTTCCCTCTACCTGTAAAATGATGTAGGCCCATGATATGGTTTAATGGGGTATGACCTCCAAATGTCCCCGATTAATACATGGGAAGAAATGGAACGATTTTTCCTCGATAAATACCAGGACTATTTTCGAAATAAGGGGATAGGAAAATAAGGAATGGATCTTTTGAATCTCACTCAAAAAGAGGATGCCCCGTGCAGATAGACTACCTAGACCATGTAGCCTTTTCCTTCACTATGCAATCTGTGCTCTGGAACTAGCTGTCTAGACAGTGTAAGCCTCCTCAAAACCGATGATCGGGACTCAAAGGATATAGATGAAGACATCACAATCCAAAGTGATGGTCAACTTAATGGGGACCCCTGGCAGACATTAAAAAGTTAGATTTCACAGATATACATCCCATATTTGTAGGAACAACTCACATAGAATCGCCACAATAGATGGTGTGACATGGGGCACGCGCGAAAAATGGCAGTATGCCGGCCCTCTGCAATGTGTCCTCCAAGTCTGAGGGAAAGGGCATCTAATACCCCCAAAAGCTAATCACACTGATCTCTCTCGATTCAATCTCATGTACTCTACTATCGCCTGCATAGAACCAAAAGGCTACACAAATATAGGGCAAGTTATTCATCTACTGCCCAAGGTGTAGAGAAAGTCATGGACTGAAGGACTGTCCACTAGACAATGACATAAATTTTTCAAGTCATTTAAATCAAAACAAGTTAAGAATAATTTGCATTCTGTGCAATTACATGGGTCCCTAAGATAGGGGGGGCGGTTTTCAGTCTAACCAAAATCAAAACTATAACCAAAGAGCACAATGGTGTAACCGCCAAACTAAACAGGAATGCACCATGGCCATATAACCTCCGCCCTTGGGTCCAACAAATTCCACAGGAGTCGCGAGCCCGACAATATGCACAACTAAATTTTTATCACCTAACCATGGGATCCAAAATGATCCAAACAATCCACCCTTTTAACTCAAAATATAATCCTACCCAGTATGCGCAACAACTAGGTGGAATGCCCCTAAATCCTGTGGATTTTCAACAATATTCCCCCCATTCAACAAAGAATTTTCACAAGGTCAACAAGCCTTAAAGGCTTGACCAAGTAATGCTTCCCAACCTAAAGAAACCTACCCAACCATAGATGACCTACTCAGACGGGGGGTGGAAAATCCTTAAAATGTAAGGGCATGATCGAAATCTCACTCCGTAAAATGTAGAATCTATTCGAGCGAGAAACCCTCACAGTGGGTCTCTATGAGATTACAAGAATATATCAAATCGCAGTCAGGGCAAGGTTACATAGTAAAATGGGCCTTCTTTCATCACGTATATCGAGGAGATCCCTTTTAGACAATGGCTTTTTCACAGAGAAAACAAAACGCTAACGGACTGTTAAAGAAACTCATCAATTAGACAAATAGCACGTCCTCTTTCCCTGATATTTTAGACTCTTTGAGGAATCCAAATGCCATAGTTTCTAAGAAGCACTTGAGCTCTCTAATTAATTTTGCAAGGTGGCGAGGAAGTTAAGTATTGGCGTTCCTTTACTGCAAGCTTTTACAGGATATTCTTGAACTAAGGTAAAACAATTAAAGAGCTCCCCATTAAAAAATCCAGGGACTGCCATAAATTGGACCAACCGTTTTATGCCTCATTCATGTTGATGGAAAACGCTTGCTAGCATATTAGAGGGCAATATGTACGTACCCAAAATTGTAAGGTACTGTACTGCCAGAACAGTGTAACAAGTGCCCCGATGATGATACAGGTCTCCTCGCAAGGTGTTCGGGATCTGGAAAAGCCCTCGAAGTTATGCGTTCACATCCCACATGCCTCGGTTTGCCCCTGCGTCCTTTTTTTTCCCCTTTCTTCCCTCTTTCCTTGGCTTCTTGGCCTTCAGTGATGAAACCACCGCCTTGTAGGGCGGCGGTCTCGTGACCGCCGCCCTGAACAGGGCGGGCGGTCCTGTAACTGCTGCCCTGCTCAGAGCGGCAGTCCTCTGTGCGCATTTTCCATAACACTCTTTTGGCACGACCCACGTGAAATATCACGATTCACCAGCTTTTCTTTTCCGACTTGAGGCATGCATTAATGTTTTTGGTCCCATGGAATAGTGTTTTTCCTTTGTTTATTGTTTAGGAGTTCAATTTGGTTTTGATTCTTTGGGTGTTTGAATTCCTATAAATGCATGGTGTATGTATATGCAAAGGGTGAGAATTTTTGGTCTGAGTTTGTGGTGAAGAATTTGAGCTGGAGCTTTTGGTCACCATTTTTCCTTGTTAGAGTCTTCTGTTTTTTAGTGTTTTGGTTAGCTTGCTTAGGATTGATAGCATAGTTCATACTTCATACTTGGTTTAGTATTGCTCAGTTGTTGGTAAGCCACAGACCCATCTTGTGCAGGTAGTGCTGTTGTTCTATCCAATCCGGTTAGAAGCTTACCTCTGAATCCCTCTTCACTATAGATTTTTATTTTACTGTGACTTAGAGTTCTTAGTTCAATTCATTATATACCTAGTTAGCTTTATTCAGCTGTTGGTAAGCCACATATTCAACTTGTGCAAGCAGTGTCTTTGTTTTGGAACGGAATAGCTTTGGAAGCCATTAAAGTTGCAGGTTTTTCTCTTCACATAGGATAGTCGCAGGTTCTAGTCGCTTCATGTTGCATGACTCGCAGTAAAATCCCGCTAGGAATCGCATAAGCCAAGCTCTGTACTCTTGCGCTATCCCTCTCCTACTCGCATTCTCGGTCTGCATTCTGAGCTGTCCTTATCCCAAAATCTACTCCTATCGGTGCTAGCATTACA
This sequence comes from Taxus chinensis, assembly GCA_019776745.2. Classification (NCBI taxonomy): domain Eukaryota; kingdom Viridiplantae; phylum Streptophyta; class Pinopsida; order Cupressales; family Taxaceae; genus Taxus; species Taxus chinensis. The sequence continues at coordinate 870,345,627 of CM034148.1, read as the reverse complement.
CGCTTTTCTGGATCCAAGTGAACACGAAAGAACGAGAAGATCATACTGAGGGGACGAGATCACATACACCATCGGATTCGCCACTGTTCTGCGGAGTCCAGGTTTTAAATTTCAAAGTTCTAGTCAGATTCATATCAAATAGAGTAGTTAATCGCTTTATTTCATTTCATTCTATTCTCGATATTGCCAGGGAAGCTGTGGGGATTGATAGTTTCTGAGAAACTATGATTCACTCCTCACTTCTGAGGTAGGATCGAGAATCTTGCAGGTAGATTAGACAGGCTATCTTATTTATTTAGAATAATTCTACAAATCGCACAGGCAAATAACCACACTCGGTTATCTTGTCTGTTTTAAATTATTGTTTAGTTATTATTTCTAGATACGCTTAAAATAGTTTGTTTTCCTTAAAATTGTTAGAATATTTCTTAGAAAGATAAAAGTTATATGTAGTTAGATTTATTTCACTTAGTTAGAATTTATTTCATTACAGTTAGATTACATTTTGTTTCGTATGACAATCACGGGACCTCAAGAGCCCAGGGAATATATATTTGAGCCAATCGTGCCTCAACCAAACCTCGTCACAGCGATAGTTGACATAGACCAAAATCTCAGGATACAAGTATTCCGAACAACCACAGATTTACAACTGATCAGTTCACAGTTAAGAGGATTAAACATAGAAGACGACCAAGCACATGCGTTTTGGTCAAGTCAGCCAAACTACAGATTACCCTAGAAAATATCCACATGACTGTAGAAGGGCTCGAAAGAGAACAAACATTCGGGTGTGATCCTTTAGTTCCACAGCCAGACGCTGGAGACACCCTCGTAGATATAGATACCAGTTTAAGAATCCAGGTTGCGAAGAACGCCTGTAAGGTATTCTGAGAAGATTGCACAACTGTTGGTTCTAAACATAGAAGCTGAAAAAGCATACGATTACTGGATACTAGGGATTAGAACTTGATCTCGCGTATGACCATAACAGGACCGCAACAACCAAGAGTCTATGGTTGTGATCCACAGATCCCACAGCCCAACGAATCCACAAGTCAGTTAGATATAGACACTAGCCTACGCACCTTGGTATTCAGTCCACTCCACTTCCACCTATCATCATCGAACAACTGTCCTTACTAGATATAGCGGCTAACGAAGCTAGGGAATTCTGGACTAGGCCAGAAAATCGTCCATAGAGTCAATTATATTCATCATCCACCATATGACCTTATCAGGAGATATACACGAAACAATCCCAGGTCATTTTCCACGTATTCCGCAACCCATAGATCGAATCACGCCAGAGCTCGATATTGATTGGAGCCTTCGAGCAGTCATCCTCGCTGATCGATCTATCACACCAGTCCAAGTTAGAAGGGCCTTCTTTGCCTTAGATTCACAAATATCCACTAGTGTGTGTCGAAGACATTAGACTGCCTAACTAGTTTGTCTGCATATTCTACCCCCACCGGCTATCTCGGCACGACCTCGAGAGGTCAGGTACGCGGAAGAGTAACTTGTAGATTCTCACGCTCACCTGTCACTTTTCCGACTTACAGTATCTCCATACTTACACAATGTCTAGCTGGTTGTCCTTATGCTACTGAAAAAAGACAGGGGCGTACTTCCTTCCCTTTGAAGGAGTTCCATCACACTATCTAGATCTAGACATTTGTGCTTAAAACAACACCAAAAATGATTGACTATCATGCGGTTCCCCATACTTACAAAAATATGGAACCTAGGTTTAACAAGTTGAAATCAAAAGATTCCCATTACAACTGAAACCTTGTTTGGTTCTTTGTGCTAGAGAGCCCATAGCGGGTAACTCATGAAGACCTTCATCTCATAGTCAGGTGGAATGATTTGGACACTTCTGAACCAGATTATTATTCGAATGTTCCCCTACGTCTTCATCTGAATTCTAACTTCAAAAATTGTACTCTTCCCCTGAAGGATTCCAATCCAAATATTATCCTCTGGACTCTTCTGATGATTCAGATACAAACTGAGGATGGAGGATCCAAACTACTAGTGTGGATTCATCTAATTCAAATCACCAAGTCATCTAATATGACTCCCACATTACGGTCCTCGCATTCTTCGCAAGACCCCTTTGGTGGTAGTATTCCTCAACGATTATCTTCAATTCCTGTGGTGATGTGTAGCAACTCCAAATGTGTCCAATGAAAAATCTAATACAATTCTTGAATTGACATAATCCTCCCTTTCTTTGTAGGACCCTTGTTATTATTCATCCAATGTGATTCTTGAATCATGGTCCTCCCCTTCTTTGCAAGACCTTCTTCATCAATCACCCCCAATAAGTATTCCTAGGTAAACCTTTGAAGATTCGGTGTGGCTCAAATTCATTCGAGACAAACTGTCTGAATCAACCCATGCATCACAATCTATAGACTTTGGAATTAATCCTACTAGTTTTTGATAATCGACATACCATTGTATAGGTAGGTCCACATCACCTTGAAATCTACTCTTGAGAAATGTAGCTACACATCTTCTTTGTCCCCCACATCATCTTCTTCTATCAATCATCATCAAACATCTTCTAAGTCTTCCACACCAATTAGATCTTCTTTCTTCCAATCAATCCCTGGTGGTAAATCAACAACTCATACCGTATTGATCTAGTTTCAGAATGAAGAAACAATTAGGGAATTTATAGGGGAATATGAAGATATTCCTTTAACATATTATGAGAAAGGATTCTCTTTAGACTTTGATGTGTGTATGGTTGTATTATGAGTAAAATGTTGTTGATTCCTTTTATCAAGAAAATGGAGGAAGAGCCTCAGATCATGTAACTATGATCCTCCTCTTATATATTCCATCTTATACATTCTTCATTATGTGATGATAACTCCTTGGTATTGCATTGATCCATGGCCCTATCTTCTCATCACCCAATAACTGCTTTGTCTATCATAATTCCTCAATCACAATCTCTTATGGGGTCAACACCAAGTATCCCTTCATCTTCATTTAGGTGTGGGTCACCTTCTAGTAGACCTCCCTCTTGCCATTTGTGGAACATTTTCAAGTAGTTCCACTATCTTCTATTCTTAGGGTACATCCAACTAGCCCCTTGTCTAGAAGGTATGGATCACCCCTGGGTAGTCCATCATATTCTATTCTTAGGCCACATCCTAGTAGAACATCCATCTTCACCTCATCTATGGGTCACGAATCCTAGTAGCCCTTCTTCTTCTATTCTTGGGCCACATCCTAGTAGCCCTTCATCTTCTATATTATGGATCACCATCCTAGTAGCCCATCTTCTTCAATCCTTAGACCATATCCTTTTCATCAATCACATTATTATTCTACCAAAGATGGTGGAAAGCCTGTGGTCATTTCTCACACGGAGTTCTAAATGTCCACATTCACTTTCTTCGTCCTTCTGGCGGTCAGATTCAGACAAATCACCGGTGTTAGCTTATAAGAAACCCAAATAGTTTTCTTAATCAAGCTCAAATAAAAACTGCAAAGATCTCTATAGCTCCCAACAAATCAAACAATCTCAAAATTCTAAATCAAGCGTGATTCAAGAATTTGCACAGTTTAACGTACCCATAAAGTATGGTGCAAAGTGCAAAAACCTCTAGATAGGGAACTCAAGCTCCCACATACAAAATCCATGTTTCAGGAAAAATCACAGTCCTTTGTTGAGTGTGAACTCACCATTGATCATCGAGATCTAGGAAAATATAGGTACTCTCGATAAACAAATGCGCTTAGTCTCCCTTATCAAGGAAGTTGTCAAACATTATTGTTGAATCCTTATCACACAGAGTGACTTTGTTAGTCCCAAAGAGGTCTTAAAAAATTCATCAAAATGTCATATTGGTTAAAAATTGAACTTACTAAAACAGTAAGTGGTCACAAACCTTCAAAAACATTGAGAAAACATCAAGAAAGGGAAAATCAAAGGTACAAAGATCAAACATTCGTAGCAATCGAGGTGTTACATACACATGGATATTTCTTTCTTCCCTTCCTTGTTATTCTTTTGCAAGTCTCCCTACCATTTTCATCCCTTCAGTGATATTCTGGTTAGCTTATTTTCATGCATTTTGTGACATTTATCTCTATGATAAACATTCAACCCTGGTGGTTGTAGTTGAAGTTTGGGGGAATTAAATATCGACTGACCTCTTCCGGGAATAGTTATCACTTTCAACAATATAGTAAACTTGTTGCGAAGAAATGATGGACATATTTAGATTGACACTAGCCAAGGGGGAAATCACAATGTAGACTTCTATCTCCTTAGAGTATGCGAGAGCCATCAATGATAGTGAGGTCGCTTTCCAAACAAGAGATCTCAACAATAATTATTTCGACACTCAAAATAATGTAAGGCTGGAAGCTCACAGTAGACAAAAGTCATACTGTTGATATAGTAACTGTCTCTATCAGGACCATGTCCAATAATCTCTACTAAGGCAATGTGGCATGTATCACATGGAATTAGAGTTAGGTGGGGATTCCAAGGCCTCAAATGCAACTCCGTATAGGGGATATGGATGTTTGGCTTGTACCTATGAGCAATGTACAGATCACCTTCCAGGAATCCATTCAAAAATCTTTCAAACTGAGTCATTCCTACACATTGGTTGGGGTTTCTTCACTTGTTGTCTATTAAATCTTTCCTTCAAGAGGTAATTAATCTCCACGTGCACACACTATATCTCTATGAGTAAATAGGATTAGTATGTTACCAGGCATGTTTTTTGGACCTTGTTCAGCCTCAATCTCTAGTTTGTATCTTGTCTCACGATTTGTGCCTTTGGCTAATCACTTCTTCATCGCAAGGCTTCTAAGCTACATTAATAACATTCACATCATTCTTCTACTTCATTCATAACATCCATGTGTATAATATTACTTGTTTTCCATTTTTGCGGACACATTTGTCACCTTTCATAGAAACAATCTTCTCCTTCCTTTCTATCATGTGCTTTTAGGCCAACTTACACAGGGGGTATCTTTGATCCTTCCCAACACTTCATTGGTTTACGTTCATCATCATGTTGAACCTATCCATAATGGCCTTGGGTCCCACTTCTACACATGAAGAGTTTGCCATTGACTACTCCCACCTAATCACTGGGGCATTTTTGTATCTTCACCTTTCTGGTACACACACGGCCTTATGCCCTTGTACATCCCATCTATCACTAGGAGCATCCACACTTCCTCGTCTTCCTGTATATAGTTTCATAAAACTTTCAAAATCAACCAAAACATTCAAATATGTTAGAAAAATCATCAAGAACATTCAAATATGTTTCAAAAAACTTCTAAAACTTGAAAATCATCCTACAAAACATTGTTCTTTAGTTCTCACTTGTTCATGTGTGTGACTTTCAGATCATCTTGATCTACCTACATCAACAAAAGCTAGGTTGCTTACTTCATCTGTACTTTGGGGCACAATGAGTTGCCTGGTACTGTTTTGTAGTGCACATTGCTTTTCCATCAGACCCAAGTGTCCTTCGTTATTCCCCTCGCATGTATCCTTGCATGGGGCACCATCATCAACCCTTGTTGCTAATTCACACAGGTCATAACTGAAGCTCGATAATAAAAACATTACATTATGTTTCTCTGTTAGTTTAGCTTGTTTACTTTCTCATATTGCATTGGATTGTGTATGTTGCATGGAGTTAGGCATCTTTCACTTTCTCGCATTGCATTGCATTTTGTATGTTGCATGGAGTTAGTGTTTTTAGCAATGGACAATTGTTCGTAGTATGGTTTTTCATGTCATTCTACTTTTTTCGTATGCTTATATTTTTCATAAGGACCGATGATGTAGATCTCTTGGCATTATGATCACACTGAAGGTGTTCCAATGCACAGGCTATAGGCTAGTTCTTCTCTCCACTTCTCCATATTTCTTCTACATCACTTTCCTCTCACCATTATTCTTCTGCTTCACCTGGGGCATCTTGCCCCTGCCCATTCTTCTATCTATTTCTCACCTCTTTTGATTGTCGATCGTCTTCCTTCATCACCCCATCGACACTCGAGGGGGCATCTCTCACTTCTACTACTTTTTCTTCTATCACTTAAAAATTTCATCCGTCTACTATCTTTGAAGTGGCGTCACTTACGCCACCCCAAAGAGGGGAAAATGTAGACACCCATAATTACGCCTGAGCAATTTAAATACTTAAATTTCGCTAATTATCTCCTTTCCCACAAATTGGTGACATTTTTTCAAAAGGGCTAATCTTCTCTCCTATCGTCGTTAATTAATTACACCACGCTAATTAATTAAGTCACCTATCCAACAAATACCCTAATTAACGACCTTCCATTAATAAATCTCCCCTTCTATCCAGACTAATTAATTATTATTATTTAATTAGCATCCCCTTTCATTTAACCAATAAATCAATATTCAATTGATTTAATCCCCTTCTATAGTCTAAATCATGCTAATATTCCTCTAAAAGCTTTTATAATCTTGCACATCTATTAATTAAATCACCTTGATTAATTAAAAGGCCCCCTTTATCCACATGAGTCACTAAAGGAAAAATAAACCCTCCTAAAGTTAACTCAACCCTATCTAAACCCCCCTTATCCATAACTAACTCAACATCTCTATTATCCCACATGCAAAGGAATGTAGTGATTCCTTTATCCATTGGGCTATATAAAGAGCCCTCCTCCTACCTTTACACTTACACCTAAGTTCCTTGAGAAGACAAAAAGAAAAACATATAGCAAATAGACTAAAAATTTTCCTTTGTTATTCTTGAGAATTCACCACTTGAAGAGTTAAGCCTCTTTTCTAGCCAAAGTGCTTGGGTCATATGGGAGGTGTCAAAAGGGTCTTGTAGCCCAACTTTGATAAGCTCTCATTCCTAGGTTCTTGGGTATAAAAAAAAACCACTTTGATTGCCATGGAGCCTACATAGGTCCATTTAACTTTGTTGTTAATCAAAAGAGTAGAGGTTATTGACAAATTTGTATTCTTAGTTTTATTTATGCTTTGAAGTTTTAAATGCAAATAATGTTATATGTCTAACCTTGTTTAGCTCTTATCTTGATGGTGCTTTAGACTTTTCTTTAACTTTGTTAATTAAGACTACTAGGTGTTATTCTTTACTTTCATTAACTTAGCTTAAGCACAAAACTATGAACACACAATCATCATTACAATTAGAGAGAATATTATGAGAAAATTTAAATGTGAAGAAACCTGATACAGAGTTTGAATTTTACAAGTAGAGAGAAGAAGATTTAACTATATTAATATGTCTTTGTCATACGACATTCCAAATGTTCTTAAAATAAATAATTAACCATTATCATAACGCCATCACATTCATATCAAACATAAACACCATATACAATATATATATATATATATATATATATATATATATATAAAACAAGATATAAAAAATCTAGATTATAAAGTATTTCAAATTTTGAAATGCCATCACTTTCAAGTTTCATACGTAAATATATAAATTATTTCAAATTTTAAAATTCCATCACATTCAAGTTTCATACTTCAATATATAAAGGATTTCAAATTTTCAAATTTAAAGTTTCAATTTTTCAACCTTCAATCATGAATTTTTTCCCCAGAAAAATTGACATCTTTTTTACCCCTTTCCCTAATGACTTTCCCTCATGTATTCTTTTCTTGAATAATCCCAGAACTAATCAGATCTTCCGCAACATTGTTTAGATTCTTTAAGATTGTCTGTTATTCCTTTGTCGCATCTCCATGGGATTCCAAACTAGCATCTGCAACTTCCTTTGTTTTGAACAAAATGTCAGGGTCAAAGCCATTCTCTTTAATTATCTGCTTTAGTGTATTGTTTTGTTTGTTTTGTTTTTTTTCCAAGTGAACTTGGAACATCTTTGCTTGACTCTTAAAATTTTCATATTTTAACTGCAAAAAAAAATTGAGCTCAATTAAACATATTACTAAAATAAGAAAATTTCAAATTAACAAAAAATATTTTTTTAAAAAAAATATATATTGTTTTAAAGTGATAATACTTATGACTGTTCTATCTTTTTCGGAATTTGAAATTGCCACCAGATCCTTGTCCTTAAACCATTTGTTAAAATATGTTTGGGCTTCACCACTAATATTTTCCATTTTTTTTGATGTTTTATCTAAAATATTGTCTTTATAATTGTTGTTATATGTGATAGTACCACCTCTTGCTTGGGTAAGTAAGGAATCCATCTTTACAGGTTGATTCTGTACTACAACGTATAAACTGTCCCTTTGCCAATAATTTTCATAATGACTTATTATCTCATTGATTAGTATTTTTTTCCTTCTCTCCCATTCTGTGAGCTAACTGATATGAGGTACACTAAAATCTCAGACATGGGATCGAAAATCATAACAAATCAAGTTCTCTAAAGGAAATGATGGAAATTGTTCACCTTCTTTATCCGAAGAAGATGTCGATGGAGAGGTATGGGGGCTTTCAGGTTGATCATCGTCTGCTACCTCTTTTTCCCTTTGGGTGGCCTGATCCTATTTGTGATAAAATAAATCAATATTCAAATATTGGAATCGAAAGTGAAATGTAAAAAAGTTGAATAAACTATGTTGAAATAGAAATATACATGTTGGCCTTGAATCATCTCACGTGTATTGAAAAATCATGTTGGGTCATTGCTATCAATTCCCAAGTAATATTCATCTAAAGTTATATTATTTAAAACTAAAATGTTGGTTGTGCTGGGCAAGCCAGCGAGAGAGAGGGTTGGAATTCGAAACGAGGAGGCAATGTTTAGTGTCTCGCTAGGGGTGGACGAATTGGCATGTGTTTACCAATGTTATTTTTTCCTGAACCTTTGGTTGGAATTTTGAATCATAATGGTGGAGGATGTGCTAGTGCCGCTATTTGTACAGATGGTGAAGGACTTCAATGTACAGAAAATTCCAAGAAAAATAAACTAAATCATATGAAAAACTGTCGACTATGCAAAAACTATGAAATTATATGAAAAACTATTCAAAAATTATACTAATGCAATAAAATAATACCTTGTTGTTGAGGGGGTAACATGTCGTTTTACTTGAGGTGGCCATGTTGGAGTAGTAATTGGTTGTGTTTGAGCTGTGTGTGGCTAGGATTGCTGAGCAGGGTCTTGATGATTTACAATTGCACGTGATTGAACTGAGTGAGTTAGCGAAGATGGTTGAGAACCACGTGTATAGTCCAAAGTCCCTGCAAGTGCAACAACATTCAATTGCATGTCAATTCAATATGGTAAATGGTATATTGTAAATAGAAAATGGTAATATGTAAATAGTAAATGTTAGGGTATTATGTCTCTGTCATTTAACTAATGCAAATGCTTGGGGGTTTTACGATGAGTGAACTTCCATTTTAGATTGTGAATTTTCCAATGCCTCAACGTGTTGTTGGCATCTTCCTCTTGATGCCATTTTTTTTGTAGAAGGGCCTCCAAAAATATTCTCTACCTACAGTCAATATTTAATCAGATTCAGAAGTACATAATGTTTGCATTGCATAAATATTCAATCATAAGTACATAATCAAGACAATAGCCATACTAAATTCTAATGTCGAATTATAAACTATATATCTATTGTTCTTGAAATGAAATTGACAAATTCTTCATCGTCTCGTTCATGTTAGTAGGAATTGGTTTTTCTTTTAAATTAAAAAGAGCCTCGTAATAAAGGCCAAGGAGATAGTTTGTGGATTAAATAACTATTTTTTTAGAAATCGATGCATTTGTAATGTCATATTTTATTTTATTGGATAAAAAGGTGCACGAATTAAATTTTTACTTTCAATAATGTATGCAATAGTCCATTTTGGTATATCCATTTGCCGACCCTACAAAACAATTCTGGCTTGAAAGAAAGAAATCATGGCAGCAAGAAAGTGGTGTGCAATTCCTTGCGTATCCACACCTTGTCTTGATTTATTGATGTGAGATGCAAAAATTCATTGGAATTAATATCAATTTGAATTGTATAAAAAAAAACTTTCAAATGAAAATTGAAAATAGATTACACGTACAATCAACATGGAAACCGAAAGTAGATTCGAGGTACTTCTTATCATTTTCGACGAGGGTTGCTTTCATTGTTACTATGGGTGAATTTTTAAATGGAAGTCATGTCAACCAATAGATATCAACTGCATCGACACCGAATTGGAGTATACGACTATCATCCACAGTAACACTAAAATTACCATCTTTTGTATTGTATGAGGAGTGAAGGTAGTTTATAATGTCATGATCAATCTCAAACTGGGACATCTTAACGATCCCATCAAAATCACATGCATCTAGCAAATCCTTGTATTCTTTATTCATTTGCAAAACTGTCTAAATGTGGGGGCACAACAAGTTCCTATATTGTATCTTGCCCTTGGGTAGGGCTTGTGGGTTGACCAATGCCTTGTTAACCTGATTTTCCATTGGATCTTGGTCTTGAGCTTGGGATGTACTTGTAGTAGCCATTATACTTGAGTTTTATTGGATTATTTTTTGTTTGGTAACTTGGTTACACCACTAGCCCCTGGTGCAGTGATGTACAATTCCTATAGCAGTAAGTGTTAGGAGAACGGAGAAAATTTGGGAGTCATGAAGTGTAAACGTGCAAATGATGGGCAGTGGGGTATTTATAGGACAAAATAAGGGTTTCTCAAGACTTGGGCATATGACATCAAATTTTATTAACACACGACAGCAAGGGTTGATTTTGTGCGCTAGCAAATTTTTTTGATGCATAACAACAAGGGTTGCTAACGTGCATCAGTAAAATTTGCTGACACATGACAACAACCCCTATCACACGTTAGTAAAGTTTGTTGATGTATGATAGCAACCATTTTTTTTAGGCATAAAAAAATTTTACTGATGCGCGACAGTAACCCTTGTTGTCACACGTCAAAAAACTTTTATGACGCATGGCAACAACCCTTGTTGTCATGCGTAAACAAAATTTTCTGACGCGTGATAGCAAGGGTTCTTGTTGACTAATAATGAGTGTTTTTTTGTCGTGTGTCAACAACTCTTGCAGTTATTGTTATATGACAATATTTATATAACACTAACAGTCAGGTGACAACTATGCATCAACAATGAACAATACCTATTTTTCTATGTCTACATAAAAATTTTCCCCTTAGGGCACTCACTCTCGCTCAAATAATATCAAGCAAAAATTTCGTTCTCAAAAATTAGAAAATTTTCCTTTACGCGAAAGTGGTTCTAGGTATATTCGTTGGGGATTTTCCACCTCCATTTTACTAGAGGATTCTTAAAATGAACCTTAAATTGAATAGGCATAGTATTGATTTGATTCAGTGGTATAGGTTGGCTAAGCATATTTATTGTTGGGGTTAGGCGTTAATTGAGTTGGTAGTTGAGTGGATTTTGTTTGAGATCCAGGTTGGGGGTTTGGTATCAAAGCTTATTGTTGTGGGTAAGGAGGTTGATGGTAGGATTGCTAGTATTTAGGAGGAGGGTTGTTCCATAGTTGTCCTCCTCTCCAAGAATGTTTTCATATGATAGGAAATAAGAGTAAGTTCATCTCTCTGGAAGAAAATGCATTAGGTACAATGATATTTGGTGATAATACATCAGATGTTATTGTGGGAAAAGAAAAATTAAGTCTTAATAATGGCAATACCATCACTGAAAATGTCTTATACGTTGAAGGCCTGAAACTCAATATTGAGTGTAAGTCAAATGTGCAAGCAGGTGTATACAGTGTTGTTTCATGAAAAATGGTGTGACATAAAGAACAAAAAATTAGGAAAGGTTGTTGGGAAAGCAAAGAGAACCAAGAATAATATGTATGTGCTAAAGGAGATCAACAAAGAAAATTGCTTCACTAGTAAGGTAGATAAGAGTTGGATTTGGCACAAGATGTTAGGACACCTCAAATTTGATAACCTTGTCAAAATCATCTCTAGGGGATGTGTAAGAAATATTCCTAATATTAACAAAACAACTAATAAGCTTTGCAAATCATGTCTTCATGGTAAACAAACTAGGAGAAGTTTCAAATCAAAATAATACTCCACTACAAGACCTCTAGAGTTTATTCATATTGATCTTGTAGGACCAACCAGAACTGAAATTATTTAAGGAGAGAACTATTTCATGTTGTTTATTGATTATTTCATAAGGATGACATGGGTTTCCTTCCTCGAATAAAAATCAGAAGCACTCGAAAGGTTTAGCTTTCAAAGCACTAGTGGAAGATAAGAAGAAGGAAAAAATCAAGAGCTTGAGATGTGATAGAGGAGGAGAGTTTTGGTCAAGTAAATTTTATGAGTTTTGTGAAACTCATGGTATAAGAAGACAATTATCAGCTACAAGAAAACCTCAACAAAATTGGGTAGTAGAAAGAAAGAACAAAACAATACAATAAATGGCTAGAACTATGTTGAATGAATCAAGATTGCCAGATGGATATTGGAGAGATGTAGTTAGCATAACAATATACATCCTAAATTGAGCTCAAATCATAATCAAAACCACAAGAATACACCATATGAGCTTTGGAGAGGAATACCTACAAGTGTAAAGAACCTAAGAATGTTTGGAAGCAAGTGCTACTTCAAAAGAGATGATGACAATCTTGGTAAGTTTGACTCAAGGTGTGATGAAGGATTTTTCTTAGGCTACTTAGTTGTTAGTTCAACATATAAGTGCTACAATAAGAGCCAAAAAAATATAGTTGAGAGAATCAATGTTACAACTGATGAAATATATCCAAAGAAAACCACAACTTAGCCCAAGGAGACTCCAGAAAGCACTAAAAATCAGGATGATGATGAAATTGCAGAAGTTGATCAAGAAGAAGAGAGTGAAGATGAAGAAATACCTGATATAAAATCATGTTCAAGGCATGTTAAAAGGGATCATCCACCAAATAATATCATAGGAAATAAGGAAGCAGGTGTTCAAACAAGAAGATGACTGAAAAGTATGCAAAATCAAGAAATCATTGCTTTCCTATCTAAAATAGAACCAAAGAATGGCATGAAGGCTAGCAAGGATAAAAATTGAGCCAATGTAATGAAGGAATAATTAGATCAAATAGATAATAATGAAACATGGGAGCTTGTTCCCAATCCAAAGAATAAAAACATCATTGGAACCAAGTGGGTGTTTAAAAACAAGCTAAATAATAAAGGCGAAGTCACAAGAAATAAGGAAAGGATGGTTTTCAAGGGATATGCTCAAGTTGAAGGAGTGGATTTTGATGAGACATTTTCTCTTGTGGCTAGGATGGAGGCCATTAGGCTCTTCTTGACATATGCAGCACATAAAGGTTTCAAAGTATATCAAATGGATGTGAAGTCAACATTCCTAAATGGGTACTTGAATGAAGAGGTATACATTGAATACCATGATGGGTTTTCTCTCACTAAGGATGTGGATTATGTTTATAGGTTGAAGAAGTCACTCTATGTCCTCGAACAAGCCCGTAGCGTTTGATATATCCAAGGTTCCATGTTCCAAATTTGGGAAATGATCTAGATAGCCTTTGCATGTGATAAATGTGATGTGTTCAAATAAAATTGATTACGTTGCAATTTAAGGTAAGCATCACCCTAGATGATTTGAAATGTGATGGGATACTGGTAAGAGAGAGAACATTCTTGATGGAAATTTATTAAGGATCCGTTCATGATATTTAAAGAGAACACATGTTATTCAGAGAGAAGGGCATGATCCAACCTTTTTAAAATTTTGTCTTTTCTAGTTCAAATATTGAACAACATAAACCATGACTATAGAGTAAATGCCTCTTAGTGAAGAAGAGGGCCCACTAAACCCCATTTATTTTTTAAGAAAAACCAATTTTCATGCTCTCCAACACATCAAATATCTACCAAACCACCTTATTTATCTTTAGAATGCCCACTCATATTTAAATCTCCACAACTTAGCCAAAAATAAAGTGACAAGTTTTCAGCAAACCATCTCCATAAAGTTACTCTTTCAAGACCATAATAAGAAGCATAAATATTGACGATACCAAGGGCATAGTCATTGGTGTTTAATAGGACCCATATGGGTCAATAAGATGGATCTTCCCCAAAAAAAAATTAAGGAGGAAAACTTATAATAAATGGAAATATTGGTAGTACTCTTGCCATTGTTATAGAAGTGTGGAAGTGGGAAAAAATAGACATAATACACTTTAATGTCGCTTGCTGAAGAAAACGTGTAATTTTGACTTCCTGTAAACAAACAAAATCCAACTTTCCAACTTTCTAACATGCATAGTGCATAAATTATTTTATGAGGACTCTATGATACCCCTTATATTTTAGGGTATGAAATTCATGAAATAATTTTGTCCATGCTAAGTTCCCTTGTTTGTCTTGTAAGTTAGAAACATCATCTAAATTAGGAAAACAGTCAAACAAAAGAGGTTGTTCATTTAGTTTAATAAAATCCTCTAAGGAACTGGAGCAACATTTAGCCCCATTAAATCCCTTAATGAATTTTCCCCACCCATGGATGGGATATGAGAACATTGAGAAGTTTCAATAAAGGTCTCAACTTCAAACTCTATTAATTATTTGGATGTGTCTTGGCTTTGGAAGGGTTTGGGGTGTGTCTGCACAAACGACATAGAAGAAGAGACATCATAATTTTGTCAGCTTGGTAAGAAGGGGGCGGGGATTTAGGAAGTGATGCCTAACTAGTTTTATTTCCTGTAACCACTTTTTTATTATTCATAGTGGTAAAAATTTGAACACTAGCTAAATCCTTAGGTTTATTCTCCATGACTTTTTCATCGATAGTATTAGGATTAGCCATAAGCAGGAAATCTCAAATTCTATGGTCTTGGGTTTGACACCTAAAACACGTGTTGGGTAGGTTGAAATATAACACCTTCTGAGAAAATAATTCAAAGCTGACTTTAATGTCTATGGTATCCTTTAAATCCTTGGTTAAGTCAACATCAACATGCACAAGTTTATTGGGTCGAGATGAATAAAAATGGTTTGGTTCAAAATAGATAACTCACATAATAGACTTAACAATATCTAGAATAAAGCACTAGATACGGATGAGAAGATTGGGTAGTTCAACCAAGATAGGGACTTTGAGACAGACTTGATTCAAGACCTTGAAGTCTCGTGTCCAAGGTGAGAGGGAAAAAAATATAACGTAAAAACCAATAACAAGATTATTAAAAAGGACATAGACCTATGAATTTTCTTTAAATGAAAACAAAAAGAAACCCTTTGTGAGATTCTTTATGTTATAAACCTAGATACCAAGAGGTTCCTAGAGGATCCTAATTTAGGACCTAAGAGAATATTCAGAAGGAATGTGACCAACATAGTAAGATATATGATTGTAATATTCATACCATTTTATGATAGGTTTTACAACAACAATGTCTAACAAAACATGAGAGGCTGAATCAGTTTCATTACATTGTCGTAAACCTTAGGGAAAAACTTTCTCATGCATTTGGGGGCCATTTTATCCATTGCTACAACCAAAGTTGCAGAAGGAAAACTAAGTGTAATTTAAATAGGTAATCTACCTTGTTGTTATGTTGAATTTATAGCATGCAAAATTAATTTTTTTGGCCATGACAACTAATCCCACCATTTGAAAACCTCTTTCACAGTCACTATGAATCCTTCGTCTAGCCAACCCATTAGCTCATGCAACCCCTATGAGTCCATGTCGTCCTCATTTTAGTCAAGGGGAAATTTATAAAATGGTTTTAAAGTGTGTTTCATGTGTAGGGTAATGGATCAAAGATGGTTTCATGATAAGACTAAGCTCCGAGGTGGAGTAGTGCTCTCCAAAGAACTAAATTGGAAATTTTAAACCATATTGTAGCATGTGTACATCCTCTGAAATATGACAGGGAATAATCAAACCCTTTGGGAGTTTAATAGGAGAACAATAAAGTGACCCAAGGCAATTTATGGAAAATCTATAGAGGTAATTGATGTCGGGAACAAGTTAAGTAAAACTAGGTCATTTTAGGCATAGGGAATAAAGGCTTCGATGGAGAAAGTCACCTTGTTCTAAAGATTCTAATAGTTTTGGGAGGATTTGGAAGCTCAAAAAATAGTAAATGGAAATATCTTGGAATCCTCCACGTGAAGGATACATTAATATTTTTCTAAATCTTCAAGATCTATTATGAAAAATCAAGTCACTATTACTGCTCCTTCTTGCCAAAAGGGTGAATGGTTCCATAAATTAAATTTCAATGTGAATCAAGCCTTGAATGTGGTGGAAATGAAATCATTGGATTATTTAGAGTCACTATCATATAATATTTCACCTTTGAACTTCAAATTTCACTCCCATGGAAGAAAAGGCAAACTGCATGTTCTAATTTCACGTTGAGATGATGGCATCAACATCACTTAAATGATTGAATGCACTTTTCAAGGTGGTATGTCCCATTGAAATTTTCCCAAGGTGTAAAGGGGCATGTGGGACACTGAATTTCACTCCCCCTATGCATGTTTATTTTTCATCACTTAAAAATTGTGACTTGACTGGTTAGGTGAACTCAATACAAAACATGCCCCCTCCTCATGTTGTGGCCCACATTGGCATATTTTTCAAGGCTACATGTTCCCTTGCAATTGTCCCAACGTTAAAATGGAGATGAGGGACACAAAATTTCACCCCCCCTTCCTTTTTCTTGCTTTCATCACTTATAAACTCCATCTTGAAGTGTTTGAAGTGCTAAGAGTGAACACTTGAACCCAACCTGAAATTAACCCCCTCCTCATGAAAGGGTGACCCATGGTGCATTTTAAAATTTTTTGTGTCCCTTTACATTTGTCCTAAGCTGGAAAGGGTTATGAGGGTAAAAAAATGTGCCCCCTCTGAGCTAGCCCCTGGACACATGGACAACATTTGTTAAGCCCTAAATGCTAGTTTCTAGATGATTAAGCTAAAATGTAAATACATAAGCCTAATATGATGCTATAGTAACGGTAAATAAGTAATGCAATGAAATACATAAATAGACCAATGAAAAATAAGCAATAAATAATTAAACCCTAATGTGTAAAGAAGGGTAAGATGCCTTAGTTGATTCACATTGTTGCCAAAGGTGTACAAGATTGGAAACTGGAAAAAGCCAAAGCACTGACCGTCACACTAGAGCACATGAAAATGTAGATCTAGACAGATAAGCTAGACAGGGGTACCTGGAGAGGGACAAGGGTGCCCATGGGAACCTGGGTATGCGGAAGTGATAATAAACCTAAATTATCAAGGTCACAAGATGTTTGTTGATGCTCACCTTTTGTTGATGTGGATTCACACAATGATCGTTGAGGTTGCAATAAACATGTAAAGAAGTACAAACCTGCAAAAACCTCAAATAAAAATCAAATACTAAAAATTAAAGATGCAAAATGAGGGGTCAGGCTATCCTCAAGTGCCACAATGGTGGACATACAACTGAGCGTTGCACTACATCTCAGACCCAATGTATTTCTACTTGTGTGTGTACGGAACTATACTCTAGGTTACTCTTTTTCCAATCACACTTCGATGGTGAGAAAGTAGCTAGATGTAAAGAAATGTAGTAAATTTGTGCATGGAATAGAATGAAATTCCATCCTATGAAGTGTGATACGGAAATCCAACCCTTTTTTTCCCTTGTGATGGAGTTAGATGGATGCAATGGAGCTCTTAAATGCCTTGATGGATGCAACCTTAGGTGGTGATAGTATATGTTTAGTGCTTGGTCCCTTATTATGATCACGTAACTTTATAATTATATAATTCCTTTGCTTGAATTTCATAATTAACCCCGAAAAGGCATACTACCAAAAATATAATATGTTCAAATGGATACAAAGTACCTAAAAAGTGTGAGTAAAGTACAAAGAGGACAGGGGTGTCCAAATCGGATGAGGGTGGCTAACATTGACGTCCTATTCTGGTTGCTAGTATCTAGGATAACAAATTCCAAAGAATGAATGATGGAGGGCTTAGGACCTTAGATGCAGATGTGGATCTACAAGCGCAAAGAAGATAGATGTATGATATAAAGAAGCTAGATCTGCAAAAATGAAACAGATAAGATTAGATAACAATATGCGGGGGTTGCTTGGATAGTGCCGGTTCCAAGAGGATATTAACTCCCTTGGAGGATTTTACCCTCGTGTCAGACAAGATAATAATAAATCATGAACAAAGTAATCATGCAAGCTAATGGAATATAAAATGACAAGCTAACTAAAATGACGAGGGGACTTAGCTTGTGCTCTGATATGGAGATGAACTGGGCATCAAGATGGTAAGATACCATGAACTAACATGGAAAAGATTTCTCCCTCAAACTTGCAAAACTTAATTAATCTAGTTCTTCTCCAGAGCTCTGGGCCTAGGTAAACAAGAAGCTATCTCAAAACTAGGTTCTCCAGGTCTTTCTTGAACTTGAAATATTCCGGTCTCTTTGAAATATGGGGAAAAACCCATATTTATAGCTTGGAGGTGAGGTTAGATTGGGGTTAACAAGTAACTGGGGTTGGGTAGAGTAACCCGAGTTAAGAGGTATGATGTGATCACGTGGGGACCACGGTTTGAATTATTAGATGGAGTGGGGAGCATGATTGACATGGTAGGTGAGATGATAGATTCCATTTGAAATTTAGAAAGGGGTGTCAGATGGGTATATTAATACCCATGGATTGAATAATTTGTGAGAGATGGGGGATAATGCCAAAATCTTAATTATTAAATGGGTTTATATGGAGCCCATTTAATAATTAATTAAATAAGGTTGAGTAAATGATGAGGATTTATTGAAATTTAGGAAAAATAAAGGTGAGATAGGGGAATTTACATGAACGTGAGATGACAGAGGGGCGCTATACCAAAAATTGGTGTCTACATTTTCCCCTTTTTGTTGAGTGGTTTGCGATAGCAAGCCACGAGACAAAAACAAAAAGGGTTAGATGAAATATGTGTCCGAGGATGGATGAAGACATGACCAAAGGCAAGATGCCCTAGGCAAAAAAGGATCACAATAACAATGAAAAAAAAGTATGGTGGTGACTCCAATATCACATCGGTAGAGGAAAATTGCGGTCTCAACGGAGACAGAATGACAACATTTCTACAGACTAGTGAGTGGGTGAAGACCACTGCAGTATGGATGTAAACCAAGATGACCAATGGGTCATAGGAAAACATCAAAATATGTGCAACTGAATGCGAAAGATGTGCGAAATCCTTTGTCTGCGAGGAATCGTACAAAAATCATGCGTCCACAAAAGGGACGTGGATGAAGATAATGATGCCCTAACACAGGGCACGAGAAGGACACAAAGTGAGTTATATGCGTTGACAAGTATAAGGATGAAAAGGTGCCCCAACATAAGACATAGATGGATGTTGAAATAAGATATCCCAGGGGGAATAATCATAAATGTGGACATGATGAGCAGATAGGATAGAAAGGTGAGATAAAATGCCCTAAAAGGGTGATAAATATGATGGTAATCATGTTTCATAGGAAAGATGCATAAGTGTTAGAAAATTAGAGGATGAAAAATTAGTCCTACTTGTTTGATAAGTAGGATAGGAAGTCATGATACTTTTACGACAAAACAAAAACAGAGAAAATGGAAGAGAGCAAGATTAGATAGGTGATGACCATTATGGTATATTCCAAGACAAAAATGTCAAAGGAAGATGGGAAGAGATTATTAGAAATTTATATGATGATGTCTCTACAAGAGAGGACTGAAGAGGATAAAAGATGTGACCTGGTTCTCAAAAAGAGAAGAGGTCAATGCTGTCGAGAGAAGAACGAGAACGATAATGAAATGGATCAATGACGGTATATAAATGGAGAAACATTGGAATTGACCATGAATGCTAGGTGTGAGGGATGTTGAGAAAGAGAAAAGGGAATAGACAAGAGGATTGGTTGATTATGAGAAGAGTAAGAAAAATTGAGTGTAAAGGCAACATGAGTATGGAATAAAGGGACAGAGATAGAGGAGGAGAAAAGAAACTATGCTTCAAACTAGATTAGAGATAAATAAGAAAGGTTGCCACTCAAGGCATTACACTTGCTTCCGATAACATGTGTTAATACATAACCAACGATAGTTAGTTATACCAAATGACCATGAGGGAAATATGGATGAAAGATGCTCATAATCCTAATGTTGACATGACAAAGGGATTGAGATGTAACTTGTACACGGGAAGAGGGATCTCCAAAGGTGGTGTTCCTTAAGTCTATGCCCTAGCTCTGGGAAAGGGAAAGAACAATAGCAGAAAGTTGATCAATGCGGGAAGCTTTCAGAAAATGTTGATAAAATGAAGGCTAATCAATGCGAGAAACCTTCTAGATGCCATAATAATAGAGTAGCCATCCTTCAAGGGTATGGTATACTTTATACATAATATGGATGACAAGAATAATAATGATAGCCGTCCTTCAAGGGATCGGTCTATCTCTTTTGATTTTTATTTGATTTTGATTTGTATGCTTTTCTTTTTATTTTTTCTTTTGAACAACTGTCCTTCGAGGGATCAGTCTGTTTTTGATAACTTTGATTTTTCCTTTTGCATACGTGAATTTGAGCTTCCTTACATGGGGGAGAGCTAGGAATAGCTAAGTAGACCACTTAGAGGGGATAAGGAATGTACAAGAGACACCCTAGACCCTTTACATGGCTGTAATAGGAGAATGAGAAGGTGATGGATGTAATGGTTACATGGGGTCATATCAAAGTAGTGAAGGTGGACCACATAATTCAGATCATTATAATGACAAATGGAAGGGGCTAAGGATGATAGGAATGATCTAAGGATATAACTAAGTGCTCATTAGTAGATATGCTAACAGTAGACTAGGTCGCAAGTGCAATGCATTAAGAGGTTACGTCTCTGGTTTACCACCATGAGAGGGAAGACAATGAAGTTACAATAAGATGAGATGATAAACAAGAAGGAAATAAAACTATGTCCTGAAGGAAACAAACATATGACCACAACAATGGATTTTGATGAAAATAAATGGTGCCCCAAGAGAGACACAAATATGGCCACAATGGTGGACTTGATGAAATAGATGGTGCCCCAAAAGAGACACAAATATGGCCTCAAAATAATGGAGAGACAAACATGGCCTCAAAAGAGGACTTCAATGAAAAAGATGATGGCCCAAAAGAGGCATAAATATGGCCACAATGGTGGACTTAAAATGAGTGAGGATTTGGGCAGAAATAGTTTAGATTGGATGAATGTGAAGGAGGTAGATAAAATAATGTCAAAGAGCAAAGTCCCCTAGTAACAAGGGAGTTGTATGGATGATGATGCTCAAGGGCGAGGGAAGGATTTTTCCCCCAATAAGTTAAATGTGAAGGAGTTAAAGGATGTTGAAAGAGTTTAGATGAGATTGTTTTAGATTTGGACGGGGTAAACGATCAGAGACCACAAGTGTGCTTAGTAAGATAAGCGGTATTGATGAACAATGGAGGACCTTCCTTAGGAGGAATGTCGTGTGTAGGAGGGATGTTAAGGGATGATATGGATGGAGGAATCATGGGAGACCCGATAGATGGGATATGAATTGGATTCAAGGTAGATGGAGAAGGAACTTTCCCCTGAATGAGGAAATCATCTTTCTCAATAAGGTTGTGGACGATTGTCTGAAATGCCTTACAATGTTCGATGTCATGGCCTGTGGTATGATGATAAGAAAAACTGCAATTAGGATTGAACCATGATGGCTTGGGACCATAGGGATTAAAGGCTTTAATGGGAGGAAGTGTGATGGAAATATTCGAGTTAAATGTCGAAGGATATCTGCGTAAGACCCCATTGAAGTATCATGGGGAAGGTAACTCTTGTGGGTTTTGATAGGATATCTCAGCTTGGAGTTAGGAGAAAAAGTGGATGTAGATTGGATGGGCGAATTTTGTGTTTTGGAGGACAAATCAAATTTGTTTGAAGGATTGTATTGTTTGGATGTGGATTGATTGTTGCAAGATGTCGTAGATGGAGAGACTGATCCTAAAATAGATGTTATGGCATTGGATTGTTGAGAAAAGGGAAAACTTGAATGTTTTCGAGATGTGCACAGGGACTGTCGGGGATGTTTTCCCCGAGCCTTAGACTTCAACCGAGAATATTTATTCCTAGCAGGGATGATAATAATTCAACCGGAGGATCTGATAGTGGTGGTGTGGTTATTAATGGAGAAAATGTCCTAAAACAAGATGAAGGACGTTAATGGAGAGATAGGTGTTTGTATGATGTGATTAATGATATCTATGTGAGATGTGGATTGTTTCAATTTTGGCATGGGAAGAGTTGATTTTGTAGAGGGAGAAGGAAAATCATCTTTATTTGATTTAGGTGGATGTGTTGGTTCAGTAGATGATCCAAAGGGTATATTTGATAGGGTTATAGATCGAGAGGATTGGGTTGGTGTGATAGAAGGATTAGGTAAAGAATATTTGGATAAATCTGGGTGATGTGGCCATGGGCGAAGATATAGGTAAAGATGTCAAGGTAGGGATAGGTGGATTTGTTGGTATGATAGATATAGGGGTAGTTGGCATAGATAAAGATGTAGGAATTTTTGGAATATGTGGAGATGTGGGTAGTGTGATAACCGATGGAGTAGACCTTATGGGTAATGTAGACAAATGCAGCAATTCTTGGTGTAGAAGTAGAAAGGACCGGTTGTTTCATAAATGTTTCAAGGGGTAAGAATGATATGTTTGCTAAAGGGGTTGATGTCGAAGGTGGGTTTGTAAGGGTGCATGTAGTAGAACAGAGTTTAGTTGGGATGGTTGTGAGTAATGTAGGTGTAGTAACAGGTGTGTTTGAGGTAGATGTGGGTGAAGAAATAGGTGTGAGAGATGTAGGGATATGTGTGGATATGAGTGGGGATGAAATAAGATGCTAAGGATGAATCTAATGTGGTAGATTGGGGTGTATTTGAAGTGGCAAAAGTGGATGGTATAGTTGAAATTTGATGTGGATGTGATAAGGATAGGAGAAGGTGTAGGTTCAGGATAGGTAATGAAAGTTGATATAGGTGTGACATGTTCTGAATAAGAGGTGGGAATAATGTCCACTGTGGGAACATGCGGAGTTGGTGATAAGATAAGATCTTGACTGACAGTGTCAATCATATAAGCATTCGACAGTTGAGATGTAAAGAGCATGGCCTTGATTTGTTGGTGGTTGATTAGTTTGCGCAGTGGAGCTATCGATTTGGATATCCCCTTGATTTACGAGTTGTTGGACACGATCTTTGAAGGAACGACATCTCTCAATGTCATGACCTTTGACTCGATGATATTTACAATAGTGGGCTTCGTGATACCAAATAGGCTTGGCTTGCGAGTTTGTCCACGGGTCGTATGGGAGGAAGTTGGATGGAGTTCACAGTCATCAATTTATCAAACACAGAGCTATATGATTCTCCCAAGGAAGTGTAGTTGGCTGTTGATTGAGGAGATCATTGTTGAGACCATGTGCTTGATGTAGATGGGGATGAGGGTTCAATGACCACAGTGTTGGCCACAGCCTTGAACTCATCATTATGTGTGAATGGTTTAGTGGATTCAACTTTAGGTTTAATTAAACTTAGTTTATGATGACCCTACTCAATGGCATGGGTTTCAAGTTTGCAAGCCATTTTGAAAGCTTCATCAAAGGTTCGGAATGATTGGATCTGAAAAGTGGATGATATATGTTTTGCACAAGAACGTGAGAATAATTCAATGAGTTCAGTTTGCGGGATAGTGAAGGATAGTTGGTTTATAACATCATGTCATCGTGCGACAAGTCGGTGATGGGCTCATTTTCAAACTGTTGAATGGTATATAGATCAACAATAGTGGTTTTGTGTGCTATATTAATAGAAAAATGTTCTAAGAACAACTGTGCAATTTGAGTGAAAGAGAATATAGGAATGTTGTGGGATACTATTGTACCAGTCCAACACAGGACTAGACAAAGACATGGGGAAAGTGTGAAGAAAGTATATCATGATCATGCGCAATAAGACAACATGCATGTTTAAATGTGAGGAGATGTTGTTGGGGATCTTCCTTGGTTTTGAACTTAGTAAATGTAGGAAGTTTCCAATGAGGAGGGGAGGGTTTGATTGGAACCTGACAGATGAATGGGTTCATTACAGATGTGTTCATAGGATAAGGTATTCTGTAGGTGCCAAGGTAAGGGTTTCTAAATTGGCTAACCGATTCATTAAGGCATGAATTAGATCACTTGAGGTGTTGTAAGGTTGAGATTGGATTGGTTGTGTGGTTTGAAAAGTAGTGTGATAAGGCAAATGATGTGTTTGTGGATGTGTGGGTAGTTGGGGAAGAGTCTGATAAGGTGGTTGATAAGTTTGTGATAGGATGTTTGCGGAATGGTTTGATAAGACAATTGATTAATTTGTGGATATGTAGGTGTTTGGGAAGCTGCTTGGTAAGGACTAACATGTGTCACAGGTTGGGATTGTTGCATAGGTTGATGTTGAGCAATAGGGGCATGACTGATAAGCGGGGATATGTGTGTTAAGAGTTTGAGATGGTTGGAGCATACGATGGGTAGGAATGTAAGTGTGAAGAGGTTGAGATGGTTGGACAAGCCTATTAATGGAATTGTCAAAATGGGATGTGGGTGGAATGCGATCCACCAATTTAGGAGATTGGGAGGATTGAGAGATTGTAGGAGATTTTTTGTGTAATAAGTCATATATGGGGTTAGGAGGAGGCCCAAGTGTCTCAAGAGGAGTGGGAGATGGTGGTGTGATCAGTTTAGGAAGACTGGCTTGACGAGAGATATGAGGGTTAGTGTCAAGGTGGGGAAAATTTTGGATGACATGGTTCTCATGAGGTGAGACCATGGAGATTGGAGATTGGGTGACTGATGACGTGGTTTTGAGTTTAGAATCTTGTTGAATTAGATCATCAGAAGAAGTAATATCATTGGATAGAGCATATTGTTGTGTTTGTCTCAATTTGAGAGAGAGTGACAATAGGTGTGAAATAGAGAAACATCTGTTTATGTATGTTGTTGACAAACAAATCAAGCAGAATATTTTTTATCATCATGATTAATTTCAAGATGTGAAGGTAAAACGGATAATGAAGGTGCCTAAAGAAGTCTAAGGTTGGTTTCAGGTAGTTTTGGATTGGGAGATGTCTGAGACAATTTCCTGTTGGGTGTTTAAGTCCCAATCAGTTAACCAGGTGAGAGGAATGTTTTGATGTGTTAATTATGTTTGTGCAGTCTCAAGCAGTGTGTGATAAGTGACATGCATAGAGAGTTAAACCCTTACTTAGGCTATGTGAGCAAGCAAGATGCAGAAAGTTTGTTTTAGACCAAAATGAAATGTGATATTCGATGCAGATAGTCACTCAGAAAAGGGAAATTTTAATGCAAAAAAGAGAAAATAAAGAAAAAATGATAAAAACCTGGAGAATCACTTTTCCTTGTTATTTGATTGCACGTGTTTAGATGGTATTAATCATGGACTCGAAATGTCTAGTGACCTTAAAATTGCACCGTTCACGGCTGGAAAGGGGGATCTGGATAATGTTTTTTTTCTGTTTATTTGATACACGTTTATGAACTTAGAGGATGACGGTCAGTGGCCAGGAATGTTTGAGTAACCTAAAATGGCACCAATCTATGTTTGCAGATGTTTCGGTAAAAGTATTTTGGTTGTGTTTTATTTAAACATAATGTCTGTTGACAGTGTTAGTATTTTGGTCGTAGACATTGTGGATTTTACCTACAAGAAGATAAATAAATTGATTAGTGAGAGATGGTTAAGAAAAAAAATGTAGAACAAGAATGAATTTAATCAATAATTTACAAATGGTGCTACGTCAAGTAAATTATATACAAAAAATAGAATACAAAATAAATAAAATGAATTAATCTAATTAATTAGACAAAATATAGTTCAATGTTCCTAATGAAACATTCGAGTAAATAAGCGACGATCAATTAGACGATAGACTAATAAAATAATATAAGGGAAAATAGAGCAAATAAAACAATTGAGTCGAAAAACAAAAAATATAGAAGGAAGACACAACAAAATAAATGAAAAAATAATGAAAAATAAAACAAAATTAGATAACAATTCATGAAACTAATAGAAGTGATATGACTTATAAACATGGTCAAACAAAAATAAAAATGAAAAATAAAATAAAAGGTGAAAGATCATTTGTGACACTGAAACTATAAAGAAGGGAAAGTAGAAATATAAAACCGCCAAGGAAGAAATGACGTATGATTAAGTGGTGAAATTATAAATGACTAGTAAATGACTTGTGAAAGGTAACATAATGTGTAATGGCCATGTAGTAAGAGCCCAACTAATAATATGATAAGCCAAACCGATAGGTGCCTAAATGACTGAGGGGAGTAAGGAATTGAGTGGGTCATAGGAAGGGACGTGATGGAGAGGGAATCTTGGGATATGTGGACGATGAATAGTGTAGTGAGAAATATGAGGGTAAGCTGACTAGGGTTGTCGAAATAGCATAATTTATAAATGTGTTGTACAAAAATTGTAAGCCAATTGCTAAATCATATCAGAACTTATAATTGAGATGTGCTAGAGACTATATAAATGCAGTCGAAGCCATTATGGAAGCAATTTCTATAAAGTGCATAATGAGAATCTGTACAGTCACCAAATTATACTTTCTCTAAAGACACTACTAAAAGACATTGCTTATAACAAACACTATTTGTAATTATGTTCTAAAGAATTGGAAACCAATTGTGATAAAGAGGTAATACAGGCACAACCTACAGAGTTTGCGTGGATTTGCTACAGGCCTAGATTTTCAAATGATTTAATGGTATGACATCTAGTAAATAACAGGACGCCTGTGGAGCCGGGTGAGACTATGTGGTCGGTGATGTAGTGGGAAAATTCTGTGATACATGATTGAGATGAAAAATCAAGGAGAGCAAAAGTGGTTGATCCCTAGGATTTGGGGTGTATTTTATTTAGTGGTGGGGAAGAGAAACAACTGAAGAAGAAGCCCATAATTTTGAGAGCGAGAAGATTGAAGAAATTTATTCCCAGGTTGAGCTCAGATGTAATATTTGTATCTTAAAACAGGGGACAGCAACATCTGAATCCTTAATTTTTAGAGCTTGTTTCTAAGTTGATATCATGTGAATCAAGAGTTCTTGAGAGCTCTCAATGCCCTGGTTACTAGATGTACAGTCACTCAACACTGAACATTTGATGGGTTTGAGATTTTATAACATTGGTTCTCTCTTTTATGCTAACTGGCTTCTTTTAGTTATTTTAATGGATGTACATTCTTTTATGTATTATCACTTGGCCAATATTCATCATTTGTATATTGCTTATGCACAACTCTGAAAAGTGGTTTTGGGTACACTCTTGGCTGCTCTTGTTCCAGTTATTGGTTTCAAGGCAGAGGAGTCTGAGAATTTTGGATCATTTATGGATATTTATTATACTAAATGTTGTAGCATTGGGGATTGTGAAGTCCTTTGTGTGTGCCTTACAAACAAGGGAGCTTACAGGGTAGAGAGCAGGAGGATGGTGTGGTGTGTAAACTGTTGTGAGGTGTGAAGAGCTAAGGTAGACGGTGAGAAGGGAGATGTGGACGTGGGAAGAATGCTGGACAGAGGTGGGTAGTGGATCAGATGTCGTGGGGAGAAGGGGATAGGAGCGCAGGTGGGATAGAGTGGAGAGAGTTAGACGGTGGAATAAGCCAGTTGGTGAGAGGTCGATGGTAATTAGTTGGTATGTACAGGGGAGTGGGAAAATAGGACTCGGAGATAGGATGGAGGAGGAGATAGGAAAGTAGGCTTGAGAGGAGAGAAGGGAGGTTGGGAGAGTTGGGAGTTGATGTAGAGGTTGACGTTGGGAGAAGGGAGTGAGTGCAGATGCTCGAGGTCAGTTAGGGAGATGGGTGTGGGAGAGAGCTCAACTTGGGGAAGTGTGGAGAGGGATATCGGGGAGTGTGAAGAGTAGTTGGGACTTGAGTGGGAAGGAAGGGAGATGGGAGTGGAGTCGAGTGGATGCGGTGAGGATGTGAGGAAATGGCTGGTCGAGATGGGGGAGCCAGGAGGAAAGGGATAGGAATAGATAGGGGATGGGATAGATTAGGAAATGGTTTTTTTTAGGGTTATAATTATTATTAATTTTTTTGTTTTTAATTTGTTTTTTTTTGTTATTGATTTAAATAAATAAATATAAATAATGTTATTATTTTTATAAATAACTATAGATTAATGTTTTACAGAAATAACTATAGATTAATATGATTTGAAATGATTATCATAATTAGAAATTAAATCTAAATGAATATATAGACATAATTAGGTCAAAGACAAGGTTGTTGAAAGGAAAAATTATATCTATTATACAACTAATATCACAAATAAAAGCAAGACAATAAGCTTAATGTTCGGATTTGTTTCCCATGCAAGTATAACCTAACATATGCTTTTTTTTTAAAATTTGGGTATGATTACATATTTAATGATAAACTAAACTTGAAATTAAATACCAAGCCAATTAAACACAAGAAAAATACTTACCTTGAAGACGACATAAACCTTTGAACATGGAATGAAGATAGAGCACCAACCTCTTGCAAAAATGTGAGTCTAAACACGTGAAATATTTGTCACAGATATATGAAAACTACGACACATGAGAATCGATACATTTATAATACCTGCACGAGATAGAATAAGATGAGTACAATAACAAATGAAACAACCAGATCTTGGATCTGGTCCCATCGAGGCATGCCAAAATATTGTACAAGGAAAATTCATTCTTGAGAGGGTTGAAGGCCGATATTGGGAGCCACCAAAAAATTTGAATGATAGAGGACTTAGGACTTTAGATGTTGATGTGGATCTACAGGCACAAAGAAGATAGATGCATGATATAAATAAACTAGATCTGCAAAACTGAAACAGATAGGATTAGATAATAATATGCGGGGGTTGCCCGGAAAGTGCTGGTTCCAAGAGGATATTAACTCCTTTGGAGGATGTTAACCCCCATGTCAAACAAGATAATAATAGACCATAAACAATAGTAATGGAATATAAAATGACAAGTAACTAAAATGACGAGAGGATTTAGCTTGTGCTTTGCTATGGAGATGAACCGGGCATCAAGATGGCAAGACAATGAACCATGGAAAATATTTCTCCCTCAAACTTACAGAACTTAATTAATCTCTTTCTTCTCCTCTCTGGGCCTAGGTCTTCCTGAAAAAAATTGGTCAGGGTCCAGGTCTTCAGTCATTTTGAAATATGGGGGAAAACCCATATTTATAGCTTGGATGTGAGGTTAGATTGGTGTTAACAGGTAACTGGGATTGGGTAGAGTAACTTGAGTTAAGAGATATGATGTGATCACGTGGGGACCACAACTTGAATTATTAGATGGAGTGGGGAGCATGAATGACATGGTAGGTGAGATGATAGATTCCATTTAGAAAGGGGTGTCGGATGGGTATATTAATACCCATGGATTAATAATTTGTGATAGATGGGGGATAATGCCAAAAGTCAATTATTAAATGGGTTTATATGGAGTCCATTTAATAATTAATTAAATTTGGTTGAATAGATGACGAGGTTTATTGAAATTTAGGAAAAATAAAGGCGAGAGGAGAAATTGCATGAACACGTAGATTGATGATGAAAAGCATGCCAAGGGACTAGACAATGCATGGAATGATTAAAAAAAAGTGAAACATGAATGCTAAGTAGGAGACATTACAAAAAGTGATGAAAATGAACCTAGTGATGTAGCCTAGAATTTACTAGATAACACCCTAGACGCACTAGCACATCACTCAGCCTAGACAGAGCGCTCACCCAAAGCGTGCAAAGGTACCAAGTCCCTCTTTAGGGTTCCTGTAGCAGGATGTTAGTGTGATGAAGGAAGAAACATATAGATCCATAACTAATCCATCATTCTACAATGCATGCTATATTCAGATCTAGGAAAGAACAACCTTAAACAATAATCATGATTGAATCAAGAACATGCACTACTCAATTACACACAGGAATGACACTTAGATTCCGCCAATATCTTCCATCTATTAATAAACACATAAGCTCATTACAATAATGGCAATGTATACTGATGTGTGCATGGATCTGATATAATAATCCAGTCATATACAAATATCTCTTTATGCTTACCTCTTACGCTATGCATATACCTATATATCTCTCATCTCCCTCTATCAAGTAATTCACTACATATATATAGGGTGGGGACTTTCCCTTCACCACTTATCTATTCCAAAAATAGGCCACATGCTATTAATAACCACACGTCGTTTATAGGAATAGCCACACATGTAAGTGTTCTATCTATAGACCTCTTATAGTTAATTGAAGTGACAATCCTATTCTTAGCTTGTCTGCATGTAAAATGCTTCTATTCGATCCTCCAAAGATAGACAATGTGTGGCGCGCACGTCTCTGCACCATTGGTGTGTTTCACATGACATCTTCTAGAAATAGGTCTTCATGCTCAAAATCGGCTAAGTCCTAAATGTTGAACTTCTGCTCCGGGTGTGCGTTATTCCTATCCATTCACACCCTTAAACCTGGCCTATTTTCCTGAGTGGACTTCTTGTGTGAGTTCTGTCAAGTGTTCTCTGATCAACATTACCCCACACTAATCTCATTGTCACCCCGAAAATGGGTATCTCCAAAAATTTAAGTAAAGAATAGAAGAATGGAAAGAATAAGAATGAAAGAATGTAGATGAATAAATAAGTTTTATGAGGTAGCCTCCTCTGTATCAGTTTGAAGTATCAACTTTGGATACTCCTCCTTTATTCCAGCCTCCAAGGGCTTCCATTCAGTGAGTTCTTGAATTGCCTTTTCTGGAATGTCCACAACAATGGACTCCAATTCATCCCTCGCAATCCCCCCTTTTTATTTTTACAGAACCAACACAACGTTGGACATTGAGGTCATTCTTCCTTCTAGAAGATCCATGTTCTACACAATGAGCTTTCCAAGATCTTCCAAATGAGTCTTGTGTGGCTCTTATGTTGTTGTCAGGGCCTCACATTTCTACTTAACCATGACAATATTTTTGTGTGGCCCAATGTCTCATCCTTCATTGCTCGAGTGGGGTAGGAGATGCACACTTGCTCTCCCCTGAGTCCTCTACTTCTTCATCTAACTTCAACTTTCTTCTCCTCTTTGGCTCAACGGTCTCCTTGTGTGGAGAGAGATGAGGTGATTTCCTTACTATTTTTGGGGTTCCACCTTGATTCCTTGTGCATCTAAATACTTTCTTAAATCTGTGCTCCCCCTGCTCAACCTCTGTATCTTCCTCTTTATCATGTCCATGAGGTGGATTGGTCGTGTGATGTGACTCTTCTCTGTCATATGGTTACTTTCTTCTGCGCTCCAAGCCTCCACTATCTCCACACTCCTCTTCTTCATCCTCTACTTTAACAATTTATGTGGGCCTTTGCGCTGGTATATTTTCCATTGTGTGCTTACCCTTCGGTGGCCCTAGGAGCATGAATTCATTCTCCACATACTTATTGTTCTCCATCTTAGGCTTCAACTGAAGATACACTAATGCTGCCCCTATATCTGATACAGCCAAAATTATTGGCTTAGTATTCAATACCTCTGAAATGAGCCTCTTGACATAGGCACTTCTTCCTAGATACACATACTTCTTCCTCAACGTGTTGTATTCAGGGTCTACCTTATCTACATTGAATAAAAGTCAATGTGTGTTTGTGAATCTATGAATAGATGCTTGGAAATACCTTGCAGTGAATGCATAAGGCAATTTACACTAAGGGCTCCAGACTTTATCTCTCATTAGGAAGCGTGTGATGTAGAAATGTTGATATACAACAAACTAGACTTGTTTCCCCACTAATGATGGTAGGTCCTTCGAGATGCACCACTCTTCTTCAAATTCCATGCAAAGCTTGTCGTACCATTTCTCCACCCTTTTCTTGACGTCATCTGCCATGGACCCTTTACATAGGTACTTGTTAAATCTTTCATCTAGCGACTTATTCTCCATGGGGTATTCCCATACCTTTTCCTTCGGCCTGTTTGGTACTACAATTGTCATGAATACTAGTGTTAGTAGAACAACCCCCAAAGTTGATCTTCCCTCCTGTGTGTGCTTTCTCAACTATTTTCTCTACAATGTAGCCTGTAATACTATAGAATACTCCTTCTGACATCTTGCGCAAAATGTATAACCACATAGTATTTACATGTGACCACCACTTCTAGTCATTCAAATTTGTAACAAGGTGTGCTACTAATTGCACAACTGGATAGTTCTTCAACTTGTCTATATCCATACCACGTGGACCCTTCAAGTACCCCAACTCCTGTCTGGTCTTTAAGATCACGTCTTTATCTGTGAGATCATTCTTGACATCCTCTCCTATGGCCATAAAACTTGTCACCATTGAGATAAGTGTGGATGAGATTCTAACTCTGCATCCTACAAAGTAGAAGAGATCCTCATGCACTATACTCATGAGCCACTCATACAAGGGCTCATACTTCCTGAAATATGGAAGCTCATATAATTGTTAGACCCCAATTCTCTTCAAAAGCTTCTCACCTGCATCATCATAAACTGGCATGTCATCTGCTGTACATTTTTTCATCCTTGTAGTGAGAAAGGAATCGAGCTCCTTCTTGTTCTCTGTGGTCTTGTGATTATATTCGCTTACTTTTCTCTTTCTGATGGGTGAATCCCATTCCTGGCCAATGACGACTCCTTCTAGATATTACATTTCTTAAAAATCACTTTCAGGTTCCATCTCTTCCTCCTCGATGACCACCTTCTTCTTTCCTTTCGCTCTTGTTGCATCTGCCTTCTTGGGTGTCATTTTTACCTTACAATCTCCTCCTCTTTGATTTCTATAATTTTTGAATCAAACCCTAGCTCGATTCAATCATTCCCTAGGTGGAAACTTTGTTCCCTGACTCCTCTTTTTCACCTTGCTTCGCTCAAACCCTTCACCACCAGGGACGCAAGCTTATTTTCACACATATCTATTTGTCACTCTTGGTTTTTACACCCTTCGCACCTTAACCCGATCACTTGGCTCTTTGCACTTAGCTATTTCCTCAAAAACTCTTAGTCGCAATGGTAAAAATGAATTTACATCCCATCCTTATATATTTTTTCAAATTTTGATGCATTTATTGCTCCTTCACCTACCAATTATCCTCTCATTTAATGACCAAATTCATTCGTTTGGTGTGGGTACATCTTCGTGCCCCAGCTATAACCTTTTTAGCACGCCTTCCTACCCTCTAGTCATAGAATTCTCTTCAGTGTGCATCATTTCACCTGATTACCTCATCATTTTACCTTCTCCTAGTAGTTATCATGGCCTCTAGTTACCTCACGTTATATTTTCCTTTCATTCATCTCCATCCTTGGTCACTTTTGAGAAGCAATCTGCTTTTGACTTAAATCACACCCGTATCAGCTTATTCCTTTCACCTTTCAATTCACACAGTCTTATACCTAGATATCAACAACCACCCACAGTAAAAGGATGTGCAATCCTCTATGCATAAAAATTATTCACATAGTAATTAGCTTCATGCGTGAAAGCGCGCTTATTACACAAGAACAACAACTAAATTGACAAAGCATAACGATAATGAAGGAAATACATTAAGGAAAGATAGAATTGAAAACCTAATCTAAATAACAATACTTCCTTATTACAAACACCAAGAAGACTTATTTATAGTAGGGGATTCAGCCTACTCCCATTAAAATAATCAGGTAGCCATGTTCCATCAAGTGCTTCTAACTAGCAAGCACCAAATTCAAGTATTTAAGTGATGACATATAGCCCCAACCAATGTACTTTGACCTTGCCTAGATGGTGCAAGAACTTAGAGTCATAAAGAAGTACCATTTGTCCAATATCAAACTTATTATCCCATATGTTTCTATCATGCCATGCTTTCTGCTTGGCCTTTTCCTGCTTCTGAATCCATTATGTTATGGCTCATCTCTCATCCAGTGTTATCATCTACTCAATATGATATTTTAAATCATGTTCATCAGCTAGACCTCCAGTGCACGCAATGCACAAAGAAGGTAACATAAATTCTATAGGGAGAACGGCTTCTATGCCAAACACCAACTAAAACGGTGTGGCTTTATTTAGTCTCTTGTAAGTTATTCTATATTCCCAAAGAACAACTGACACTTTATCATCCCAATCCTTTCTTCCAACATCATAATTTTTTGTCAATATTTAGCCCAAAATCTTGTTGAAAGCCTCAACAGTTCCATTTGCATGAGGATGATAGGGTGTAGTCTTATGGTGTGTAACCATAAACTCATCTAATAGGATCCTAATTGTTTCATTCAAAAAGTGTGTACCCCTATCACTTGTCAAGCTTAAAGGACATCCATATCTTGTAACAACCTTCTCCCGTAGAAACCTAGCTGTTAAAGTTGTTGTACAGTCCTTCGTAGGTGTTGCTTTTTCCCACCTTGTGAGATAATCTATACAAGTAATGATATAGTGTAACCCAGTCCTGCGCGCGGCTAGCAAAATACGTCCTAAAAATTCGATGGCCCATTTATCAAATGGTTCGGAACCAGTAAATGGTCTCAAAGGCATCTCATCTATTTTCCCTGGTTTACCTAGACACTGACAATGGTCACACACTTTACAATACGCTTTACAATATTTTATACAGTGTCTCCCACCATAATCCAACAAGTAGGATTTTCCGGGCAGTTGCATCACCTACATAGTGGCCACCGTGCAATACCACCATGTGCCTCCTTCCATTATATCATTGCGTTCATGCTCTAATACACAATGGTGTAATACTTCATCTCTGCCTAACTTGTAGAGGTCACCACTGATTAACCTAAACGGTGTCACATGTTATAGTAAGTTGTTTATTTTCTAATGCCTTCATTCCTTATGGTGTCATACCAGTTTGTAGAAAGATAACAATGTGTTCTAAATCTGATGGTGCGCGTGTTGTAACCTATATAACTGTGCATCTAGCATAGTTTCTTCATTTGTTTTTGCTTCTTTTCCTGGGTGAATTCTAGACAAGTGGTCTGGTCTAAAGTTACTTTTCCCTGGGTTCACCATAACTGTGAAGTCAAACTCTTGAAATAGGAGTACCAATATGCATATGCACCATTGCAAGATGGGTTTTTTCACCAAATACTTTAATGCTATGTGATCTGTATAAAATACAAATGGTGTAGCTAGAAAATATTTTCAAAACTTGTGTAATGCATAGATCATTGACAAAGCTTCGCGCTCTGTAGTTGTATAATTATGTTCAGCAGGAGTCAAATTCATACTAGCGAAAAAAGATTAGGATGATCAACAATACCTTCTCTAGATTTAGCTAATATTACACCAATGGCCATGCCAGAGGCGTCCACATGTTACATGAAATTTTTTATTCCCATGAGGGAATACACATACCAGATGGGCGCAGTAGTAAGTTTCTCTTTTAATATCTCAAATGCACGTTGTTGCGGTTCTCCCCAATAAAATGTATCTTTTCTTTTCAGTAAATCCTCCAAATGTGTGGCAATTTTTTGCATATTCATTTGATGAACTTCCGATAGTATCCTCTGTGACCCCAAATATCTGCGCACCTCACTTTGACTGGTAGGCACTTTCAGGCCTAGAATGAATGCAACCTTAGTTGGATTAACCATGTAATCCCTTCCTTACAAATTATATGTCCTAATAATATTCCAAATGGTGTAGAAAATATGCACTTCTTGATGTTCAAAAGAGATACTCAATTTTCTGCCACCATTGTTCAAACACTAAGCACAGATTATCACAATGATCTTTCACAAGCCCATATACTATCCAATCATCTGAGATAAACCTAGAAAGAAGTTGTGAATAAAATCTTTGAATGCCTAAACAACTATGCGTGAGAATACAACAGGTGCATTTTTAAATCCAAAAGGCATCATAGTATAGACAAAAACTTGTGCCATTCAGTAGTAAATGTATATCATTTCTTGATCCTCCGGAGAAATCCTAACCTGATGATACCCGAAAAAACCCATCTGTGAAGGAATATATTTCACGGCCCCGCAACTCCCTCTAGTATTTCGTTAGTAAATGGCATAGGGAATGGGTCTGTTACACATGTAGCATTTAGCTCCCTATAGTCCACACATATTTTGCTTCGTCCATCCTTCTTGATACTAATCACCATTGGACTAACCCTTTCTGATTCATCATGGGGCTTGATAATTCCAAATTTCAACATTTTATCAATTTCTTCTTTTACCTTCTCACATAAATTGGGGTTCATTATGTAAGGTCTCTTTCTAACTGGGTGTGCACCATCCTTAAGATTTATATTCATTTCCCCAAGTGATTCATGCACGCCTTTAAGTTCTTGATACCCTCGAGGGAATAAGTCCTGATAATCCCTGAGTAACTCAATGATCTTTGCCACTTCTGATTCTGACCAATAATCTGTAATTATGAACTCCTTAGGATCAACCTCCGAAACCTATATTGACCTTCTTTGTCTTCATTGGTTGAATTTATGCACGTGTATCCTTATCTGCACTATCCAAGACCTCGCGCGCACCTTGTGAATGTTCAATATCTAGGTTCTCAACTTCCTCATTATCCACGATGTAAACCATCGTTCCTTTTTCTTTCTCAAGGAAAGCATGTTCAAGAAATATGGAGTCTTCTCCTTCTTCTTCAAAATGCGTGCCTGATTTTGTCTCACCAAATAATTCATGTATGAGTTCCTCCGCCTTTGCACTATCTCCCATTGTTAACTGCTTAACAAATTTTAATGCCTCTTCTATTGGAGGTTAACAAAAAAATGTAGTCAAAGGTCTGGATCATTCTTGCAGTCAATTTTTGTCAGTTTTTAGTCTCTCAATGTAATTCTGCATATACATATCAAGCATGTGCGTGCCCTTGTAGAGTGGAATACAATTTATGCACCCAGAGTGAAGGTGGTAATGCTTCTTGTCCTGCTATCCATAGTCTCTCACACTGCTGAATGTGGTGCTGAACAGGTTGATCACCATTATAAGTGCAAATCTTTGTAGGTGCATTGCTTCTTTACAAACCTGGTAGATAGGGAAATTCTAATATCCTTCCA
This sequence comes from Taxus chinensis, assembly GCA_019776745.2. NCBI lineage: Eukaryota > Viridiplantae > Streptophyta > Pinopsida > Cupressales > Taxaceae > Taxus > Taxus chinensis. Next base: position 870,308,388 of record CM034148.1, on the reverse strand, counting down.
CTCCATAAGATTATCTTTGTGAACTACCCACCAGTGCACTTCTGTCCCACGCAAGATATATGCTAACATGTTTATTCCCTTAACCTGGTCTATCCACTATGCCCTCCATGGATTTCAAAAATATAGGAAGATCTTATGCCCATGTATACCAAGGTACTATGCTACCTATCTGTCGAACATAAAGAAGTCCATTATTACTCGCAACCGTACTTTTTACCTTGCACCCTACTAGTTCATATGTACCATGAGCCCAATCATCACAAGCAATACTCATAGTATCACTAATAGAGTGATAAACCCTCCCACTGTAGGATGCCTTCCTTTGATGGCTCATTGATCTTTGGGTCTTGAATAGAGTGTACATAGATTTTATTTAAGTCCTCCTCACTTAGAGGCTCAACATATGGTGTAGACTTCCCATTTGTCAAAGGTATCACAACCCTTTCCTCTTTGTTCTCAAATCCGATATACCCCTTATTGAATCTCAAATCAACATTATTTGCATAACACCAAGGGCTTCCAAGCAGGGATGGAAAACTATCTGCTTCTGCAAGTACTAATACCTCAAAATCCCCAGTAAATTTGGCCCCTTGTATGGTTATATATGCATCCTTCAAAACTCCTATGGGAGTTTCCTTAGTCTGGTTTTCCATAAACAACACATTAGATAATGGCTATAATGGAGGCCTCCCCATTTATACCCATGCATCTAATGTAAGCACATTCACTTCCGCACCTGTATCAATCAATATGTTACTCAACAACCATCCATCCACAACAACATTCAGGGTAATTTGTTTGTCATAATCAATGCTATCAGGGGAAGATTTGCATGCAGGATCTGTCCCCCCGGTCTCAATACTTGCACGTGGAGTGTTCCCTTTTAACCAACTTCCTAATAGTGGAATGATTTTCTCCTAGCACAACATTTTGCACACTTCTATCAAATCATCGATATCAGTTTGGACTATCTCAGATGCTTTCTTCTACTCCTTTAAGTATTGTATCTCACCTTGAAGATTCCTTAGCACTTCCATGGTATCCTCGTAAACTTCCTTCTGATGAGTAGGATTTGTGTAACTTGCATGCAAAACCTCCTCCTTGGTGATTGTAGGCTTCTGGTGCAATGCCTTTTCTTCTGCATGTTGCTTCAGCACGTGTGGTAATCTTCACAGTTAATGCCTCAGGTTATGGTGTTATCTTGGGCATCCACTGATTTTTCCTCTGCACGTTGTATCCTAACCATCTCCGTGCATTTATTTTCCTACCTATTTTGTTTACTGAGATGCTCATATAAGTATGGGCACTCCTCATAGCTATGATTCTTTCTGCAAAAAAGAACATGTAACATTCTGAGGACATTCGCGCCTATAATGATCAGGGGAGATCTACATATATAACATGTTCCACAAGGTAAATTGCTTCTTCCTACACCACAACCTCATCCTCCATATCCACCTTGATATCCACGTCTGCTTCCATGACCTCCTTCAAAATGGCCCTCATTCCTATCATAGCGTGGTTGATTATGATCTTGATCCTGGTGCTCGTTCTTGTTATTAGAGGTATCTGTTACACTTGTTTGTCATACCCCCAATGTCTATAGCATCATGGATCTGACCAATAAATCGAAAAATCCTCAGTATCATGGGTCGTGGACCTGTAAATATTTTAAAATCAAGATACATTCTTTCTTATCATGTGTTGTAACAAAGGACAATGACTAGCATCATGATTCAAATGACATATCTCATAGTCTAACAACAATAAACGTATAGATTTACGAGGGAAATTATCCTTAGTGTGACCTTCCACTTCACAATTTGTACACCAAATCCCTAAGCGCATTTCATGGGCTGAATTTACTAATAGGTTCTCTAACTACTTTGTCATAGCTGTAATTTGTTCCTCTAAGAATGGACTAATGCTAGTGTCAATGCTCCCAACTACCTCAGCACACAAAGTTTCTTCTAGTGCTTCGTGTGGATCAGTGTATGTCTTATGTGATACTGCTCTTCTGAATGGTGTAATCAATCCTCTAATGAACCATTGTGCATGTTGGCTTGTATGAATATCATAAGATAGCTTAGATATAAGTGTCTTAAAATGGGAATCATACTCATGTACACTCTCAGTAGTTCCTTGCTTAATATCCTTGAGCGCACTTATACTCTTCCACTCAAACTCAGGGATATGGAACTCTTTCAAGAAAGCATCGTTCAGCGCTGCATAATCCATGCAAGTTTGATCAAGGTCAAACTTCATATACCAATTATGTGCACATCCATGTATTGTAGTAGAAAATTGACTTGCCTTGCACTCAGAAGTCATGATCCCCTTTCATGCGCCATAATATTTCACACATATGCACATGCTCAACAACATCCTCTATGCCTCTATACTCTAGGAGACGAAGAGACATATCCATATAGATATTTTGTGGTTGTTGTGGGCCTTGACCACCTGATCCAAAACCTCTTGTGTTTCCCCTACCTCCAGATCCACCAGAACTAGAACCACCTATGCCTCATAATCCTCCACATGTAGATGGAATAGGACCTGTAGATGTACTCCCCTGTGCTCCGACAGTAGTACTATACTGAACCCCTATAATTTGTGAGGTAGTTCTACTTCCAGAGGTGAATCTAACATTCTGCGCACTCATGTTCTATGTAGATGATATGCCTAAAAATGTTCCTCAAATTAACATTGAAGCCGTCTGTCCTTCCATTGATGTACTTATTTTCTGACTTACTCCAGTTCTCATGTTTCCCAAATCTACTTGTTGATTACTTATCGTACTAGATACTAGAAAACCAAGCGTAAGGGCTAGGTCACGAGGTGGATTAAGATGTGTGCCCATGGCCCACATAGTCTCTTCTGGTGCACTTTTGTGTGAAGCCAAGGGGGGATCTTTGTCATGCCTTCCAAGATGGGGGAGTTCCTGATGCTCTAGCTCCATGTCTTCTACATGAGCTTCAAATCCTTCACAAGCCATCTCTCTCCTCAACGCCATACTTTCTGCAATGGAACATTTTTTCTCTATCTCCCTCTCGCGTGCCTCATTATACTTAAGCTACCTTTCCTCCTCTCTCTGCCACTAGGTCCTCCATCCTTCACCAAACCTATTCCTGCCCTCACACGTGGTGAGTTTTAGTTAGCCATTGGTTTACTCTCCAGGTTCAAATTTACCATCAAGATCTTGATTTCCAGTGGAATACCTTGCAAATATGCTCCTCTAGAATACCACAAAAACTAGAATTTAGCTACCTCCGGGAAAGAATACATCGAAATTGAATATTCCAAAATGTAACTATTTAGAACAGCACGAAACCATGTATCCACAACGTGAGTCCAGATCAGAATCAGCATCATAAAGGGCCTGAAATTTTTCCTATGTCTAGACAAGTGTGTGATAACTCCAATTCTACTTAAATACATAAGCAATCAACCACTCATATAATTCTACTAGAAAGATAGCAAAAAAATCTCTCATATAAACAGTCATAAAAATTCTATTCTACCCAAGTGCATGCATTAAACTCAAATCCATTGCTGAACCGTCATACATATTCTTCCTCTAGGTCATGGATCCACTCCTCATTACTTGCTAGAGTTAACTGGTATGTCTTCATCGCGAACCATCCTAAAAATAACTAAAAAAGAGGTCCTGGCAACGGAACCAATGATGCAGCCTAGCATATACTAGATAACACCCTATATGTGGTGGCACATCACTCAACCTAGACTGAGTGCTCACTCGAAGTGCGCAAAGGTACTAGGTCCCTCTTTAGGGTTGTTGTAGCAAGATGTTAGCATGATGAAGGAAGAAACATATAGATCCATAACTAATCCATCATTTTATAATGCATGCTATATTCAGATCTAAGAAAGAACAAGCTTAAATAGTAATCATGATTGAATCAAGAACATGCACTACTCAATTACACACAGGAATGACACTTTGATTCAGCCAATATCTTCTATCTATTAATAAAAATAGAATCTCCTTACAATAATGGCAATCTATACCGATGCGCACATGGATCTGATACATTAATCTAGTCATATGCACATATCTCTTTATGCTTACCTCTTACTCTCTGGATATACCTATATATCTTTCATCTCCCTCTCTCAAGTAATTCGCTACATATATAGGGTGGGAACTTTCCCTTCACCGCTTATATATTCCAAAAATAGGCCGCATGCTATTAATAGCCACACATCATTTACATGCATAACCACACATGCAAGTGTGCTATCTATAGACCTCTTATAGTTAACTGAAGTGACAATCCTATTCTTAGCTTGTCTCCATGGAAAACACTTCGATCTGATCCTCCAAAGATAGACAATGTGTGGCGCGCATGTCTTTTCATCATTGGTGTGTTTTGCATGCCATATTCTAAAAATAGGTCTTTATGCTCAAAACCAGCTAAGTCTTGAATGTTGAACTTCTTCTCCATACGTGCGTTCTTCCTATCCATTCATGCCCTTAAACCTAGCCTATTTTCCCACATAGAATTCTTGTGTGAGTTCTATCAAGTGTTATCTGATCAACACCTAGTGCATAAACACATGTGTATATGTCACGATGTGCCTATTGTTGATGTCAATGTGTGTGATGTTGTTGTTGTTGATGTTGACTACCACTTCCCATACGGATGGACCTGCAAAAGAGAAGCCGAAAAGTAGTTAAATATACATGTATATGATCGAAATATGTAATAAGTGTGTCAGGAAAGTATGTAAATACGTATGTAAAATTGTTGAAAGAATGAAAAAGGAACATGTGCACCTGATCCATGATGAGAAAAAAAGGGTGTAGAAAGGATCCTAAAGATGATTTCGATGCATGAGTTTTTCAAGAAATCTCATGTTAATGTAATGGAAGAAGTGTAGGGAGAATAGTTTGGTGTCATCCTCCAACCTTTAACCTTTTCCCATAGTGTAAAAACACCACTGCAGATGGTGTGTATGTGCTAAGGACTCTCTGTCCTGTAAAATCCATTGTGAATATGTCTAGTGCTAAATGACTCACTACCCTATCAAAATCCTATGTGACATGTTGAAGAATTGTGTAATTGCCCCTATTACTTATACTCAAGGAAGGTCATTGTGTACTAAGGACCCAAGTCTGATTCTGAGCCATGTGCAAAACTAAAACTGTGTTGTATAGGTACCATGTTGTGTGTAACTCTGTATGGGGTGATTGATTCACCCATATGATGCCCCCTATCATTTGGGGTGCATATGATGTCGTTGAAGGAGTATGTGGCCCAAAAGGGGACCAATCATTGTTCTAAACTATGCCCCATTGGGGGAAGGGAATGTGCTTGGTAGAAACCAAGGCACATACAAACAAGTGGCTAGGAAAAACAAGTGTTAGTAAAATCAAAGACAAATACTCATGTATAAGATGAAATGTAAGTTACACAGACAATGTGTAAACACGCAATCAGGGACAATGTAGACCATGAAAAATGGGTTGCAAACATGGGACATCACTCACGATGTTACAAGACAATTAAGGCCATAATAGCCACAAAAAGACAAGTGTTCACACAAGACAAAGGGCAAATCCTGAAAACAATGAAAATCAATGACAAACAATGTAACATATAACCATGGAAGAAAGTAGCCTTGCATAATAAATGCAACACATGAAGCACCCGATAGTATGTTATAAAGATAAAAAGTATGTAAAAGCATGTATATTCTGAGAGACTAGTGTGTTATGAAACAAAATGAAACAATATAACATGTAATGTATGTGTGGATCAAGAATTTTCATGCTTGTTACTTGTCCAAGTTAATGTACCAAACTAAACACAAAAACCCTGAAAAACTCAAATGAAATCGATACTTGATAGATAAGACAAGATCTGAAGATATAGATGGAAAAGATAGTTGATGTAGACAAGACGGGTGCACATGAGTGATCCTACAGAGTAGATCCAAGAAAACCTGCGAGACACAGATGCTTGACAGAAAAAGACCACGTGAAAAGATATTTGGGTGGACTGCTCGAAAAGTGGGTCCGGGAAGCGATAAGCTCCCTCGGCGGATGTCAGTTCACATTTTCAATTAAGGAAAGAAGCATACATGATAAAAGATGTAAGTAAATTTCTATATTTTGATTAAAAATGACAGACAGAAAAGTAAACAGCAGACAAAAACCAATAAAAAATGAGAAAGTGTGAAAACAATGCTAGATTTGTGTTCCCTTAATTATTTTACCTGTCTGCAGGAAGATCGATATCGATTAGGAAAATCGACGTCGACTGAGACAAATCAGCGTTGACTGATATAGGTCAGTGTCGACTAGATAGAATCAGCGTCGACTGGGTACGGTTGGCGTCGGCTCGGGGAAAATTGGAGGAAGATTAAGAAACAAATAGTGGAAGCTAGATCGTTGATCTCCGCTGGATCTGCAAGAGCCGTAGGGATACTGACAAGGCTCCACCTATGCTGGATGCAGGAACAGAGTCACCAAGAGATCAATGGAGGCTCACGATATCAATGTGGTAGGAGAAGAGTAACGATACTCCTCTCAGGCATTGATTTGGACAGGATTCACTCTCGCTTGATAGATAATGCTCAGATTTGATACTCAAAACTCTCTATCGTTCTTTCTGTCTAACCAGAACTAAATTATGGCTCTGTATTTATAATCGGTTCCAACCGAGATGAAATTGGTGTCGACCGAGTACCGATCAGTGCCGATCAGGGAACAGACTCCAGAAATGGCCAAAAGGGATGATTTTTGGAAAGATGAAGTGATCCTTCCACCTCAAATATGGGAAATATCCCGCTACTCAGTTTGGGTAGGAGGAGAAATAGGGGGGATAGCATGGATAAAATAGATATGTGAGGTTAGGAATTGATATGGGGTAGATAAGTGGTTAAGATATATGTAGAAAATATAATTAAATAGTTAATATTTAATTATCTATGGGTAAAACATAATGGGGTGAAATAAACTCAGGATAGATGTTTAAATCAAATATTAAATAATACCCTAAGGGAGAAGTGGTGATGTAAACGTGCCCCAGGTTACTTGAGAAGACAAACGCGCACGGGGGACACTAAATTAGATAACCAATTTTAGGTGTCTACAGAGCCACTATGGGACTGGTACTAGGTACTCCGCCAAGTATCCATGTTGCATGGAATTAACATGTATAATCTATGATCATAACTAGAAAGGAAAGTGAACGAGCATGTGTGTATGATAAAGATAATGACATACAAGATATCTATCTAGCATGTCTAAAAAGATGAACATGTAACGAATAAATGTAAGCAAGATTAAATGCAACCAAGATATGCAGTATGGTGTAGATGAGGAAAAATGGAATGCAATGTGAATGATAGGAGCAACGTGCTCCCCAAGTGGATGGAAATGTATGTAATGAGATTCATTTATTTATGCCCCCTCAACAATCAAGAATAAACCGTAAACGAGAGTGCATCATCAAGAATTGGTCTGAAATGTGTGTAGAATAAAGATGGTGATTGTAAGTTGTTGTGTGATGTGTAGGATTAAATGTGATAAATTAAAAGTGATGGGGTGGTAGAATGTGTGATAATTTATCCTAGAGCATATATCACTAAACGTGTGAGGAAGATGCTAGTACGCGTGATGATGTAGCCTAAAGCATATATCACGAAAGGTGTGGATATCACGTGGTATGATATAAAGATTGATTGATCAAACATGTGAGAGTGACGAGGTCCCTTTTATTGGTAAACCATCAGTACTTGAATACAGACCAGGGACTAAAGTGCATCATCTGGTAGTGAGTGCAACACATAAAAGGAGGTGAGTAAAATTTGTAATATGTGTAATAGTTGCGGTGGTGAGAAAATTTCATATGATGTGTAAGGTAGGTAATGTGTAATGTAAAATGTGTAGTGTGTAATGTAAGATGTGCAGATTATATAAGTGTGAATGATGTATAATGTATAATAATGTATTGTGGATAATGTGTATGACGTATAGGTGTATAAAGAATAGAATGGGAATGATGCATAGTAGATTATGTGTATGTACAAAGGGGTAGAATGTGTAACATGTAGTGTCTACTATGTAGGGTGTGAGGTTCATGTGTATAGTATGCCCTCAATGGTTAAGTGTGAACCATAACACAAGAGTGTGTCATAGGAATATGGGTATGTGCGTGTTATATGTGTAAGTTTAGAGGTGAATTGATTATATAGTAATATGTCGGTTGGTGTTAGGGGAATGAATTTGATGCCCCACAAGCATGCGATGGTGACTGCATTATCTCATAAAAGAAAAATATGGAGACCCTCTGCCTGATGCTGGAAGAGACAAAGGTGTGTGACCATACTCTAACAGTGGTGGTATATGATATAAATGTTGTGTAGGTGAGTGAAGTATATATGCATGTGATTGATGAGGATATTGTGGGCACCATGGTGTAACAAAATGTGTAGCTGATAGCGATATATGTGAAGTAGAACGTGGCGATGATGGATACCGATGTGGAATAAAAAGAGGTGGTGGCTTACGTCTAGATGTGGGAGTTATTCAAGCAATGGGCCTAGACTGATGTATTGAACTAGCAGAACTATGGGACCACGTAGGTCATGTGCACATAGGTGAGCTAGGAGCATAGTTTTCTTTAGGATCGATAAACCACGAGGAACTAGCTATATGAGGTGATGCACTGGAAACTACAAGAGGAGAGTGTAACCATGGAATAGATGGAGGCACACCATTTGATAGAAATGACTTGATTGTTGTGGATGAATTTTAAATGTAAATGATTCATGGAGATGATAGACTTAGACCTGCGAATCTAATTGAAACTTAATACCATATCACACTCGTCGACCACTTGGCCCACAAGAAAGGGCACAAACATAGTAAGAGGATTGACTATAACATGAAGCTTAACAAAACCATACAAATTGTTCATCAGATATGAAAATTGTGAAAGAGGATATCCAATAGCAACAAGAAGTGGAATAGAAAATATGTTGATGTGCCATGATGGATCAACCTCGGTATTATTGGTGGAGGTAGATCCAATAGAGGCACTAATGTGTAAGTGAGTACAAGAAGATGTCAGATGATAATTGTGGTCAGAGAAAGAAATGATTGGAGGAGACATATCTGTATGAGTAACTAATAAATCAAGATCCCCCAATGCAGGAGGAGGCATTGCGTGATATGTATGATTAGAAGAGTCAACTAGTTTCTTGTTGTGTCTTGGAAGCGGATTATTGAATATTTTGAGTGTTGAGTTGTGGAGCTCAATTACTTCAGTTTAGCATGTAATGTGAAACTTGCTGGAAAATACAATAACCATCATCGGTTAGGGGGAACCGACATTGGTCACCCAGGACTAGCATCGGTCAGGTAAGGAGGAACTGGCATCAGTTAGGGCTAACCGACATCAGTTACATGTGTGAGGATGTTTTAATTAACTCTTGGGAATTAGATTTATTTTTAGCATTAAAGTATATCTATTGATTGTAATTGCATGGATAAGTTCCCTAAGTCTATAAACGACTATATAATCATGAAAGCTAGGGTTTAGAAGTAAGTATTAATAAGAACTTCTAAAATTTGGTGAGAGAGAGAATTCTTGGAAAAGAAAGCAAAATCTTGAGAGACATGAAGTACTATACATATGAGAGGTGTGGAAGATTGTAAATCTTCATTGTATATCTTGTCAAAGCTTTGGATAATAGATTGGCTTGTTTCTTGGTGGACGTAGCCCACACTGGGTAAACCACGTTAAATCTGGTGTTGATCTATGTCTCTTATTTTGTATATTTCTTCTGGTAGAATATCTATTTTTATTTGCATGTATGCTTAGATTTGATACATTATCTAAAAAAATGGTGTGCTAACCCCAACAACTGGTATCAGAGCTTTGTTTGAGGGTTTTGTGTGTTGACAGATTTACTCATAGAGGGTTTTCTAATTTAGTGGGAGCTACAACAACGGAAGAAGAAAACAAATACAAGATAGAGAAGTTTGATGGCTGAAATTATCAATTATGGAAGATGCAGATTGAGGATTATCTGTATCAAAGAGATTTGTATTTATCGTTGGATGAGAAGTCTAGACCTATGAAGATGACTAATGAAGAATGTAAGATTATTGATAGAAAGGCTTTGGGATCTATAAGATTGAGCATGGTAGCATCTGTGGCTTCTAATATTATAGAAGCGACTTCTACGATAGAGTTAATGAAATCTCTTGCTAATTTATATGAAAAACCTAGTGCTTCAAATAAAATTTATTTGATGAAGAAACTATTTAGTTCTAAGATGCATGAAGGTGGATCTACATCTAGTCATTTGAATGATTTCTGATCTACTGTAAATTAGTTAAAAATCACTTGAAATACCATTTGATGATGAAGTAAAAGAACTTTTATTCTTATGTTCTTTGCCTGATAATTGGGATAACTTGGTAATGGCTATTAGTAATACCAAATCTACTAATAATATTTTAAAGTTTGATGATGTGGTTAGTATAACCTTAAATGAATAAATTCGCAGGAAGAGTACATAGGAATCATCATCTGGAAATTATTTGAATGTAGAAAGCAGGGGAAGACAAAAGGAGAGATCCAAGAGTAATAGTAATGGGAAATTAAAGTCAAGGGATAATAGATCTAAATCCAGAAGTAAGGGAATTACTTGTTGGAAATGTGGAAAGAAAGGACATGCAAAGAAAGATTGTTGGTCAAAGGATAAAGAGAACCAAAAACCAGAAAAAGGTAAAGAAGAAAATATTGTTGCATCAAAGGTAATGCAATATTCTCTTATTGCTTCTTTAGATAATAGAATTGAATCATGGGTTTTAGATTCAGGAGCTTTTTTCCATGAAACCCCTAATTTAAGCGTTATTTTAGAAATTATGTCCAGGGCAATTTTGGGCATGTTTATTTGGATGATGATGAACCTTGCAGTATTACTGGTAAAGGGGAAGTTCATATAAAATTATAGAATGGAAATACATGGGTATTGAAAGATGTGAGGCATGTGCCAAGCTTTAAGAGGAATCTTATTTCTGCAGAGCAACTAGGTGAATCTGATTGCATGGTTACTTTTACAGGAGACTCTTGGAAAGTCACCAAGGGTGATCTTGTTGTGAAGAGGTAATAAGGTAGGAACATTATATTTATCTACCTATATTACTGATTCCTTTTCTACATTATCTACTTAATATTCAGATGCATGCATGTGGCATAACCGGTTGGGCCATATGAGTCAAAAAATAATTTAGATCTTAATGGAAAAGGGTAATTTCACTAGATGGAGGAATACTAGAGCCCAGAAGCTTGGACTGGAAAAGAGGTAGATCTTTTTTTTCTTAAATTTTTTGGTTCAAAATATTTTTTGCATGTTGATAGGGAAAATAGAAAAAAGTTGGATGCAAAATCCAAGAGGTGCACTTTCATTGGTTATGGATCTAGTGATTTCAGTTTCCATTTTTGGGATTTAGAGAATTATAAAATTATTAGGAGTCGTGATGTTGAATGGAATGAAAATAGAATGTATAAGGATCAAATTTTGGTACCCAAGGATGAACCAGTTGAGAAGTTTTTTGAATGAAAATGAACTCTCGGATTTAAAATTATTACCGACAGGGTTACACAATAATCGATGTTGGTTTACACCTAACCGACATTGGTCAAATGAACCGGTATCGATTACAGAAGATCCAAACTAAAATCAGCTAGCAGAACTAATGTCGGTTAAAGGTGACCGATGTCGGTCACTATCATATTTGGATACAAATGTTCAAGAGGTCCAGATTGAGCCTCCGGTACCCCAAACTCTTGTGAGAAAGTCACAAAGGATAAGTAAACCTCCAAAAATATTTACACCTTCTCTATTTTATTTATTATTGAATGATAATGGTGAACCAAAATGATTTGAAAAAACAATGTAGGATAAGATTCACGTCTAGTGAGAGCATGGCATGGATGAGGAGATGGACTCCTTGGAACAAAACCAGACTTGGGATTTAATTAAGTTTCCAGCAGGTAAGAGAAAATTGCAGAACAAGTGGGTTTATGGGATCAAGGAAAAAGAGGGTGGATAGAATAGGTACAATGCAAGGCTTGTAGTAAAGGGATTTGCATAGAAAGCAGGTATTGACTTTGGTGAATTATTTTCTCTTGTTGTAAAGATGACTTCTATTTATACTATATTGAGCTTAGTTGTAGTATAGGATTTGCATTTAGAGCAACTGGATATTAAGATAACTTTCCTTCATGGTGATTTGGATGAAGAGATTTATATGCAACAACCACTTGGGTATGAAGTCAAGGGTAATGAGAAATTAGTGTGCAAGTTGAAAAAGAGCATATATGGGCTCAAGCAAGCTCCAAGACAATGGTACATGAGGTTTGATAGTTTTATACATGAGCATGGTTATTTGAGATGTGAATCTGACCATTGTGTTTATTTCAAAAATCTTGAAAATGGGAGCTATATTATTTTGTTAGTGTATTTGGATGATATGCTTATTGTAGGATCTAGTATGCAGGACATTAGTGAGCTTAAGGGAAAGATAGCTCACACATTTTCTATGAAGGATTTAGGAGGTGCAAAAAGAATTCTTGGCATACAAATACACAAAGATAGAAAAAACAAGAAATTATATTTGTCTCGGGAGGATTACATCTGCAAGGTGTTAGAAAGGCTCAACATGCAGAATGAAAAACTTGTTAGTACACCTATGGCTAGACAATTCAAATTAAGAAAATATCAGTGTCCTTCATCACATGAGGAGGTCAAATACATGACATGAGTGTCATATGCTTCAGCATTTGGGATTCTTATTGATGCTATGGTTTGTACCAGATCAGACATTGCAAAGGAAATGGGAGTGGTGAGTAGATATATGGCCAATCCATGTAAAGAGCATTGGAAACTAGTCCAATTGATACTCAAGTATTTGAAAGGGACATCTAACATGTAGTTATGCTATGGAGGTTCAGATATGGTTGGAGATTTGGATGGTAGAAGGATCAGTATTGGATATGTTTTCATAGTAGGTAGGATGACATTTAGCTAGATTTCAAGATTACAGAAGGTTGTGGATTTGTCTACTACAGAGGCAGAGTATGTTACAGCTATACAGGCTAGCAAGGATATGATATGGATGAGTAGGTTCATGGAAGAGTTAGGAAAGGAGAAAGGTAATTGTAAACTATTCAATGACAGTCAGAGTGTAATTCATTTGGAAAAGAACTCAACATTTCATTCGAGAACAAAACACATTTAATTGAGGCACCACTTCATATGGCAAGTATTGGAGGATAGAGAGTTGAATCTGGAAAATATTCATACAAGAAAGAACCCTACGGATATGCTAACGAATCCATTACCAAAGGAGAAGTTGGAGCTACACTCCACTTTTTATGGTCTTTGAGTTTAAGACTTGAAGAGGAAGAAACGGAGATAAGGAAGGATCCAAGAATGATGTTGTACATGTATGGTGCATTAATTAATCTCCAAGTGGGAGATTGTTGAGTTGTGGAGATCAATTACTTCAGTTTAGCATGTAATGTGAATCTTTCTATAAAATACACTAACTGTCATCAATTAGGGGGAACCAACATCAGTCAGGCAAGGAGGAACTGACATCAGATAGGGCTAACCGACATCAGTTACCTATGCAAGGATGTTTTAATTAACTCTTGGGAATTAGATTTATTTTTAGCATTAAAGTATATCTATTGATTGTAATTGCATGGTAAAGTGTCCTAAGTCTATAAATGACTATATAAGCATGAAAGATAGGGTTTAGAAGTAAGAATTAAAAAAAATTAAGAAGAACTTGTAAAATTTGGTGAGAGAGAGAATTCTTGGAAAATAAGCAAAAGCTTGAGAGAAAGAAAGTATTGTACATCTAAGAGGTGTGGAAGATTGTAAATCTTCATTGTATATCTTGTCAAAGCTTTGGATAATAGATTGGCTTGTTTCTTGGTGGACATATCCCATACTAGGTGAACCACATTAAATCTGGCATTGATTTATGTCTCTTGTTTTGTATATTTCTTCTGGTAGAATATCCACTTTTATTTGCATGTATGCTTAGATATGATATATTTTATGTACAACCGGTGTGCTAACCCCAAAATTGAGCTTATGATTTTCATTGAATGGCATAGACTCCGAAGGATCTGGAAGCTCAAGTTTTTTATCATTGATAAGATCTTAGATGATGGTGCGAAGTTTGAAACATCTATTTTTAGAGTGTCCCACACATTAATGATAGTCGCAGCGAAAGTTCTCATTGAAATTCTAACCTTTTTAATGAGATGGGTCTAATTCAAGTGGATGAAGTGTAATAATATTTCTCTCAATTAGTTATTGTAATAAAATTTGTGGAGCAATGGTTAAATTTGTAAATGTATGTCTAGGTGGTTGCAATTGAAGATCTCTGATGAGTTGTGTTAATTTCCTTTGTTATCAACTCATTTTCTATATTCTAGTCAAGCCATTGTAGTCATGTCCTTGTATTTTCTAGTTGCACTGTTGAACATTATCATCACAACTTGAACTTATGGCATAGTTACTGATTAATATAGTTATCTCTAGTTATCTTTATTTTGTGTGTGCATTTATTCTTATGTTTTCAATAATTTTTTTGAATTATGATATGTGTGATGCCACTCTTGGTTATAAGAAACTTGCTATATGTAGTAGCTTGTATAACAAAGGACCTATCCACAACAACCTGTCCACAACCAAAGGGAATCACCTACAAAAAATAAGCCGCATTATGAAGATATCTTGGAATGTGAAGAATGACACTCAAATTTGTATGTGTAGTTGAAGGAGAAGTTACAACTGGAACATGCAAAACTAAGAAATAAATAAACCTTTGATCTTATCATTTATTGTAAACTAATTAAGGATTGAAATGATTGATTGAGTTAACACTTAATTCGACTAGTTGATTACCTAAGTATTTGTTGCATGATTGATATATGAACACTTGTATGATCTCCGTAACATATGTTGAGTCTCTCATGGTTCTGTTGAAGATCTTCCACTTGTTCTACCGAAGATATTTCACTTAGTTTTTTAAACTCCTAGTTGAAATATTCTTCTCACATATTGTTGTAAATGAGAAGTATAAAAGAAAGGGTTATTGCTGGTATGTGGAGGATGTAGATATACAGAGAGGAGATTACTTTGTTCCTAGATGTAATTTTCATGCCAGTTTAATAAAATATATGAGTTCTATTTATTAGTTTTTAGTTACAAGATTTAGGAGGGATTAACACCCAAGGTAAGGCCTACTTGTGGTTTGCTAAACCCCTCCATAGTTTTGATGCTTTTTTTAGTACACGTTATCCTAGGAAGAAATTTATCTTCTTTATCCACATTCTGAATTTACAAGCTTTGTCTTAGTCAGAGTGTTTAGATACCATTTTCTTTTAGTTCTAAGTTTTTGTACACTTCCAAGCATTTTTATTTCAAGTATGGTTGTGACAGTTATTTCTTTCCATACCTCCTAAATTCTCTGTAACTGTTCATACAGAACTGGTGTTATTTCAAGTTTACATCCACTAGTTTGATGATTAAATGATTGTGATTCAATGAACAACATATTAATTATTGCAGTTGATGGTAAGACCTCCATTCACACTCATACTACATTTTCTCGAATACTGGTTGATATAGATACCTCCAAACCCTTACCAGCAAAAATCAATCTTCAGATTGGAGAAAGGCTCTGGGTACAGAGGATTGACTATGAGAGACTTGCCTTCAGATGTCGGCATTGCTTCCAAACTGGTCATGCTACAAACGATTGTGAACATTCCAAACGAAAGAACAAAACTACCTGGTGGAAGGATTCTCTCCCTGAACATCTCACAATTAACTCAAATCCGGCTAAGGATTCTAGTGCCCCCTTGCAAGTTGACTCACCTGTCGTGGCTGCTCCACAGGCCAACATTGAGAAATTACCTACATGTTATGCTCCAAAGATTGCTGATTTAGTATTTAAGGAATTTTTGTTTGTGGGTCACTTTCACACCAAATCCATTGCAGATGCTTCGATTGCATTGGATGCTGGAAATCCAGATTGGACAGTGGTGGATCGGAAAAAGAAGGGTAACACCAAATCTAAATCCCCCACCACTTCGGACAAGGTTTGATTATTGTTTTTTGTGCTATTATTGTTACATCTGGGAAAATGGCCTTCTGCACAGTTGCTGGGTAGCTGTGTTACTGTTGCTGGGTAGCTGTGTTACTGGACTGTTGTTTTTTCGCTGCTTTGAAGCAGCTGTTCTGTTTTTGCTGATTCTTGGCTGTTTTTTGTTGTTGGGATTTCTAGGGTTAAATTTTGCTTTAGAGCACTGTTGTACAAGGGTATAGTCCCTTTCAAAAAACTATTTACCAATAAATAAACATATTAATTATTGCGAGTTGAATTTCACCACCATTTTTGGCACCATTTCCAAGGATATTGCCAAGTTACAGGGTTTTTGAGAGGTTTTACATTCCTTAAAAGAAATTTAGGTTTAGAAATTCCACCTCCAAACCCCTCCACTAATGTATGTTGATTAAGTTGAGTTAGTTGATACATGCATTGTCAAAGAGATGCCCATGGTAGATTTTTACCCAATCCTCAAACAACACAGATTGCTTCATCTAATTCTTAAGAAGACACATATTCCTCTGTACAAGGGTTGTTGTTAGAAGATATCCCTCTAAGTGAAAGTTCTGAAGCTATTCTTGAATAACCAAACATGGCAGAATAAGTGAACCAAAATGTGGAAGTAGGGGAGCCAAGTAAATTTGAGTTTCCCATCTCCAATAACAATAATCTTGTTGTCATGAAGAACATTTCTCCATCAGACCTTCCAATTTTCCATGGATTTATGACTGAATACCCCGACAACTACACTCAAGGATGCATCCTTGAGATGGTTTATGGGTTTGGGAAAAGATGTTGTGACTACCTGGCAGCAAATGAAGGAAAATTTTCTGACCAAGTACCAAGACTACTACAGGCCAAGTAGCAGAGGAGGGAATGAAATCTTCAAAATGGCATAGAAAGAAGATGAGCCACTAGAATACTATTTAGAGAGATTCTTGTTCTGTGTCCAAAAGTAAAGACACACAAGGTTACCTCCTAATTCTCTCAAGATACTTTTCTTGGAGGGACTCAGTGAGGAGGATATGGATGATTTGGAACTGATAGGAGTAGGAGACACTTCAAAAGCTACCTTTGATGAGATTTTTGAATCCTATAGGAATTAATCCAGAGAAACCATGGAGAGAATAATAAGTGCAAGATCAAAGGGTGGATCAATTACCAAAGGAATTGGGGATATATCTAAATTAGAGATTGTAAACATGTTCAAGAACATGAAATAGGAAATAGTCAATGACATGGCCACTCAGCCTAATGCCTTGTATTCCAAGAAGAAAAGAGAATATGTGGAGGTAGAACTTACCGAGTTCTGCAATACATGCAGAAAAAGGAAAGATGATTGTAGGGGACTTGGATGATTTTCCCTAAACAAGGATGCATGTAAGGGGACTTAGATAATTTTCCCCAAGAAAGGATGTATGCAAGGGGACTTTCATTATTTTCCCACAACAAGGATGTACGTAAGGGGAATTGAATGATTTACCCTAAGTAAGATGAATGCAAGGGTACTTGGATGATTTTTGGATGATTTTCCCCAAGAAAGGATGTATGTAGGGGGACTTAGATGTTTTTCCCCAAGAAAGGATACTTGCAAGGGGACTTAGATGAGTATCCCTGAGAAAGGATGTATGCAAGGGGACTTGGATTATTTTCCCTAAGAAATGATACATGTAATGGGACTTGGAGGATTTACTAGATGGAAAAGGACCTAGAAATGTTGATCAATGACCCACTTCAATGGATTGTTGAGAAGGGGTCAATATGCTAATTTCACAAGTTAGATGACACTTCGGTCAAATTGGTTTATGGATGATTGATTATATAAATATTGATGAGTGATGGATTTGGTACAACATATCCCCTCAAGCGATGGTTGATTTTGGGCCATAGATTTCCCTAGAACCTTAGAGAGAAAAAACACCACAACACACACTATGCACAAAACTAAAAATCATACATGCTCCAAGTTGAACATGCAGATTGTGCAAAATCACTTGTTCTACTGAAAGAAAAATATACTCCTACTCCTACACTAACCCTAATAAATAAAATATAAACAAATCCTACCACGGGGAGGGAGAAATAACTTCAATTTCTCAAAATAGGCCGCCATGTATCTGATTTTGAGCTAAACATGGTTGTCATTATGAGTGAAAATCTGACAAGAGCTCGATCCTCCACCCATATCATCAAGGTATCAACATCAATCAAAAATAACTCCTCAAGTTGATTGGCATTGGACTCCTGGAGGTGCTGATGGTGACCCTTGGTGCTTTGAAAGTCATCCTCATGCCCTAAACTAGACATGATTGGTTTTGGCTTCTCCCTTATCTCTAATGAAGCCAAGTACCTGATAGGGCATGGTATGGTCCTTTGAATGTGCTCGTTGTTATGAAATTCAACTCTAATAATTGAGTCTTCTTGTGGACCTTCCTAGATGTATGGTGTGGATGAGATGGGATCTTCATACCTTTTTCCCTCCTTCGTTGTTTCTTGAAGACTAACTTGCTCTTGGATACCCTCTTCCTCTAGCATGAAATTTTTCAAATCAAAATCTACAATTCATTGCTCTAGAGGACTATTTGGGGTAGCAAGGTCTTCTGGACATCTCTCCTCCATCATGGATTCATCAATCAAATCAAGCCCTTCAAATGAAAGAAAAAAATATTCAATAATGTTTTCTTCATCAAGTGACCTCAACTCTGATTTGATCTCTTCCAGCTGCTCCTCTTCAATGGGACTTTGAGCTCGTTTTTCTTCCTCTCTCTTAACTGGTTGTGCAACTTGGATTAGATCAACATCCTCTTCAGGAAAAGTTCCATTATGGGAACTGTATTAAGAGCATATAGATTGTTGATCTTCTTCCTCTTGTTCTCGTTCTTCTTCTGCTACAAACTCATCTTCCACCACTTGTGGTCTGACCCTGGCCTCCTCTAAAGGTTTAACCGTCAAGGGGATTTTTGTAATCCCAAATATGAGAGCCAAGCTTACCAATATTTTGATCATTTCTTCTTTGTTTTTCTCTCCTTCCTGCTGCTCTCCTTGATTGGTTTTTGGAGTCTCTCCTTGACATGGACTTGGGAGAGTAGGAGGAGTGGTGGGTGGGGTATCCAAGTTAGTTGTTTGTTTATCTGTGGTGGAGGGGAAGGTATTTCCTTTGGCTCTTATGGAGGGGGCTTGTATTTGGAAGGAAAGATGGAAGAGGAAATGAGATGAGATGGAAGACTAGGAGATGAAGAGGAGAAACCAACACTTGGGGTAACAGATGGGATGCTAGACTCATGACACTACTGCAGTGACACTAATTGAGGAAGAGGAAAAGAAAATCTATGAGGTGGCATACTTACCCATTGACAAGGTTGTCTAGAACCAAGCTCATAGGCCTCTATCTCCTCAGTCCATTGCACAAGTTGAGGCAACATTTCAACCATGAAGTCAAGCTTCTCCTATGGGCTATAGTGTATTGGAAAAGGGCCTCCCCATGGACAAGGTGCCCTACAACCAATCCTGAAATATTTCATCTATGTTATAGCCCTTGACTACACCATGCTAGCCTCCATTCTTTGAATCATCTCCAGTAGATCGGTGTTTTCCATGTAATTGTTACCATTGTATGTGTACCCTTGCTCTTGATAATCTCCATGGCCAAAATGGTTTTGAAATTGTTCATATGGGTAAGCATGTAATGGTTCTGGATCTTATCGTGATGTTGATCTGGAGGAGTTGGGAAATACATTGGAGGCTAACTTCATTGCTATTGATGCAAGTGTGAATTCCAAGTAGGAAATGAAGTCATAATCGCACAACTTCATGGAATGGGAGAAAATGAAAGATGTGGAAGGAATAATGGATGAAAATGGATGGGGGAGATCTGCAACTTCAGAGATGGGTTATTGACCAGATGGAGTCGTCAGATGTGTTGAAAGATGCCTCCAAAAGTTGGATCTCAGCAATAACACATCAAACCTGCTGAGATGAAGATGTAAAGCTCTTAGGTCTAGGTCCCATCGGGTGTGCCAAAACTGTTGGTGTGGTCGTACAGTGGCTTAAGATTTGTTGTTTAATAATGAGACACCTCAGAAAGATGAGAAAAATCTAACTTCAGTCTCCCATCGGGTGTGCCAAAACTATTGATGCGAAATCACAGCACCCCCTGAGTGGCCTAAGATCTGAGTGGGGCATCTGGTGTGACTACATAACATGGGACCATCTCTCAAGTTATGGGACTTGCAGACTTGATATGGCCTTCTGAAGAAAGACGGCTTATTCTTCCTAATCCTAATGTTAAACTACTTCTAAGGAAGGAAATGTAATTATCTACTCCTAATCTAACAATGCCAAGGAGACAGGAGAGAGAGCATGAAAATAAAGAAATCCTACACTACATAGGTGATAGCACCAAGAAAAGGGGGTTGCAAGTCACAATCTCAGCTTCCTGAAGTGGAGAGAGGTGAGCAATGGAGAGGTTGGACAGATGCATCACAAACCAAAGATAGAGTTCACACAGAACACCACTTCAAACCTATAAAATACAGCTCTCCAAACCTGCAATAGACATCAGAGATATGCACAGTATACCCTGCAATGATGAGAGGCAAGAAGAGACAATAAAATAAGGAAGGATGTACAAAATGCATCACAAAATAGATTTTATTGCTCCATGGGTTCACACAATACATCATCAGTGGGCAAGAGGCAAGAAAACACCATTACAAATCCATGAGAAGAGGTCTAAGCTCCACATTCGACCCTAGGGAAGAAAGGGAGAGGGAGATAGGAAAGAAGAATGACCAACAACTTCAAAAATTCTCCCTCCTTTACAATATATAGAAGAATGAGAGGAGAGAGGGAAAATTCAAATCCTACCTCAACCACCCTAGCGATGCATTGAATTCACCTACTCCAACCACTCCAAAAAGCATTAAAATTCACCTGCAACAATGATGGGCTTCACTACAAAACCCATGCCTCCATGCGTTGTTCCTTGATGGCCAAGAAAGGAGGCTCATTCTTCATCATGGTGGTAGGTGGGAGACTTAACATCCTCGAAAATGGTGGATCAAATTTACCATTCTTCATTAATGGTGGTAAGTGAGTAGCAGGTGCCAAGAGATTTCCAAAAATTCCCCTCTCGCTTGAATTTGAGTTCCAGTTGAAAGATATGGTCGTCTGAAGGTCAAGGTCAGGCATTTAACATGGGCTCACACTATTTAAAAGATTCTATCTGTGCAAGATCCATGTGCCAGCCATGCGCATCTTAAGATTTCACCCCCTCCTTTCACTCTTGAAGTTGTGTTGATTGGACACTTGACACCTTCCCTAGGCCTGCTCTGTTTTCTTGTGATTTTTCTAAGCCCTTCCTATTGGAGGAGACATTATGCCTAACCTGAGACACGTGGAGGGCTCAGCGCACATTTGAAACTTGCCTTTTGGGTTATACCCCTGAAGTTTAGCCAAAGAGACACATGGAGGCCTCCGCTGGCATGTCTCGAGCTTGGACTTTTAAACGGCCGGTGAAACCTTTTAGGGCTCTGGACACATGGAGAGCCAACGCTCATTTGGGTCTTTGCTTTAGGTATCTCCTTTGAAGGTGTGCCAAGTTGACTTGTGGCTCCTTTCACCAACCTTGGACTTATCAACGGCCGACAATGCCCCCTTTTTTGACTTTGACCAAGTGGTGTCGTCTACGCTCATCCAAGGACCCTGTTTGGACGTGACCTTCGGAGGTGCGCCATTCAGACGCATGGAGGCTTCTGCTGGCTCTTCTATACTTAGTCGATTCAACAACCGGCTCTGCCCCTTTGATTTGGGATCGAATGTGAGCTCGCAAGACTAAACTAACCCTTCAACTTTCTCCCATGTAGGGTCGTGTTTCATCAATTTTCCCTGGGGGGTAAAATTGGGATAACAGTTAGTAATAATGTCACTTTTGGAGTCCTTATAACTCAATTAGAGATTTCCTTGTTTTAAAAAGAATATGAATTGCCTTGGTGAGATCAACCTCGAGAAAATAAAAGATATTTATAAATCTAAATAAAATTTCTTGACTTGGAAATGTTGAATGTATTCAACAATTTATCGAACTATATTAACTATGGTAGGGAGATAAAGATATTGTGATAAAAAAATGTCCTAGAAAAATGTACCTTGAATATAAATATGCCTCAAATCCTAAGTTTTATTTCTTAACATCACATCAGATTCAATATTGTAGTAAGGGTAAAATTAAAACATTGAATAAACGGTTGACAAACATAATCTTAACCTATGAACGAGTGAATTAAGAACTTTGTATGCAATTTGAAATATGCCAAATAATTATGTAAGTTAGGGATATTGTCATAAGAGATAAAGAGCCAACTTAAAATATTGAACTGTAAGTTGATTGTGAAATAAATTAAAGAATCTATAGGTGGAAAAAGGATACAATTATCCTTGCACAATAATGTTCTTGGAATGTTAATCATAACTAAGATGTAATCGTGGTAATGACATGTCGTGGGTTTTCCAACCCTTGAGTCCTTTTCTTGTGGTTGGGTCATTACAAGCATTCGTTCATTGGGTAAAGTGTGGCATCGACATGTATATGGTGTATTCGTGTGTCTGTGTGAGTCTATGACTTATACAAGTGTCTTATGTGTTGTTGATTTTCTCTTCTTGTAGCCCTTGTGGTGTTGTATAGTGAGAAATGTAAGTTAAAAAATAATTATTATTCTGGTATGTTTACCATTGTATTTGTGTGTGTAATTTGTGGGTGTTACAATACCTTTCGGCATTCACATTTTACTACTTACGTTGTGATTGCTAGTTAAACCTAACATTAGTATGCCTTTTTTATGAGCGTACTTGGTTATTTGTCGACATGATTTTATATCTAATTCGAACACAAATAGGTCGATTAACATAAACATACCACATTATAACATTGTGCACTCACAATCAATATTTTTTAATTAAATATTAAGATGACATGTTTTCTATGGTAAAGGGAAGAGAAACATGTGTGTTGTACAATGTTCTCAAATTAATAAGCTTACAGTGTTTTCTTCAATGGAGCAAGAGAATGGGTTTTATTGATAGCAAGGTAGGAAACTTTGCACAGAGAGTATTAAGTGATAGTAATATGGAAAAAAGAGTGTTGATAAAAAAAAGTACAATAAATACATAACAAAATACCGTCTCACTAATTTTCTAAGAACTGTTGAAAACCTTCTAAACAATACTAAAAGATTAAAATCATTTTAACTGATGACCAAGGTCGTGATTTTTCGTATGGAGAGTATAATACTATGGACGTAAAAATTGGAAAAAAGTGGTATGTCGATAAAATATGATAAATACATTTTAAAAAGTAACTTATATATATCAAATACATAATTTTTTTTAATAATTCAAAGATAATTTTAAAACAATCACAATTCTTTCTATTAAAAAAATAATATGACAGATAAATGATAAAAAAATATGGTTTGAAATCAAGATAAATATAACTTAAACTGAGGTTGTCAAAGATAAATTCAATAAAAACTACTCGTAAATTATATTTGTTTGGTGTATTTAATTAAATTAGATTAAATTTAACAAGAAGTAAAAGAACCATCGCCTTATTTTGTGGTAGCATTACAAAATTAAAAAAATGGTAATTATTATTCAAAGCAACATATTTGGTAACTGTTACCTCAATTTTGCCTCCAGAAAAATTGGATCACCCATGACCCCGTTTAAGAAAGAAATAAAAAAAAAAAACGAGCTATGTCATACGAACCCACGCTTCAAATCCAACAAACAGGTTACAGGCAGGCTCTAAAATGGAGTAGTAGGGTCAGGGAAGGAGCAGACAGAAGGAAGAAACCAGAGTGCTCAAGGGAAAAGAAACGGAGAAGACTCGAAGGTCTTCGGGCTCTCGTAAATGATTCAGAATGAGCCCCAAAATTGGCTAAGTATGGAGGAGACATCAGCAGATGCTACCAAGTGTCTCAAATAACGCAATCTCCAAGAGGTTAAATCCAAAAGTGGAGACCCAAACAAGCGCCAAGCCCTCCATGTGGCTAATGGTCAACAGAGGTCAAATTCAAAAGTTGTACCGGTCAATTGGTTAAGTCTTCGACTGCGTGGAAAAAGGATGTCAAGTGTCCAAACGATGCTATTTCAAAGATAAATTCCAAAGAGCGGAGTTTCCAAATGAGTGCGTGATCTCACCATGTAGTCCAAATTAAAAATTGGATAGGAGAGTGGGCCCAAAAAATGACTCAAGTATAAGAGAACCAGGCGGAAGTCTCCACATGTCTCATAACGACGCTCCTATCAAAGGTAAAAGTCCTGGAGTGCAGTTTCCAAACGAGCGCGGACTCTTCCACATGTCCCAAGTCCAAAAAAGGGACAGAGTTGGGGGTTGAATAGTCAAAGCAGAGGTAGGCCGACGTAGAAGGAGCCAAGTGTCAACACGAGCGCTATTTCAAAAGTAAAATTTGGGGCAGGTTTCCAAACAAGCACTGGGCCTCCACGTGTCTAGGTTCAGACTTTTGGCCCCGCCAAGCATGAAGGACTCAGGTAAAATACAAGGGGACACCGTGGAACCCGCGGAAGCTGCCACGTGTCAATCTGACTCAATTTCAGAAGCGAAAGGCAGGGGTCAAATCTTCAAGGTGCGCGAGGCTACCACGTAGACCCGGTACGGACAAACTCTTTCAAATATTGCGCATCTGCGACCCAAATATTCAAATGGCCATATCTTTTGACTAGAAACTCAGATTTGGGTGGGAGAAGACTTTTTAGAAACGTATCGACACCCTCTACGCCATGGAAACATAAAATATCATTCTCAATAGGCTTTAGTGGGTTAAAAAAGGGAAAACGTTTTCCAGTGCCATTAATATAGAGATCTGATTCGCTCCAACAACCAGATTGGATTGGATCTGATCTGCTATACTTCCTCCTTCAACGTGCCGAACAAGTAATTTTCGAGCCAGAATCGATAGATTGTAGGTGGATTTGAGAGGGGCGTTGATTGATAGTGGTTGAGCTTTCAAAGCAGGATTTAATGCATATCTCAAGGTGGTTGAAGCAGGATTCAAATTCTTCCCTCCTCTCTCTCGTATTCTTCCTATATATTGTAATGAAGGGGGCATATTCAAGGTGGTTGGTCGTTGTTTCTCCTCTGCCCCCCTCTCTCTTTCTTCCTTAGTGGTAGAATACAGAGTCTAAGCCTCCTCCCATGGCTCTGTAATGGTGTTTTCTTGCCTCTTGCCCACTGATGATGTACCGTGTAACATTTTGGAGCAATAAAATTTGTTTCGTGATGCATCTGTCCATCCTTGGCTTATTTTGTTGTCTCTTCTTACCTCTCATCATTGCAGGGTATACTATGGATACTCTTATGTCTTTTACAAGTTCCTGGAGTTGTGCTTAATGGGTTTCGAAGTGGTGTTCTGTGTGAAATCTATCTCTGATCTATGGTTCATCTTGTCCACCCTCTCCTCTACTCACCTCTCTCCACTTCAAGCAGTCAGGTCTGTGATCATCCACTTCCTTTTCTGGTGTATCACCGCTTAGTGTAGGCTCTCTCTCTCTCTCTCTCTCTCTCTCTCTCTCTCTCTCTCTCTCTCTCTCTCTCTCTCTCTCTCTCTCTCTCTCTCCCCCCCCCCCTGGAATGGTTAGATTAGGATAGAATAGGTTCTTCCTGCACTGGAGTAGCTTGTGGCAGGTAGATTAGGAAGCAAGAAACGACTTTCTCCGGAGGTCCATCTCAAGTTTTGCAAGTCCCACAGCTTGAAAGATGGTCCCATGTTGTGCAATCACACTGAATGCCCCACCTCACAATTGGGCCATTCGGGGGTGTTGTGATTTTGCACTAACAGTAACTATTCTCATGACTATAAAATCTTGGAGGTGTTCATAATTTAAACATTTACAGTATAAAATAATAATAACTAACATAATTATTCTAGATCTCGTATCTTAAGATTTTCCCATCGAAAATACAAATAATTATATAATTGAATGAGAAAAACTGAAAAATACATAAAATCTTTAAGAATTGACTGTATTTGGTATCTATGGTTGATAGTAGATGATGGCTATTTTAGAGAAGAACACTGCAGATGTAGATGAAAATTAGGGTTTTGATATGCGTCGAGTGATGTCAGATGGCTCTTCTACGGTCTTTATTTGTGCACATGGAAAGCAAAAATCGTTGAGCCTATATATAAATTTTCAATACGTGTGTTAAAATATGACTGGGGATTTTAAAGTTATCATATATCTGAATTACAGTTTTGTGTCACTAAGAATAAAGTTTTAAGAGAGCTTGGAGCGAGCATAGGGAGTTGTCGTTGATAATGGAATGTTCATTTACACGAACTCTAAGAAGCCTCGAGCATGCTTTCAAACCACTTTTTTTACTACATGTACGACGTTTATAAGATAATAATAGCACCGCCCATCTTTATGTAATTATTTAAATAAAAAAGATTGATAAACACATTGCCTTCAACATTAACAACTCTAAAAAACGAAAACAACAAACCCGAACTCGAAAACCTAGTCTGTTGGACTGAAACTACCGACCTCTTCGAGAAAAGAAATTTAAAATCTAAGCACCAAAACATAAGGCAGAGAGAATCAACGACTGCTAACGTTTCCACGGTCTTGCATGTACAAGGAAACGCCAATCCACCGTCGTTCAGAACAATGCTGCCAAATTAGTTGACATGTAAAATAAAACAATAGGTGAGATTCGGCAGGTACGTGTAGGCCCAAACGGGTTTGCTCAGGAGTCAGAGCTCTCTCCGTCAAATGAAAAATCTGCGACGCTAAAGTAATCTTATTGGCCAGTAACTCGCAGAAATTATTATGAGCTCTTGCGTATGGTGGCGGCACTAAATGAAGTAACCATGTTCGAATTGCCTACCTTGTTAGTTGTTCATATTTAGAACGATTGAAACTCTGTGCCGTAGTCGTCATGCCCTGACACGTGTCATTCTTCACGGCACACCATCTAAATAGTTGGACACTCGGATCAAACTCCTATGGATATAAAAGGAACTAGAGCACTGCCCATTCAGTCATCTCAATTCTAAACACTTTCCCGTCTCTGTTTTTTCGGATACTTGAAGTTTTAGTTGGTTCGACAATGGCAGCTACAGTGGAAGCAGTTTTCTCTTAGGAAACGGTATTCGCTTAGTATTTTATGTTTTCTTGCATTATCAGGCAATGTTGTCGTGTTTATTAGGACGTCTGGTTGTTTTCTCACAATTTGCTTTGCTGTGTGCAAAATGCAGATTGGAAGGAAAAGTGTCAATAATCACAGGGGGAGAGCATCAGGCATTGGTGAAGCTACTGTTCGCCTCTTCGCAAAACATGGAGCCAAAGTAATTATTGCTGACATTGCCGACGAACTTGGCAAAAAAGTATCAGAATCCCTTTCCCCAAAGGCGACGTACATCCACTGTGATGTGAGCATAGAAAAAGACGTGAAGGCGGCCGTAGATTTAGCCGTAAAAGACCACGGACGGCTGGATATTATGCTGAATATAGCGGGGGACGATTGACAACTATCAAGGGGAGCGTGGCAGAGTATGAGATGGAAGAATTCGAGCGCGTGATGAAGGTAGACGTGAAAGGAGTATTGCATGGTATGAAGCATGCAGCCCGCGTTATGATCCCCAACAAAAAGGGCGCCATAATCTCTGCAGCCAGCGTTGCAGGGGTATTAGGAGGAACTTCACCGTATGCCTACACAGCCGCTAAACACGCAGTTGTAGGGCCTCACTAAAAATGGTGCTGCTGAGCTTGGGAAATATGGGATCAGGGGTGAATTGTATTTCTCCTTCTGGCGTTCCAACGGCTCTATTTGTGCAACTCGCATTGAATGCCAAGTATTCCCCTGGTCCTATTTCAGAAAGAGGATAAGGTGAAGGTGGAGGCGGTGGCTAATGGTATGGCTAACTTAAAAGGGCCCCTCACTTGAAGCAGAGGATATTGCAGAGGCGGCTTTGTATTTGGCCGGTGAGGAAGCAAGGTATGTGAGTGGACATAATCTTGTGGTGGATGGGGGCTTCAGTGTCGTAAACCACGACTTGGGTTTGTATTGATATGGGTTATTAGAACAACAATCACTGTTTGACTTAAATATAAGTAAATACAAATATGGTTTCTATGATGTATTATAAAGGAGCAATCCCTTTGTGTGAAATATATATATATATATATATAATATAATAGAGGGCTCCCTTTAATTGTTCATGTTTCTCTCTTCCGTATGTTTTGGACACTTAAATATTATAGTGCAGGAAACGAAATGATTTAATATTTATATGAACATTAATTTTGTATACATGGTTGTGCTATAATGGTAAGTAGTTGCATTGGTGATAAGGAGGGTTGTGGCAGTGTGTGGACTCGGGCATTTGCACATTGCATCGTGGTTATAATGCTCTTGTTCACCATCTTTAGGTGGTCTAGGTCACAAGTTCAAATTTTTCATGCTCACCTTGTATTAGAGTATCACTCTAGAAAGCTTTGGGTCCCTGAGTATTTACTAATCCCTTTGAATTAACCCAAAAAAAACATATTGAAGAATAAGATACCGTCTATATTGTTTGTATGAAATTAATGATATACACATTATAATAACTTTTAGTAGATGATGTTTAGGAACAACGTGTGCGCTGACTTATATCCATCTCAA
Source organism: Taxus chinensis (assembly GCA_019776745.2). Lineage (NCBI taxonomy): Eukaryota > Viridiplantae > Streptophyta > Pinopsida > Cupressales > Taxaceae > Taxus > Taxus chinensis. The sequence goes on along the minus strand of CM034148.1, from coordinate 870,279,520 downwards.
AGTTATATCCTTGACAGTTTAGAGTTACTTCAAACGTACGCTACTGCCATGGTAACATTTAAACAATTTGCAATCCCATTGTCTGGACAATATTCTAACATACAAACAGACGCATGAAGCATTCGCCTCAATACAACCAAAATATATGGCCGATAACACCCCATAGTTGTTGTCACCTGCACAAACATAACAAGTGGTTTCACCCTACCCACTAGGATATTTACTAATTTTGAATATCATTTGAATAAGTACATAAAGATCGAAACAATATAGCTACAAACATGTTTTCAACTTCTAAGCAGAAACATATTCCGATAAATTTATTTAAAACGTTAGATTATAAATCTTTTGTAAAAACTCAAATGATGATTAAAAGAGTTTTTTAGGAAATAAAAATTATTGAACAAGAAAAAAATCTCAATTTCCACAGTACTTGCTTTCTATGTTAATTTTTTGTTACTATAAGACTCGATTTAAACGTCACTACACGTACCAAAACAATTGACATCAAAATGAGAAAAGTCAGGGATGTATAAGTCAAAACCATTGACATCAAACCGAGTAATGTTAGGCATGGAGTTACAAGAGGGAATAGTAAATAAAATAAAATTTAGATATTAATGTTGAGTGGACGTTAATATTAGAGATACATTGACAATTATAGCTTTTACCCTCTGTCTTAAAATGTTAGGATCTAAGAAACACAAGTCGCGATCATTTCCACTTCAGGAGACTTGTACTAAATCAAACCCTTCGAAGTATTATAAGTCTTTATACAGATAAAATTAAAACACAAAATATATTAATAGCTTAACCTGGACAAAATATATTTTGTAATTTTGCCAAATGAAATTCTATATTAATGTATATATCTTAAATATTGGATTTTATTTTTTAAGATATTACTCTTAAGGAGTTTATTTTAGATTTTAGGTACATTATAATATATTTTGTTCATATTTTTCACTTATTAACACCAAATAATTTTTGGAAAAGAGGGTACCAGGATGAATGGAACACAATTAAATACTATTTCCACAAAGATGTATGCAATGAAAATGAAAACCACCTCGATTATTAAAAAACAATTTTCGGAAGGATGAAAGCACTTGTGGCACTCCTAATCCCATTTTTTCGTGATCATGAAAAAAAAGGGGATTTAACTGTTTGTATTGTCGCCCATTGTACATCACGGATACAAACGATTGATCAACTCCTCCCAAGTAGTGGTGCCTAGTATTTAATTCATATTGATGTAACATAGTAATGCAACCAATGAACCGAAAATTTAATGTATTAAATAGCTAATATTATATATTTTAATCTTCTTTTTATACATTTTATTCTGTGATAAAAAGAAGCATCCCAACAAAAAATTGAACTAATTGCAATTCTAGTTATATAAATTTTATGTTTTTTTTTTTCTCTTTAATATGAGGAATCGTTACATATTAAAATCAAGCACAGTTTTCCAGCCTGGGTAACCTTTAACATGACGTGAGGAAAAGATCACGAGATGCACAAGTTTCATAGTGCCTCCGCCTAGATATACAAATTTTAATATCAAAGATTGATAAATTAATAAAATTTATTTGTATTTCCATTCAAATGTAATTGGGCGAAAGGCCTTTCTAAAGTGCACTTTCTTAATAACATCGTCATTGTTGTTTCACATTACTTTTATTTTATATTTTTATTTAAAAAATTCAATCGCAGAAGGCATATGTGGAATATGAATCTTTTGGGGGTTGCATATTTTATGAATCCATATTTAAGAACAATACCGTCTAGTATGATCCTATGGTATCAATAGATAAATTTGATTGCATATATATCTTGCACAGAAAAAGAAAGATGATGGTTGAATGGTGTTTGATGATTCATGGTGGAAAACGAGAATGTCATTGAAAATTCTTCAATAAATTGGTTACGACCACGTGGAGAGAGAATAGTAGAAGTGCTGCCCAAGGTAATGAAATATTAACACATGAGTAACACTGGGTTTTCCCATTAAATGATATACCTGCAGAGGGATATTTTGGAAATGATGTACGCTACGTCGTCCTGCTCATGGTTCAATTTTAAGATTTTTGAGTGTACCGTCATGATTGGTAATTTGTCTAACCGACAGTTTCAGATTGAAAGGATAGTATGGTCTTAATTATAAGCGGAGGGTAATATCTTCGTGAAACTTCTCTTCTCCAGAGGGATAAAAATAAATAGAGAAATTTAAAATGGGGAACAATGGAGAAAGAAGTACGTTTACATTGAGTATTTGTGAAATTAAACTACATTGAGCATTAAATTATGTAAACCGATTTTAGGGTATGGGCCTATCTTCCATCTTCTTGGTGGAGGATAATTTGGTTTTTTGTTTCGTTTGAAGGAGTATTGTTTAAAGATTTGTAGGGGCAAATGAATCTGGAGGAATTCCTGCATGGATATTAAGAAGTGGACAATTTGTTTTGAGCCTTGGGTGAGTCTACCTGGTTTTCCTATGGAAGTGTCGTTGGAAACATTACATATTATGAGAGAAAATGAATCAGGGGTGGCATTTGTGCTCTGTTGTTTTGGGCTGTTGGTAAGAGTACATTGAACACAATAGCCATTTAGCAATTAGATTTAAATTCCATACATTTCTAATTATACATGGATTATTTATCTGGGTAGATGTACATGAACTATGTGGGGAAATGCCTAAGAAATATAATTTCATGGAATTTGATGATTGTAGGATATCTAAAAAATAGTTTTTTGTAATAGGTTTTTAATATTTTAAAATAAATGTTTCCATATGATGTAGACTAGATGATTGCATGATATATGTACTAAATTTTTTTTTATAGCTTAGCTTTAGATACTTTTGAGAAAACTCAACATTAAGGTATAAATTTAGATTCTACAATGTTTTACAACATCATTCTAACATGTGCCAAATCAAGATTATATCAAAGCATAATTAGAATCATATTTTATGTCAGATATTTTGGCTGTAAGTTTCTTATTAGACACATGTAAATTGTAATATTGATCAATAATTTACCAAATATTTTATTATTGAAAAATTGAGCAAGACAGTATTTATTATTAATGACCTTTAAATGTACTATTGTGTTAATATTTTAATTTTTTGGAGTACATACAATCTCCAAAAACACATATTCATTATTAAAATGATTCACCATTTATTTTTCAACATGTGCCTATCGGCCTTCCACAATCACCTATGGATGATGTTGCTAGTTTTAGGGTAGCCTCTAAATTGCAATGACTGCAACCATTCCTTAGTCAATATAAAAACATTAATTTTGTGTTTACATATTATAAATAATTGTCAACAAAAAACCATTGCCTCAAAATGATGTGAATCATAGGTCCTTCAAAACAACATAGAAAATTTACAACCCAATGTGAGTGACGAATGTTTCGGAATAGTAGAACCCTACCAGTCAAGGGGCATTAAGCCCTAGGTAAACTAGGAAACATCCTAAGGCACAATGAATCTCTTAAATTTAAATATTTTTTATTATTGTTATCTTTAATTAGATCTTAACATTAAATTTTGTTACATGAAGTCAATATTGATAGAATTTGGACACAAAATCTCAAATAAGAAGGGTTTCCCTTCAGGTGTAGAACTTATTTTTCTCTTGGTCATTTAGCTGTAGATTGCAATATTGATGGAAAAAAAATTAAATGCATAAGCTATTAGTGGAAGAATTCAAATCGTAGCCACCTAGTTGTAAATGACCCATCAGATAATGATTCAGATTTTGAGTCTAAGAAACATGTTGATTTAGAAATTAAGAATGAGTAAGTCCTTCCTCCTATTCAGAAGGATTCATTGCAATAAGATCTTGAGATTTCTGCACATTTTTTGGATTCAAAAAAGGCACATGCTTCTTTCCTCTTACTTCATCATGGATCCAAAATTCTCAGGAGCATATTAAACTTATGATTATAATCCATAATAATGAAAATGAAAATCTGAATATTGATAATGATTGGACGGTTGTGAACAAAAAAAAGAAATCGAACAATACTCCTCTTAGGATGAACTTAAGATCCCATGGGAAGGGGTCTCAGGGATTATATTTTTGTGTATAGATATTTTGTGCTATTGTTATGGTTGTACTACTGGTTTGGATGAATTCTTTTTTTATTTCTGTGTCGCTGGTACAAGAAGATTTATTTGTTCTTCATTTCTATATATTTTGTCTCCACTTATTTTATGGGGTATGGTCCCTGTACACATCCAATTTTTCACATGCTACATCCCCAATGTTTAGTAAATATTTTCCAATGGTGTTCGAGTCCAATTCATCATTTACAGTATATATTTTTAGCATAGAATGCTTCTCTTAACCATTTCAATGTTTTTGTTGTTTTCCTTTTATCTCTTTCGTAGCTTTTCCTTAGCTTTCTTTCTTTAAGTTATGGAACTAATTTGATGGTTACACAATTTCCCATATGGTTACGTAATTTCCAATCTACCTTGAGTGGCAGTTACACAATCACCACAGTGGTTGTGTAATCATCGGTCCGCGAAGACCAACGGTTCCATGTGCCTTTTCCTGAGACTTTTCTAGCGTGTTCTTAATGGACGTCAAATTCTTCACACTTGTTTTAGGCGCACGTTTTTAAACCGATTTTACTATTCTTGAGATCATTTGATGCTTACCAACTTCTCCTTCCTTCCCTTTTGTTAAATGTGAGTTAACTGCCCCTTATTTGAGAGAGATGGCATTTCATGGCTTCCAAATGGCTTACACCATTTATGTGCTTTTTCCCCTATAAGAGACAAAGCTCAACCCAGAGCATTGGTTAGAGATTATTAGTTTGAATTGCATGATTATGATGCCTATAATCCTGTCAATAAATATGTAGTGCCCATCAAATTTTTACAAAAAAGAAATTATTAAACAAAAAAAAAATTGGAGAAATGGCAACAAAAGTGAAATTACTAAGGTTTTCGAAGAAGTAATAATGGTGTTTGAGAATGTAGAAAGGAGGCGTGTTGGAGGAGACATAAGGGGGAGGACTAGAGATATTTTTTTCAGAGTGACAAGGAATGGTCTTACACTAAACTGTAAGGGAGAATGAATAAGTCTGAGATTTCTTCAGATCTTTTAATATCATTGTAGGGTTGTAGGTGTATAGGATTCCCTAACAGATCCTTTCCCTGACATGCATCCTCACCAACCATGTCAAGTAGTATTTTTAGTAAAAAAAATTGGACTTGCTGGAGATTCCATGAGAATTGCAAGCAACTACATTTGATAGGTGATTATTTGATTGGATTTCATTGTCAGCCACTCCTCCCAGCTGTGCCAAGAATGGGTGCTTTGAAACAGAGCATGAAATCCTTGAAAAATGCCTCAAAGAAACGTATTTTCATGGAATGTTTCACTTATTGGATATGTATGAAAAAAATTTGCGCGTAGACTAGGCATGCGCATTATTTGATATAAAACCTCAAAGAAATGTTATATCTTAGGATGCAATGGTTACTGGTTATGAAATTTTATGATATTGTTGAATAGGCATGGAAAAGGAGAGGTATTTATAGATCAATGTGGTATTTGGTGCTCCCGCACTAGTTTTTTTTGGGGTTCTGTTTCCAAACAAATCACCATTGAAAGTGCTTTCCAAACTCTCTACTTTGGTGGCTCGTTGTTGTAGGCTTGTTCAAAAGCTCATGATGGGTCTCTATTTGTTGGGTTCACATTTTTGGTTGCAACCATTTCTTATACTCTCTCTACAACCTTGAATTTCATAGGTTTGTATGGTTTTATCCTTCTTGGGCTCGATTTGTTCATTGCCAACAAATATATGAAATTAGCAAAATGGATGTCCAATGTTAGTTTCTTCTTCTCACTGCCTAATTATACGTACTCAAATTTTTGATTTATTACAACAAATGGATCAATTTGCGCGCATATTGTGAGCCATCTCCATATCACCCAGCTGATCAAGCTAATTCTCCATTTGGGATTTATGGTGAGGGTTTTGTTTGAGTTTGTTACACCTGTAGCTCACCATTCCTCAAATCAACCACCTAGACCTGTTTGTGACACTGGTCACACTTTGTTCACATTTTTGATCCCTTACATAAGATGTGGACATGGTGGCTTAGGCCACGCTAAGTATTTTTTTGTTGGATCGTCATGGAATTGCTACCTAACTCGCTAGTTGGTATGTGGTGACTTGGTCGTGCTTGTCTTATGGCTTTCAATGGGTCACTCTTAACCTTTATAGCTCTTTCCATTTGGTTCTCCCTGTTGGTGCTCAATTTAATCTCACCTTGTTTGTTCAAAACATCTCATTCCGCATGGTTTGAAGTTTTCTCTGTCTCCCTATATTTATGCATGAAAGCTTTTTCCTCCATTTGGCTGCCATGGTCAATCCTTTCCTTTGGTCGAGGATCACATTGAGTCCAGATTTTTTTTTTTTTGTTTCTCTGTCCATGAGGAAGAATTTGTCATTTGGGCATGAATTCGGGGTTTCCCTTTCCTTCTATTTTTCCACAGTCATGTTTTCCTTGTCAATTTTTGTCCCAACATCTATGGAAACGTGGTCCTTTCTGATTGGATGTGGCCCGACGGGTCTTTTTGGTGAAATTTGTCACTTTGTCACATTTTGTAAAAAATACCAAATTGGCCCCATGACCCCGATAACATCTAATTGGTTATTCAACAAATATGGAGCGGCAGGGAAAAAGTCTTACTTTGACCCTAAAGAAGGACACGTGACAGTTTTTCAAGTTACAAGTGGGGAGGCGGGTCGCTGGAGTATTTTGTAATTTTTTGCCTTTTTGTACGAGGGAGAAAAGTTATGAAATAATCTGTAGCTCCACCGGGGACCACATCAAAAGTTAGAAGTGGAGAGGCGGGTTACCGGGGCATTTTGAAACTCTTAGGCCCGCTTTAACTCAAAGCTTGTCCATGTGGAGGGCCTGTGCTCATTTGAAAATTTGCCTCTGGGTCCTACCTTTACAGTTACGCCAAGGAAACACGTGGAGGTTTCCGTTGGCCTTGCCTATACTTAGAATTTTCTTCAAGCAGTCGGTGTAGATTTTTCAAACCATGGACACGTGGAGGGCATGCGCTCATTTGAGGATCCACCTCTAGGTCCTACCTTAGCAGTTGCACCAAGGAGACATGTGGAGGCTTCCATTGGTTTCTCTCTATACTTAAACTTCTACAGAAACTTTCTAAGGCCTGGGACACGTGGAGGGCCCATACCTTTTTGGGGACCTGCCCCTTACTTTTGAAAGAGAGCCGAAGGGACACATGAAGGATTCCACTGGCCCCGCCCATACTTAGACTTTTCAATGTCCGAGAAGGCTTTCTCAGACCCTAGACACATGGCACCTTCCACTGGCCCTTAAACTCTTTCAACAACTTTACAGGGCTGAGACACGTGGTGAACCTGTACTTGTTTGGGGTCTCCACTTTTGGGCACCATATCAAGAGAGCACTGAAGAGACACGTGGATGATTCTGCTATCTCCTCTTTGTACTGAGACTTTTTCAAAGGCCAAGGCAATTTTCTTGGGCCCAGGGCAACATGGAGAGCCTGCAGTCATTTGAGGTCCCGCCTATAAACTTCATCTTTGAAGTTGCGCCAAGGAAACACGTGGAGGCTTCCGCTAACTCCTCTTTGCACATGGCCAACTCAGACTCACAACATAGGAATGTGGTATAATCCATGCGACGACACTCAGAATCACAGTGCATGAATGCAGGCATCCATACGAGGGCACTCATTTCTCAAGGTGTATTCTCGAGGGTGAAAAGCATTTCTTTTCAAATCCAGCTATATGGAGCCACCTGTAAATGATTAAAAAGGGGATTTCTCACACGACAGAATAAAATAATGATTAGAAGGAATGTCAAAAAGTTATGGCATGACATCCCAGTCGTGGTTGAGGGTCTGAGAAACATGATCATTTCATGATTTGTCCATCTGGCAGCTTTGGGTGTAAATTTGTTAAACATCACTTTCTGAGACAAACTTGTAACAAGAAAAGGATTCCTCGAATATTCTTATTTTTGGGGGGGGGGGAAATTTAGGATGGGTGAGCGAGTGAATTGTATAAATGCATTGAGGATACTCTTGCAAAAGGTTGGGTAGTTTAATTTCTATGAGAAAATTTAAGAAATCCCATCTTCCTGAGAGACCATCTGAGAAACCTATTAATCTCTTGTGTTTTAGATTTGATCACGTCAAGATGGTTGCAAATGTACAGCCATTGACAAGCTCTGAGATTGTTCAAGAAACTTTCCCCTGCTGATAAATCTAATAGATCTCAAATTAATCTGTGTTGATCTTGGAAAAAAATTGTGTCTGCTTTTATTTCAGAATGTATTCAAATGGTTTTGATGTTTCTGTTGCAATCTTATGTTAAAATCCCTCCGAATCACATAGGATCTTGTCCCTGCGATAGTATAGTGGCATTTGCAATTTCATTATGAGAAGAGCCTTCATCTTGTAATGAAATAAACAATTTAAAATAACTTTACTGTCATTTTGTTGATAAAGATTGTCTGTAAGCCTTTGAGTGTATCTTAGGCGTGAGAAACTAGGGGTTGTTAATGTTTAATTGAGTCTTTAGCTCGAGGCTTCGTGTTGAATTCTTGAAGATTGTGTGAAATTGTGTAGATCTGAGGCTCCACTAATGCACACCTTCTGGTTGAAGGAATATTTTGGCTATTCTGAAGCTTTTTGTTGTTAAGTTTTCCAATTGTTGTAAAGGTTCTCAAAGATATGGTGAAATCAACTTCATCTTGCTTAATCCCCCACCCAAAATTTCAAATAACCATGAATCCTACCTAAAGTACCCATGTTTGTGTTGTGTATCCACAAATGAACAAATTCTACTGCCATAATATATAGAGGCAAGTAGGTTTTAAGTGTCTTTAGTAACCTGAACCTTGTTTAGAAAATATCTCCATTCTTTAGATGTGACAACTCGTGAGAGTTAAATTGTGGTGTATTGATCATATTTTCTCAAGGTTCCCTTGAAAATTGTGCAAAGAAGGATCTCTTCATTTCCTTCACCAACAGAGGTTACAAAACGGGTCCTCTCACCTTGGTCAAAAGGCACAACCTAAAGTAGTGAGGATAGATCAAATCCTTTTATATGGTGCTATCCATTTCTCCAACGCCCTAGTGACAAAGAGCCAACTGAATCCCTTCCCCGACTACGAAACGACTTATGATTCGTCTGTCTTTGAGTATCTTGTTAAATCTGTGATGTTGCTTGGCTTCGAAGGGAGAATCAATTTGGATACCAACACTCCCAACTAATTTTGCTTCATTTATTTGTGAATTAGGTGAGTTCTCTATTAGATCTACCTTCTTTTTGTAAAACCCTGACTCTATTTTATCTTCTTTGTTTGATGCTTTAAAAAAATGGAACTCGTTACATAGTTCCCACAAATTGACTTTAGTAACTAATTGGTTTGGTACCTAAGCTCTATTTTGCTTTAATGTACAGAGGGGTTGTGGATGCAAGCTGTAAGCTAGGAAAAATACACTACTAACAAGGAAGTAAAATACCAATAATCATACCTCCTCCTTCACGTTCCGTAGCAAACCTCAGAATGGGCTAGGAAACTTGGATTGAACCCTGATTTTGTGATATGTAGGTGCTTTTCTTCAAGACGGAGCAAGACCTTCCTGCAACAACGATCCTCTTACTTTGCACTGGATGGGAAAAAGGATTATGAGACTATTTTGGCATTAGGACTAGGCAAAAAGATGTTCTTTGCTCAAAGGATGCAAGAACTTAGATATGGCATGAAAGCTTATTCTCCATGTGTTTAGAGGGGAGGGGTAAGGTTGTATTTATAGCCTGGGGGAGTGATTAACTTAGATTAATTTAAGTAATCATGGTTTGAAAATGTGGGCAAGATTAGATGAGTGGTTTGAAAATGTGGGCAAGATTAGATGAGTGGTTTGAAAATGTGTGCAAGATTAGGTGAGTGGGGGCCACGAAGAATGGGTGAGGATTTGAATTATATTTTTAATTCATAAGTGGAGGATTTTAGGTGAGTGGGGACCACGAAGGGTGGGTGAGGATTTGAATTTAAATTTTTAATTCAATAATGGAAAAACATGGAGAATAATGACATGTGATGAGGATTAGATTTTTTTGGGATTTTGAAATGGATAATTAATCAAATTATATTTGATTAATTCGAAATGTATTTTTGTGGGAAATGAGGAAGGGGAATTAATTGATTTAGGATAGATGTGAAATTGGGGTGTCTACATTTGCCCCTCTTTGGAAGGGTACTATGAAAGTAGTGTCCTTTCAAAGAAAGTAGACGGTATGGGGGAAGAATTCAATCTACTTTTTAAAAGTTAGAGCGAATGTTTGTTGGGGAGAATAGAAAGTGGTGAGTGACGGATGTCATAGTATCCTCCAAGACAAAAATGTCATGAGAAGATGTGATTATGGATAGATGTGGTGATGCCCCCTCGAGAGGACTGACGAGAATGAAATATATGACAGAACTCTCGAAAAGAAAGGAAATGGATTTGGCGGAGAAGAGGATGATAATGGAGTGGAAGAGACTGGAATGACCGCACGACGCAAATGGAGAAAGGATTCAATCGACCTTGAATGCTAGGTGTGAGGGTGTGTGGGAAAGAGAAAAGGGAATGGATAGGGTTGGGGGTTGATTATGAGAAGAGTAAGGGAGATAGGGAAGGGGAAAAAAAGGAATGAAAGAGGTAGAAATAAGAGAGAGGGATGATAGGGGAAGAAGGGAATGATGAAGGACAAACAAGGCAAAAAGAGGAAAATGACAGAGTAGAGGGTGAAGGGATGAAATAGAGAGATGTGCAAAATGAAGGAAGCAACAGAGATAGTAAAGAGGGATACGTGGAAGTGAAATAAATGAGAGAGTGAAGAAAAGTAGGAAATGGGAAAGGATAAATAAGAAGGAGAAAAGAGGTGGGAGTAGGGGGTGATGAATGGAGGGAAATGGAAAGAGGACAAAAGAAGAAGTAGAACGGAGAAAAAAAGAAACTATGAGGGGCGAGGAAAGTGTGAAAAAGAGGAGAGAAAGGAAGAGAAACATATACAGAATGAACGAAAAGGTAGGGGTGGTAGAGAAAAGGGGAAGTGGTTAGAAGAAACGTGGAAAATTAGGGGAGAGGAAAGGAAGATAGAACGAATACAAGGAGAAGATTGAAGGAATCACGTCATTGCGAGGAAGACCAGGGCAAAGAATATGGAACAGACCGTATGGAGATGCATGTGGAGAGTGGGATGATAAAAAAGACAGGACAACGCTGAACAACCAGGTTATCAATGGCTATGTAAGGAGGAAATGTGATGGAAAAAGGGGAAGAAGATGATATAGGGGAAGGGAAATAAGACAAGGGGTGGGAGAGAGAAGAGGATAACAAAGAAAATTATGTAGAAGGAAGGGAATACAGAAAGGGGGTGATACGTGGAAAGGGAACGATAGAAGGAATGTTCAAAGAAGAAAGAGGGGAGGAATGACATCGATTGGAAAAGATACGGAGATGCATGAAATGAGGATACTAGGATGACGGGAAAAGAGAAAAAGGATGTATGATGAAGACAGTAAAGATATTGAAGAGGGAAAAGAGGAGATGGAGAGATGGGTAAAAAGCGACAAAAAAGGGTGGGAGTGAGGGAAAGGAATAGGAGAGAAAAGAGAATGGGGGATAGAAGAGGCAATGCCAATGAGGGGACGTTAGGGAAATCCCCTTGACAATGAGTGGTGGGGAAGGGTGAAAGAAAAAATGAAGAAAAAGAGAAAGCGAATGAGGACTGGAAAGGGTAACGCCAACAAAGGGACGTTAGGGAAAACCCGTTGCCAATGAGTGGTGGGCTTAGAGGAGGGAAGGAATGAAGGGAAACTCTAGAAGGTCCAAGGGAGTGAATGAGGTCGTGTGGAATGCGGATTGATAATTTTTAGGGAAAACCCGTTGACAATTATGAGCGCGGGAAGAGAAGATGATGATGAAAGAATGATATAGGAGTGTTAACAAGAATGGCGAATATGTGTGTGGGTAGAAATGTGGGGGGAATTTGAGAAGATGAAGTGGAAAGATTGAAGAAGATGGGAGGGATGAGTTGGGACTAAGTGAAAGCGAGGAGAGGATGGGGGTGATGAGGATGAACGAGGTGAGGATGAAGAACCAAGACATGAAAAGAATGGGAAGAAACGGTATGAAGGATGATGGATCAAGGAGGGGAAAATGGGGGAAAAGAATGTGATTGTAGGTGGAAGAGATGAGTTGTATGTTGTAAGAGAATATGTGGAGAAAGGATAATAGGAGGAGGAAAAAGTGGGTAATAGGAGATACCAGGTGGAAGAAGCGATCAACAAAGTGAACGAAGAATGAGGCGGGGGAGAAGTTCACGATGACAAGTTAAGTGTAGGGAGGACCCTGACATAAGATTGTCATGTGACGGAAGTGGTTAAGTAAGATTGCCATGTGAGCAAAACTGGAGATGAAAAATGGTCAAGCAAGAAGTGGTGTTTGCGAGAATCGAAAAGGAGGTGAAAGGATGTGATAATGGGGAATGCCGAGAAAAAATGAAGGGTGAAGGGTGTGTAGTGATGGGGAAAGGCAAGGAGACAGATCATCCTTAAGAGGGACTCTTAAGTGAGATCGCCATGCCGGGTGAGTGGTTAAGTAAGATTGCCAAGCAGAGGAGGGTGATAGTGGTGGGAAAAATATGTGATGATGGGGAATGAAGAGGAAATATGGATGGTGAGATTGGAGAGTGATAGGCGAGTGTAAGATGACATGTCATGCTTAAGAGAATATCTTAAGTAAGATCGTCATACTGCTGGAGAGGTTTCGTAGGGTCTCCCAACCGACAGGGATGATATGCAAAGAGAAAGACAAAATGATATTGGAGATAGGGGTGGAATGGTAGGGTGAAGAAGAAGATCGCGATGAGAAGTGGGAGAAGGAAGATGGGGGAAATATGATGGGATGGGGGAAGGCCACAGGACAGATCAACCTTAAGTGGAAGTATTAAGTAAGATTGCCATGCGGCTGGAATGGTTAAGTAAGATCGCCAAGCTGAGGAAGAAGGATGATGTTAGAGTTGGTGGGAATAGGGTATGACAAAATGGACTGAAGAGGAACCCTCAAGTGAATTTGCCATACTACGAGAGCGTGTAAGTAGGATGACCAGGCATAAGGTGGATTTGGGGAAGGATGAGAAAAGAGTGAGTGAGGTATGCCTAAGTGGTATATGATATGAGATGAGGTGATAATAAGAAAGAAAGGACACAAAGGAGTGTAACATGAATGGATGAAGGAATATATGCAGTGGAGGGTGGAGAGTGTGAGGGGAATCCTTAATTGGGATACCCACGTGGTCAGAGTAATGATGCAGGAATGGGAAGTAGAAGAGGTGGAGTTGGAAGATGTGTTTGGTGGTGATGGTTGTTTGATGAGAGGGTAGGTGGTGAAGAAGCTTCTACAGCGGGAAGATCTTAGGGAGAGGGTAAACCTCCACTGAGGATTCCATATAGAAGGGGTTATTAAGTAAGATTGTCAAGCGGGAAGAAAAAGGGTGAAAGGAAAGAATACCAATGGGTGAGAGGGGACAAGAATGGTGAGAAGGGTAATATGGGTATAAGCGGTGGAGGAGGAAAAATGAGAAGTGAGAATGAATGGATCAAATACATGGTGATCATGGTGGGGGAGGAGCTGCTGGATAGTGAATGCTACTTGAGAAAGATCGTCAAGTAGGATTCGCAAACTGCAACGGTGATCAAGTAGGATTCGCAAACTGGAGAATGCATTAGTATGGGTGAATGGATGGGGTGCAAAGTAAGATGTTGATCATGCAGGAAGATACTCACGTGACGAAAAGCATCTTAATTTTAATATAGCACATAACAAGATGCATCGTGATATAAAAGATCAGGATGACTAGACTGTAATATGCGTGATAGCATAGACAGGGGCCATCAAAAAGGTTTGATGCCCCAGTACGATATGAAAATGGAAGAGAGCATAGACAGAGGCCATCAATAAAGTATGATGCCCCAGTACGACATGCAATCAGATAACATAAGAATATTACAGAGAACACCAGGATACATAAAATCAAGAAGCCCCCTGTAATATATCAAGATACAAGAGAGCAATTAATAATTTGTCACTAATAATGCAACACAAGAACCAGTAAACATGTCCCTAACGTGTTCCACAGTGATGATTGATTAGATGTGCCCCCAAGTAGGGGTACAAGGGATTGGGTCAGTCTCCTCAAACAAGGAAACAATGAGAGCCGGATTTTCCCCAAGCGAGGATTCACGCGAGGAGAAGTGGTTTGAAATTGGTAGTCATAAGGTGGTTGGACCATTTGTTTGGGATAATAGTTCAAAGGATGAATTGTGTTGCTTATTGAGTTTTTACGATTTTGTGGATGTTTTTGGTCTTTTGAAAATTTTGCAAATGTTTTTGTATTTTAGATATTTTCTAATGTTTTTGTTTTTGGATTTTTGGATTTTCTAATATTGTTTTTGAATTTTATAATTTTTTTAGATTTTTTGGAGATTTTGAATTTTTTTTTTTTGGAGGGATTTTTATACTTGGGAATTTGACGATTTTTCAATGTTTTTTGGATTTGAGAGTTTTACACTGTTTTTAGATTTTTGACGATTTTCAAATGTTGGTAGATTTTTGATGATTTTCAATGTTTTTGGATTTTTGAATTTTTACATTGTTTTTTGGATTTTTGAATTTTTACATTGTTTTTTGGATTTTTGACGATTTTCAAATGTTTTTGGATTTTTGACGATTTTCAAATGTTTTTGGATTTTTAAATTTTTACACTGTTTTGTGGATTTTTGACGATTTTCAAATGTTTTTGGATTTTTGACGATTTTCAAATGTTGGTAGATTTTTTTACACTGTGAGTGGCAATTTATGGCCCAGAGTGTAGACTTATTGTTGAGAGGCGATAAACCAGGATATTATTCGTATGTAGTGTGTTCAGTGTGGTAACTTATGCTCAGAATAACAAAAATTCTCTTTCCATTGGCAGGATATGGTGGTGATGATATGATGAAAAGAATTCCAGCTCCATTCTTGACTCCACACAACTAGTAAGATGTGTGGGCTCATCACCGAGAATCAAGAAGGACGCAGGAGATAGATAATGAATATAGAGACAAATGCTAACAACAATCCCTTTGGGAAATTGTGACTCCATTCTTCATAATGGTACTGAACCAGTTCAAAAATTACTTTCACTTTATGAGTCACATGCTAGACTTAGACAGTTATGTGGCCTGCTGATTGATAAGATATGAGGTTAAGGGATAGTTCTCTCTTCACTTAGGCATCTAAATTACATGTTTGGGGATTCTATAATTTGTAAGCACTGTAAGATTTTATATTTTTGAAATGACTCCCTATGCCTTGCCCCATGCTACTAGTGAGAAGCAAGGGCTCATCACCAAAGGTAAAGTATAGGCAAGTGAATTCCTTTTTGGTCTTTTTTTTTTTATTTTTTTTATTTTTTATTTTGGAATATTTTGCAATGTTTTTATGCTTGTATGAGAATGACCCTCTACGCTTTGCCCCATGCCACTTGTAAGAGGCAAGGGTTTATCACCGAAGACAAGATGTAGACGAGTAAGGGCACCTTCCTCCATTCCCAGTCTCACACTACTAGTAAGAAGTGTGGGCTCAACACCAAAGACTATGAAGGACGAAAGATGTGACAATGAATATTCATAAGTTATTGAATTGACGGATTTTTTACAATAGTGCTTTGTATTGGGAAGAACATCTGCCCCCAATCTCAGCCCCACACGACTAGTAGGACGCGAGGGTTCAACACCGAAGACTGAGATGGACGACCAAACGAACTGGGTAACGAAGTTTAGAGCTTTGTTATGAAAGAGAGAATGTATTAGAAGGGGATATATTACCATCAGTAAGCTTCTAGTATGACCATAGAGGAAAGCGACTGAAAGTGGAAGAAGTATGATGCTCACAAACTTAATAGGATTTATATTAGCACTTGTCTCATGATGATAAATATGAAGATGTGATTTTGATAATGAAAATGTCTGCCAATGGAAATGAATAAATTTGAATTATTTGGAGATAAGCAAGACAAAAGGAACATGGTACATGTTGTATCCTGGAATAGTGAACATCTCAAGGATAAAATTTCTTTAAATGAACTGCATTCATTGGTTCATCAAGATCTTGACCATCTGCAGCAGTGGCCAATTT